>JAKGDA010000024.1:0-506095 GCA_021596325.1 Parafenestella ontariensis
GATTAGGTTAGATTAGATAATTAAGTATCTAATTAATCCTATATATATATTTTAAGCTTATTAGCTCTATTTCCTTAAGTAGTAATTAATATAATCCTTACCCTTAAGTTTATTTAGCATTAACACTAGTTATATACTCTACTATTACCTACTATTAAAGATAGTCCCTAGGAGTTAAAAATACTTAGTAATACCCTAAAGTTTAAGTTATAGTTAACGCTACTAAAAGAGAGGATTTAGAGGTACTTAGATAGCTCCTTTACTTTAATAGTTAATACTCTTATAAAGCTTTTTAAAGGGGTAGAGATTATAGTATATTAACTAGTATTAGTATATAACTAAGTTACTAAACTTTAAGCTATAAATAAGGCTACTATATAATATAAATTATATAAAAAGAAGTAAGTATAGAAAGAAAGGACCTTTATAGTAGAGGATAGTCTTTAACTAATAACTCTAAAGGAGTTTAAAGTATATAATAATAGGAAGAAGCTAAAGAAGAAGGCGTATACTAAAGTAGTTAAGCCCTCTTAAAGGCGCTATAGACGCTATAATAAGACTAGGTATAATATATATATATATATAAAAATAATATAGAAAATACTATAGATTATTACTATATACTATTAGCTATAGTATAATATACTATAGTTAAGATATACTATAGGCAATAGTATATTTTAGTAAGGTCTTAGTAGAGTAAGCTACTTACTAGGGTAAGCTACTTACTTATAAAGTACGTTATATACTCTTACTATATATTATTATTAAAAGACCTTATTTAAGATCTAGTTAGCCTACTATATACTTATCTACTTTATAGCTAGCCCTAAACCTTTCTTTCTTTATCCTTTATTAGTTTTTACTAAACCTACTATAACTATCTTTATATTATTATTATAGTCTTATTTTACTAGTATAGTAAGAGTATATAGCTACCTTACTTTATCCTCTATAGCTATTATCTTAATATCTATTATATTAAACTTATATACTACTATAGCTATACTATACTCTATATAAAAGATACTATAATATAAGGCTACTACTTAAATAGCCTAATTAAAGTAGTAGTAAAGCTTATAAAGTTTTTACTTATTATTCTAATAAACCCTTCTACTTTATACTAGTAATTACTTAAATTAGGTAAAAAAATCTAAGAACGCCTTAGCTTTACTTTAATAAAAGTTCTTTAGCTTTATTTATACTTATTCCTAGCTATAATTATAACTATAATAAAATTCTATATACTCTAGGAATTAAAATAGATTTTAATCTATTATTTCTTTTAACCTTATAAAAAGAAGTAACTTTATATTATATAAAAGGGCTAAGCTATAACTATATAAATATAAATTAGTTATAGTATTCCTTTATAAACCTTATATTAGTTTAAAGCTTATATTTTATTATTACCCTTTATACCTAAAAGTATATCTTATTACTTAAAAAAGGTTCTCTTATTAGTAAAGGTTTTCTTCTATAAGTATATAATAATAGTATTAGCTTAGTATTATTATAGCTATCTAATAGAATTATACTAAAGGTAGATATTAAGATAAGTATAGGTATAATAGATATAAAGTAAAGTAGTAGTAATATCCTATAAGCCTTAATTAATTCCTATAAATTCTTATTCTACTATTATAGTATTTTTATTATAGCCTAGTCTTATTTTTAGCTTTCTAGAAGTTAGTATAGCTAGTAAAGTATTTAGTTAAGAATTATAAATTTAGCTTAGAAGTTATTCTAACTACCTAGTTCTATCTTATATTCCCTTATAGGAGGTAGTAAGAAGAAAATAATTAAATATTATAGACTAGCCTTAAAATAATAATAATTCTAAGTATTAGTAAAAAAGATTAATTATTTTATAAAAGTATTTAAGAGGTAAGTCTTATTTATAGATTAAAGAAAAAGGGGGATCTTACTTAAGGATTCTAAGTAAGATAAAAGCTTAGGTAAAGCCTAAGCCTATTATATATACTAGGATATAGAAGAGTAAGGAGAGTAAGATATAACTTATAATTAAGTAAGTAATTAGATAATATTAAAATAGTATATTATAAGGAGGTATTAGTAGTAATCCTCTATTAAAACTAGACCTTTATATATATTTGCTAAGTCTCCTAATTACGTGCGCTTCTACTACACTATAGTAGATACAAAGAAAATGGCGCTCGAAGGAGTATCGTTTAGAGGGATCCTAGCCCCTCGAGCTGCTAGCCGCGAAAAGAGGTTTGTTGCAGTGCTAGCAATTGACGGCCTCTACAACATTGAAACCTCCCTGCTGGCACAATTCCCAGAACCGCTAGTCGACATCTTCAAAGCCGGAAAAAAGACAGAGTTTGATACCTTCATGGCAGCAGCAGCATCGAACAGCTCGTACCCATCATCATTCCGTTGGGTCGTCGATCAGGGTAGATGGTCATTCAATACACACTCGACATACGACTGGCTCACACAGCTTGGTCAAGTGAACTTAACCAAAGATCTACTCGACCAAGTTCAAGTGCCTGTATTCGTAGGAGAGGGCCAGGCTGATATGAATTTCTATGGACAGGGCAAAGTTGTTGCTCGGTGGCTTGGGGGTCGTGCATACTACCATCTCTTTACGAATGACATCGGAGCTGGCGAGCACTCGCAGGTTGGTGCTGAGGCTGAGTTGGCGCATGTTTCCTTCGATTGGCTAGGTGGTGTCTTTGATGGTCTTGCGAAAACTGATAACGGAACCATCACGCTGTAAGTGAATACGAATTGCTACGCATGCTTGGTGCATATACAACAGTGAAGGCCGGGGCGCAGTTAAAGAAGCTTTAGATCGTCTGAATGCTATACCTTAGATCCAACTCTTCAAACTCTAACTATCCAAACATATCCTATATCTCTTGCGACATTTCCGGTTGCAAAAGGTATTGGCGCTGGTGGACCAACTCTGCTGTACCTGACCCTGCCTATGCTGCAGATCCTTGCTTAGATAGGGGGTATCTTGTCTCCTACTCCCGCTTTCAGGGCTCGTAAAGTGCCCTGAAATATAGAATAATAACTTCTATAGCATTAACAGTCTTTAGAATGATGATATAGGTAAAGTGAAGCTTATAAGTAATAATACTATAGCTAAATATAGAATATAATATATTATTCAATTCATTTCCTTTACTGCTTTTGTGTATATATAAGTAATTATGGTTGAGCGACTAGCCTTACTAGGCATCAACTCGCTCAGTTCTTGACTAGGCCGCCGCTTGTCGCAGCCGCACCTGAAATGGCACCCTCTCCCGGCTGCAGTGTTCCAAATCCATATCAAGGTGTGGAGTTTGCGGTGCCACGGTTTGCGTTATCGGACGCATTGCAACACGCTTGTTAGTCTTTAAACGACTAGCAATTGGCGGCTATCTTTCTCTCCTTACCTGGGCTAGTAGCATCATTTCTCTGTGGTATGGCATATTAAAAGCGCCAATTTGTACCCTACAATTGCGCGAATAGTTGGCGAGGTTCTGATAGATGCCTTATACTTTGTATGCTTCCACGATTTCATCACTGCTCAAACTGGAGCAATCGTATGCCAGGATTTGGGCTTTTGGTTTATCTGATGAACTTCTTTATATATAGTGCTGAACTTCCTTAACCTTTCGACATGATGAGTATCATGATGACATCATGTAGCCATCGAATTCTCTATACGTTTACTTTGAGTAACTATGGTCTGGACAGAACATGCGCAAAATCGGCTAGCCATACTGAAAGTGCTGTAGACTACTAACTAATATCCCTTCACGACTTGCCAATATATTTCGATGGTGTTTGAACCGGTTCTTGCGGATACCTCGCCTGCACTGGCCCATCGTGCGGCTTATGGCTCACCGTTTTACCACACTCCGAGCAGCAGTGGTCGATATCTGCGCACCAGCCGCAGAGCGAAGGAATGCAAACTGTAATGATACCACAAAAGAGGCAGCAGACAGCAGCGGCGATCCTGTCAATGCTCGTTAGAAGATAACATATGGAAACGAAGGAGGGAACGCACTCGGTTTGGCTGGAGTCGTGCTTTTCGACTTTCGTTTTTGTGCGCTTTTCGCAGTGTGGGCAGTCGATGAATGTGGCTTCTTCACCGAGACGCTCGAGGGGCGTCACCATATTCATATTCTCTCCTACTACAGGGTATTGAGTTTGGGTGTCCCGAGGCATAGGTTTGTATGTCGTCGCAGGCTCTACATTCCTGGATACATCTGTGAGTAGACCTGAATGCATGGTCTGCCCCGGGGAACTTACTTGAAGGGCTCGTCGAGAGTATCTGCCGGAGGTGGCGTCTCGTTCTCGGGAGTTGAGATTTTGACGTTGGTATTAATGATTGATTCTATTGCGTCGTCATTATGCAAGGTGTTTGTTGCATTAGTGGTATGCATGGTTGATGCTGAGCCTTATGTCTCTAGGACAAGTACAAGGAATGTGGAGCTTTGAAGGGCGCTCAAAAGATGACTATATCATGGGAAATGTGCAGACACTGGTTTAGTATTTGGGAAGCCCAGTGTGAGAGACACCACCCGGCAAGCTTTGCCGCATGAAGTGTGCGGGCGTTGATAAGCTCGTCTCAGCCTTACTCCGCCACAAGGCTGAGGCCTAGGAAGGTTACACAAAGATTGATCTGGACCTTGGTTCTCTTGTGAGGGCCATGCTGAAAGGCAATTGAACAAGCATTATCAAGCCAATGATGAATGCAAAGACCTGCATGATAATACCGGTCAAGCATTGATGCAATTTCAAGTTGTGCCACAGATGCGGAGTCACAGCTGAGACGAAATAAGCTCAGCTTGCGTGGCGATCGTTGTTCATTTATTACCTTGTCTTACACTCACATTTAGTGTAAGGCAACAATGTTAGCCCCCAAACCCCCAAAATGAGGCATTTGAAGTGCTAAGAAGGGCCGTTATTCACAAAAGCGACTCCTGGCAATGTCTTCTCTTCTCCATTTACAGCAACAATACTCTGACCTTAGCAAACAACAGCATGCGCCTGTTCAATCGGAAGACTGGGAAGCTCGAGTTCTTCCCCGACAGACCCTATCCGCGCTACGCGATACTATCGCACACATGGGGGCCAACAGGGACCGAAATAACATTCCACGATATCCAAGAAGGAAAAGAGAAGTTAAAAAAGGCAAGCTATGAAAAGATGAAGAACACGTGTGCAAGAGCCGAGGCGGACGACGTTGACTACGTCTGGATTGACAACTTCTGCATCGACAAAGAGAGCAGCGCCGAGCTCTCAGAGTCCATCAATTCCATGTTTATTTGGTATAAAGAGGCAGAGACGTGTTATGCCTTCATGGCCGACGTGCCTACAGGAGAAGATCCACATACGAGCGAGAAATTCAAGCGAAGCAAATGGTTCAAGCGAGGCTGGACGCTGCAGGAGCTGATTGCGCCAAGAAGTGTGACTTTCTACTCTCAGGATTGGGTTGTGTTAGGAACGCGATCGGAGCTGGCGGGCGTGATTTCGAAGATCACCAGGATTGATGAAGGTATCTTGACCGGGTTGCAAGATCTCAGATATGTGAGCGTGGCCAAACGTATGTCGTGGGCTTCGGATCGAATCACGACACGGCAAGAGGATATCGCGTATTGCTTGATGGGATTGTTTGACGTAAACATGCCTATGCTATACGGAGAAGGCGAGGAAAAGGCCTTCCGTAGGCTGCAAGAAGAGATAATGAAGGATTCAGACGACGAGACGCTTTTCGCGTGGACTAGCACCCAGGACCCCCTGCCAGAACTACAAGGATTGCTTGCCAAATCGCCGAACGACTTTCGCAATTCCAGCGGCTACATTCCGGATTACGATCGTGATGCACGTGTGCCGTATTCCACAACGAGTAGCGGGTTGCGCATCACTCTCGGCCTGCAACGCCTCAAAGGCGATGTATGGATTGGTTCGTTGGATTGCCCGGTTCCTCCTGCATATGAAGAGACCTTAGCCATTTACCTGAAACTTCTCGACAAGCCAGGCCAACAATACGCCCGCATCAATGCTGACAGACTGTGCAAGATCCCTCAAAGGGGCCCTCCGCAGACAATCTACGTCCGTCAGAGCCCCTTGATACCAGGGTTTGACGACATATACCTTCATCACGCCTTCCAGCTGCGGAGGGCCGAGGTTTACTCGGATGACGCGAATAACCCCAGTGCGCTCTCTGACCGAGGCTACCAACTCATTGATATCTTGACACATCCCCTGAGCAAAGATGTCAAGCCGCTCCCCACTTCTGCCCCGAAAGGGATTCCTTTGAAGACTTTTGAGATACCAAGAGGTAAGGTTCAGTTGGCTGGTGTGGTCGCCTTTAGACGACCGGATGGAACCGTTGTCCTCGTCATGCTTGGCTCGAAACCAGGCTTTGGTGTTGGGTTCCATGTTATGCCTAGAGACGAATTGAATGAAACGTTGAGCGGTTTCAAGCGCATATCGTATGCAATTTCGGGACAACCCAGAGATTCTTTGGAGATGACTTTCAAAGAGTTGGAAGGGTATTTTGATCCGCAGGCTCCGGGAATGTGGTTTAGTATGGGCCAGGATCGATTCAGTATAAACGTCCTACCCAGACCCCATGCGGGGATCCGTTACTATATGGTGGATGTAGCCATAGAAGAAACTCCTAGTTTATTGGCACCCGAAAATCTCCTGAATTTGGGAGTCGTCATTCCGGGCTTACCCAATGCCTCTAAAGGACGTAGACAGAACTGGAGGAGATTTTTATCCCTGAGATAGAATAGGCTCTATGATCGCAATCTTTGTTGGGCAGATCAAAGTATATACTTAAATATAGTTCAGTGGGAGCCGATCTTAAGGCTAAACTGTATTCTGGTGACGGCCCACTACTACAGATCGCTTTGCTCTTGTTTCGAGGAACTATGAGATATTGGAAATTCTTCTCAAAGCTGGAGCAGATGTTGGACTGATTGGGGCGGATGGAAACTACGCCATGGTCAGATATGCTCTGGATTTTCGAGACGGTCTCGACATGATCATTACGACTCTCGCCCTGGGGTTGTCAATTTATCCAGAAATAGTCGAAAAAGCACGCAAAGTTCGATGCAATCCTAGCTCTTCTTAAATCATATCGAGGTCGCTTCTCTAACTGGTCTAGGTTCACGAAATGGGCAAGGGGAGTGTTCAGTTAAAGATCTTACCCTAACAAGAGATACCTAGGTATGATCCTCGTGTGGCGGCGGTATCGCTATCCTACTGGAACTGATACACCCCTCCAATCAAATTAAATAATGTAGGTGTAGGTGTATGAGGACTGTAGGAACGTATATATGGAGGTGTCGATGTTCGACATATTTGAGAAAGGTGCGCTATATGTTTAGTCATTACCGTTAATCAAACTTCTTTTACCGGCTCTACCCACCCCCATCAGCCTCTTCTATCACACTCACGTCTGTCTTTCCCAGCGCATTGCGCTAGAAGCTTACCAGTTTTCTCTGCTGCCCTTGCATACTACTGCGGCACGAACAGTGCAGCCTGTTTCAATCACGCCGCACCTCCGCTTCTGCCCTCCCCATCCCTATTGGCACCGATCCTTCACGCATATGTTCCAATGGGTCATCGTACGGTCTCTTAAGCATTCATCTGTCAGCAAAGTCATTTCTAAACAAGCCAATCGCGGTCGGTTCAGGCTGATTTCCACATTTAACTATGCCTAGTGGTGATGACTAACGATACACATGCTTGACCGTCGTCAGCAATATACTTTCAGCTTCATCCAGTGACTACTTCGTTGTGGTACCGAGCGTATTGATGCTTAGACTGAGTAAGCTCTAGTGCCCTTAGGAGCGCGGGGCGCATACACACCGTCTGGTAAGTCGACGGCAATCTGCATTCTGCAACATGTTGCGTCTCTACTAACGTCCTGTCGAGGCGGGACTTAGTAATACAGTCTCAAATATTTTGCGGATACGAGAATTGAGGGCACAGTTTCGATATGCATCAAGTCCTCAGAGAACATGCGCAATGGTGTGCCAATGGATTATCTGGCAGCAGACTCGCGTATCACCAGTGGAACACAGCAACTATCTGACAAAGGATCTACGAGAGAAGTTTATTTTGGCAATGATTAATAAATGATCTAGAAGAGAGAATTTCTTTGGCAATGATTGATAAACTGCTGACGGTGAGAGCTACCATGGTTGGAGAACGCCTTACCACTACATTCTAAGAGAGGAGAAGACCTTAAATATAAGAACGTTGTTGGCTCCTGGGTATGATATGTCAATAATAGTTGCAACCCACCTATCCCTAAATTCCCTAAACAGTCCACACACTATGCCGGAGTATTTTCATCTGATCAATAATGAGGCACGTTCTACCGGATGGGCGCAATTAGGCCACGATTTAACTCCTACAGTTCATCAAGGGTTCTTCCTCAGAGAATTATTCTATCTACAACCCCGCGACGGACGAGCTCGTTGGAGAAGTCAATCTCGCAGGTCCAGCCGAAGTCGATGCCGCCGTTGCTGCCGCTCGTGCAGCCTATGAGAACGGGCCATGGAGCAAGTTTACTGGCGTGCAACGCGCTGCGCTGTTGAACAAGCTCGCAGACCTTATTGAGGCGAATATACGGGAGATCGCAAGGGCCGAAGTTGAGGCTATGGGCCAACCGACCGCTATCACAAGCGGCTTTATCGTCCCTGCCGTTGCGCAATGTTATAGGCAAGTAACGCGCGTATGCAAGGAACATATAATACATACACTAACTTCGTTAGATACTATGCTGGTTGGGCGGACAAAATTGAGGGTCAGACATTTCCTGCAGATGATGGCTTTTTCAGAATGACGCAATATGAGCCCTATGGTGTGTGCGCGGGTATAGGGCCTTGGAATGTTACCCTTTTGTAAGTCTTCCGTGTGAGCTCTCGGGTGTTTTACCGTGTTGCTAACGCATCAGGACTATGGCGTGGAAGATGGCACCTGCTCTGGCAGCTGGCAACACATATGTCTACAAGGGTTCTGAGAAGTCGCCTTATAGCATCCTCGTTGCCGCTCGCCTGTTCAAGGAGGCTGGCTTTCCGCCTGGTGTCGTCAATATCCTGACCGGTGCTGGCCAGACAGGCGCTCTATTGGCCTCTCACATGGGAATTGACAAGATAAGCTTCACTGGCTCTGGTCCGTCTGGACGAAAGGTTGTCGATGCCGCAAACAAGAGCAACATGAAGAAAGTGACGTTGGAGTTGGGTGGCAAATCACCGTCGCTCGTTTTTGACGATGCTAATTCGAAACCGCGATACAAGCGTGAGTAATCCTGGCCTCCGACGTATGAACTCCGCTCACATCTCTCAGTAATTCACAAGGCTTTCTGTTCAATTCCAGTCAAGCTTGCATCGCCACTTCCCGCTTATTTGTTCAATCCACCATTGCGGACAAGTTCATCGAAACACTCAAAGCCCAATTCCAAGGCGCTCAAGGCATGATGGGTGACCCGAGTGAAGCTTCTACTATGATTGGGCCACTTGCCGACAACAAGCAGTTGGAGCGCGTCTTAAGCTTTATCGAGGTCGGCAAGACGGAGGCAAAGCTGCTTGTCGGCGGCGAGCGCAAAGGAGAAAAGGGCGCGTTCATCACTCCGACTATCTTCCTAAACCCTGGAACGGAGAGCACCGTATACAAGGAAGAGATATTCGGTCCAGTGCTATCGGTGCTTACTTTCGAGACTGAGGAGGAGGCGATCAAGTTGGCAAATGACACTTCGTACGGCCTGTCGGCTGGCATCTACACTGAAAATCTTGCTCGCGCTCTTCGAGTGGCGTCGAAGATAAAGGCTGACACCATAGGTGTAAACGCCGCTTACCTCCCAGATAAGTATCTACCATTCGGTGGTTTTAAGCAAAGCGGGACTGGAAGAGAGTTAGGCAAAGAAGGTTTTTTGGCTTATCTGCAGTCCAAGGCTATCAAGATTCACCTGGGTGCCTAGACGTAGAGGTATGGTAGGTCTAAGATACCTATGGTAGCAGCGATATCGAACATCTTGACCCTCTGAGTTCATCCTGAGTAGTGCTCGGTTTGACGACATATGCTAAACATGGAATGCTAAGCTTCCCGGTTTGTACAGCATTATAGTGCGACTTGGCATGCGGTCTTACCTTTACAACGTACGGATGATCTCCTATTGCTATGCGGACGCTAATATAGGAACTCCTTGTTAGGATTGACTCTCAAGACCGTCCAAGGTTCTTGACTAAGTGAGTTGGTACTGTCCTAATGCTATACTGCAAACGTGAACATTTAAAGAGGTCCAAGGCGAAAACTACTAATATCTAAACTGCACAACTAGACTGTAATTATTGCTCTAGACAGCACGATATGCTACCAGCTTCAATTCCACCTAAACGAAATCTGATCAAGAGATCCTCAACCTTGACACCACTAAAAACTCATAGAGACGATCCAATATCTATATTCCAATTCTAGTCTTTTGTTACTGAAACTGCAACCACTTGCTACGATGATTCTACTTTAGCAAGTAATCCATATGGGCGTTATGACTACTTTCTAGTCTTATATCCAATCCGCCTTATCTATAATAACCAATGATGTTACTATAACTTTTTTTGGGGAAAAGTTCGCCGACCTCTTGATTCTATATATCTAGATACACCAAATTAATGCACTATGTGTAAGTACATATACTTTTTGGAACTTAAATTTACCTGCATTTCTGCGCTTGCTTAACGATCATTGGCGTTACTGCGTGTCTCTTGGGCAGAATAATAATGGTAAATAGTCTGTTGTAATTGATTTGATTGATTGGCTAGCCTTGAGCTAATAGCATAGTAGTTGTTCGCCGCCTGCCCTATGATTTGACTGGAAAGTCCATCAGCGCTTTGGAGGTACTACCTGTCATGCAAGTCTCAGAGCGAGCTGGTGAAAATGAGATAAGAGTCGAATGGAATTCGGATGGATTTAACACTGATCTACTAGTGCAGGATGCAGGGAGGACCTGAAATCCGATTGGTTACATTTATGTGTAAATGGTAATTGCGGTCACTTTAGAACTCACGAATAAGCTTAGTTTTTGGCGCCCAAGCCTGTAAATGAGGTATTGTCGCTAAACCGCGCAACATACTCTTGAGAGCGGAGGCCTCTGGTGCCTACCTCTGTTGTTAGTATCTAGGTACCCAAGAAGATACGCGCTTTCTGCGCCGAATGTCGCGGAGTCGCCACTCGTCTACATGCTGCTGCAAGAGAAACCGTTGCTTCCGGAGCGGCATCTCAAGCCACTCCGCATGAGGCTGTTTTATCCCGGATGACGTCTGATCGACATCGCGGGAATATGTCCTTGACACACGTGCGATAAGAACACCCGGTAATTGCCCACCTATGCCGTTATAAACGATGCTTCCTAGCCATCGCTTATCTTACCTCTGCATCAGCGACTCGATGATGTCGGAGGCGGATGATCCATACATACCGCGGACCATTAATATGTGATTCGCTATCGATTGCTCGATCCCAAAGGTTAGTCGGCTAATGTACTGCAGAAGCATTGTGTGATGTTGAAAAGGCAACGTCATGCTCCGTGGACTACACTCCGCTCGATCCATCGTCACTTGAATCCCTAGAACAAAGTGGAAGTAGTAGTATTGCATGAATACATGGCGAAATACGTGCGACTCGTTCGTCGTCTCATACGACCGCCGTAACCGTGGTGGACCGGCAGGTACAAGCTCCCATCACACCTATCAAGCTACCTCAAGATGTCACTATTCCTCCAACTTCATTATCATCTCCTCGGCGGTGCTTCTACCACCCCAAATGCGATCTTGCCCAAGCCCGCCCAGCCGTCTATCTACTCCTCTGCGTGACGTTAGTTTAACCGTCACCGGGCTCGGCATGCATATGCAACCAACAAGCAGCGTTCGATCCCCCACGGGACAAACCACGCCCAGCTGCATGCGCTAGCAGATGCGCTACCGTAGCAGCACGCACCTGTATGTACCACTCCTCTCCTACGTAAGAGCTGCGAGTGTGAAACAGAGGCCTACCACAGTACCGACAAGTACATCGAGCCCCGCAACACAACAGTGACAAACGCACTAACGAAAATCGATTGCTTCACCTAGCATCACGAAGCATTCGCTAAGTCAGGATGGCAAGAGCGCCGGCCGGGTTACTGCAAATGCGTGCTGGGGTAAGGCTTGCACTGGATTGGACAATGGCATGTAGCTGGTCTACCCCGCTTGCGGCGACAAGCTTCAGCAACCATTCATTGAGAGTCACTGAAAGCTCCAGCTCTCCGCAACCATGCAATTTGTCGATGGCTAATTGGATGCGCTAGCTGGACGTAAGCAGACCGTGAATCTCCCCGAACGCTATCCTAGCGCCAATCTCGCGAGTGTCCATTTGGCTGCACGATGGCGGATGCAATGACACAAGTCAATAATACGAGATCATCGATGATAAGGCTCGGCAGTGGTATTGGCAATGGCATTGGCAATGTTACTAGCACTTGGCGATGGAAATGCAGCAAACCAAGCACTAGGTGAACACAAATGAAATTATCCTGGTTAGACGGATATGAATTACAAGACAATGAAATTTATGCTTCTTGGTATACATGAGAAGACTAGCAAGACAAGCGATTAGAATTATCCTTTCGCAAAAGGCGGGTTAATCACACCCATACATATCCAACTACACATCGCTATCATTACTCTCTTCTGCATCCGACATTTACTCGTCATCCTCCTCCTCGACCGCGCGTGGTGCGAGGACGTAACGTGTAGTACCGTGCTTGTCCGTACCATGCTCAAGGGACAGCTTGCTGAGCGCAGCAATCATGTTCTCAATGGCAGGGTTCTTGCGGTTACGGTCCTTGCGGCCGAGTTGGTCAAGCCACGTGATGCGGTTGAGTAGGTAGTAGACAATGGCGATGATGATAGTGACACCGATGGAGTAGGCCCAGATGACAACAACGGTGACAATGTCAACCCAACCGTCATCACGGAAGTTACCATGGGTAGCGGGGTTGGTTTGGTACGGCTCGCCAGACATCCAGCCGAAGAGGCAGAAAATGGTAGCAAGAGCATCGACACCCAAGATAGCACCGACAAGCTGGAAAGACGGGAACGTCTTACCGCCACGGGTGACGAAGATAAGCCAGTTCTCAGTGAGGGCGACTTCAAGGAACAAAATGGGCTGGATAGCGCCGAAGTTCTGGATAAGACCACCGTTGGGCAAGAAGAGGGTGCCACGAATGACCCAAGTGCCGAGAGCGAGTAGCAAACCAAGAATGACGGAGATGAACCAGATCTTGGGCAATTGCCATTCCACAGGGCGTTGCTCAGAGTGGGCGTTCTAATAGATGTTAGCATGTGAAAGTTGAAAGTCAGAAATACATAAACTTACATCGTAAGCAACAGCGACGGTGGCCAGATCGGCAAAGAGAGCGAGGAAGACAATGAGCTCGGCACGGATGGTCTCGTTGATGATGATCATCGAAGTGACAAGGTAGACCTCCAAATGCAAACAAAGCGCGATACGGTATTGGATATAGGCCTTCATACGTTGGAAAATTTGGCGAGCAGTCTTGATGGCCAAGACGATCGTGGACAGACCAGGAGCAAGGAAGACAATATCAGCGGCAGCCTGGGCAGCCTCAGTGGAGCCTTCGACAGCAATACCACAATCAGACTTCTTGAGTGAGGGGGCGTCGTTGACACCGTCTCCTGTCATAGCCGTCAAGTGACCACGCTGCTGTAGCATCTCTACGACCTGATACTTGTGTTCGGGGAAGACTTCGGCGAAACCGTCCGCGCGCTCGACGAGATCGTGCTGGGTGGTACCGGTGAGACCGCCGTGAATAAGCTTGGTGGAGTTATACACCTTGGTACCTAGGGCAAGCATCTTGCAGGTTTCCTTGGCGATAGCAATAGCGTCACCACTGGCATGTGTTAGCATAGTTAGATGATGCCAAGGGTGTAGAAAACTTACGTCAACATCTTGACGGGAACACCAAGCTGCTGAGCCTCGACAATGGTCTGGGCAGTATCTTCACGAGGGGGATCGAACATGGAGAGAAGACCGAGAAGGATCCAATCACCATCGTTCTTCTGATAGGCGACACCGAGGGATCGGAAACCACGGCGAGCGAACTCGGCGGCCTTCTCCTTGTAGAGGGTAGCAGTGACCTCGTCGCAGTTGGCGAGATTGACAATGGCCTTGGGGGCACCCTTGGCACAGACATACTTGTCACCACCCATGTGGCAGACAGCGGTGATACGCTTGGAGACGGGGTCGAAGGGGGTGAACTTCTCGGTCTTCCAGCCCATGTTCAGAATCTCTCGGGCCTTGGGATAACGGCGGATGGTCAGGATGGTAACCTTATCGATGGGGTCGAGAGACTTGAGGTTGTGGGACGAGGCGAGAGCCGCGACAGCCATCATCCAGTTGACGTCCTGGCCCTCGGCGACGTATGGCTCACGGAGAGAAAGCTGATTGGCGGTGAGAGTACCAGTCTTATCAGAGCAGAGAACATCAACACCAGCGAGCGACTCGATGGCAGTGAGCTTCTGGACGATAGCCTTCTGCTCAGCGAGGTAGGCGGCACCGACAGCGAGGGTGGTGGTGGTGACGACAGGAAGACCGACAGGGACACCGACGATGAGCAAAATCAAAGCGTAGTGGAGAAGAGTGACGGACTTGTCAGTGTTCTCGCGGTGGGTGGCGATGGGCACATGGCGGAAGAAACCACCAATCCAGGCCATGAGGATGAAGAACATGACCAAGACGAGAAGCGCCGTACCGATGGAGTTCATGATGGCCTTGAAATGACCCTGATCCTGGGCACCCTGCACAAGGGAGGCAGTGCGACCGACGAAAGAGTGCTTGGCCGTGGTGATGACGATACCATATGCTTTGCCGCGCTTGCAGCCAGTGGTGTAGTAGGCAATCTCGCCCATGTACTTGTCGACGGCGAGAGACTCTCCGGTGATGGACGACTGATCGCAAGCAACAAGAGGATGGCCCTGGGTGATGGGATTCTCCTCGTCAAACTTCTCCTCGTCGCCTTCATCCTTCTCGTCTTCTGGGTCGCCGTCATGGAACTTGTCCTCTTCCTTGAGCTTCATGTAGAGTTCGAAATCCTCGGGGTGGTCATAGCCGCAGATGAGGCGGACATCGCCGGGAACGGTGAGACCTTCCTCGACAACGACGATATCACCGGGAACAAGCTCGCGTGCGAGAATAGTCTGTTGCTGGTTGTCACGGACGACAGTCGCCTTCATGGCGATGTCTCCCTTCAAACTGGCGACGACATCGGCGGCCTGCTTCTCCTGGTACCAACCGACGATGGCGTTGAGCAGCAAGATACCGCAAATGACGCCGAAATCAACCCAATCCTGCAGACCGGCAGCGAGCAGGGCAGCGAGCTCCATGACTATTGTGCATTAGTTGTGCGCCATGGCAGAGTTGTGCAGGGATGCATACCGTAGAGAATGGGACCAGTGAAGTAGCCGAGAAACTGCTTGAGAAGATTGGTCTTCTCGCTGGAGATTTCGTTGAGGCCATAGCGCTTCCTACGGGCCTCGACGTCGTGGGTGGTAAGACCGGTGCGGAGCTGGGTGTTGAGGACTGCATCGCAAGTCAGCAAACTCGTTCATCTGGCGATGCACAACTCGCATGTGCTGCACAGCACGGCGGATCGTTCGGTGGAGCTGGCGTTTCGCAGCGTGATTGGCTCCACCGCGCCTGCCGCAAAGCAAGCTTGGGCTCGGCTAGAGCGCACTGGCTAGCGGGTGGGAGCTCGGTCCACCCTCGACCAGCCACCAAATGTCGGCGCAGGAGCTCAACAACAAAGGGTGGAATGGCGTGGCAGGTGTGCGGGCGGGCTGCGAGGCCCTCTGCAGCGAGCAATTGGGCGCAGAGGAGGCGGGACAGGAAGGAGAAGATACATACGTTCGTCGGGGACCGCACCAGGGTCCTCAATGGGCGCGGCGGCCGTGGCAGAGCCCGATTTCCAGAACTGCCACCAGGCCTTCTTCTTGGACGTCTTCTCGGCGTGCGGGTTCGTCCTGTTGTCGCGGTAGAACAGAATGTACTTCTGCAGCGCCGTGTACTCGTCCATGCCCTCGAACTCGGTCATGCTGACGATGGACTTTTGGCGCTCGGCGCCAGAGCTGGCGCGGGGCCGCTCAACATCCTCGTTGGGCGGCATCTTGTCGAGTAAAAGAATGCTGTACTTGTCGGGGGATTATGGTGTCGAGTAGCTCATGCACAGAGAAGGCTCCCAGCGACCGGACGGGGGGGTGGTTGCAGCTTGTCGAGGTCGAGCAAGCTCAGGAATGTAGCAATGAGCAAGGCCTCCTCTGTGGAAAAAGCTTTCAGGAAGGCGCGAGGCTCTGATTAAGTAGCGGCAGAATGGCGCTCGCACTGGACCAGGGAAAAATCTGAGAAAGCACCGACGCTTTGGCTTCTTTTGCGCGATTTTCGTCAACCTAGCTATCAATGGGTTGGGGCAAGCCGAGCAAGCCGGAGCTCTCTGTTGTTGATGGCCGGCAGCGGCCCGTGCGCGCAGACGCTACATCATAGGCGCAACAAAGCGAGCGAAGATTGCCGCCCCTGCCATATTCACCGGCCGCCGTCTTCGTCATTCTCCCAGATGACGCCCAGCTTACCTGCGGCCGCGTTTCCGCGCGATAGCGCTGCGCCCAGGATCAATTGAAACTGTTCCCAGCGTCGCCGCGGCCATTGCGCGCAATCGACTGCGTCGCACCCCCGCCCAGCAGCGCTGCGTCTGCCCTCTGTGCCCCCTGGCCGCGGTGCGAGCTCGCGATCTGGGTCCGCCTCATAGCGCGACGCTGAGCGGCAGCAAGAGATTAAGCTGTGGGATAGCGCGAGAAGCGTGCAGCGCGCGCGCAGGGATGCGAGCTTATGACGTTTGCTAAGAGCAGCACAGCGACTCCACCTTCACTCGCCGGCGCCTTACTGCGTCGGGCGCGCACGCCTGCACCAAGCTTTGCCCTCAGCATGATAAAAGCTTCGCACCTTGGCTCGCATCTGTCGCTGCGTCTAAAGTACAGTGCGAGGCATTTTCTCTGCCAGCTCGCGCGAGAGTGCGAACGCGCCGATCGTCCTCCTGGGCAGCTCCCCACGCAATGAGCCTTTTTCACAATTTTCTCCCCTAGCGGCCTTTGCCTTCCGGACCCACGAAACATCACCCACCTTCAGTCAGTATTATCCGAGCCTCCTCCAGGGCTCCGTCCCAGCTCCCATGCTCCCTAAGCGATCAGACATGCCTTTGACGAAGCGACTGTGTGCGCCTCAGGCCTGCCCCCCGCGTGCGCCGGGATGCGACGGTCTATGGCACATGCAGAAAGCTCTGATTAAGCCACCGGCCAGCACTAGCGCGGCCTTCGGGGACAGGCTCAAACCAGTCCAGTCTGACCGATGATTAGAGAGCCCCAGTATCGGCCGAATCAGAACCGTTGCTGCCGGGTTGCCCTGGGCAACATGTCTCCAATTACATCGGATATTATTGTCATACAAACTTGCATCTCCACTAGCCTCACTTAAAATGCGCGCCGTTGAGTGCTACACAGAAATTGTTTGCCCAGGCACGCAGGGTCTCAACGCCTGGTCTGCCTTGGTACACTTGGCCTCTGCAAGGCATGCCATGCTGCGTGAATAGAAATGCTCACTCTCCAGACCGTGGAAGGATTTCCCAACACGGCAGCCCGCAAATCCCACGTGACCCCG
This sequence comes from Parafenestella ontariensis, assembly GCA_021596325.1. NCBI lineage: Eukaryota > Fungi > Ascomycota > Dothideomycetes > Pleosporales > Cucurbitariaceae > Parafenestella > Parafenestella ontariensis. The sequence continues at coordinate 17,746 of JAKGDA010000024.1, forward strand.
CTTCCTCCAAGGCTAGCCTGTGCCGCCCCCCGACTGCCGATGCTTCGCCGGTACGTACGCAGCTTTCCTACCTCACCGTATTGCAACGCGGGAATAACAGTTGCGCCCACATATCTCAATCTCACACTATCTCTCTGCCGCGGTGAGCTTCCATGGACCCTCGTCGCCCTGAGTCGCACGCTCGTCTTCGTCCCGGAACGCACCATGTTTCGATGCCGCTTGAGGCTCTGCCGCCCGAGCTTTGGCAGTTGATCATCATGTTTTTGGACGACCATTGTTTCGTCTGGGCCGTCCTGCGACAAGTTTCACCCTTCTTGGCCTCAGTTACCGAGGACGTGTTTGCCCGCTACATTCTCCAAACCTGCAGTTTACGCTTCGCTGGGCAAACTCTAAGAGACCTGCTGTAAGCCTTGTTTCAAAAACCTGCACTCTGCAGCCGCCGCTCACTGTCACAGTCCCCATGACCTGCAAAGACATGACGCCGACCATCGAGATGGATTCCTGTTCGTGGGCAGTTCTGACATGTACTGGGCCATGTTCTCGTCTCGGAGGCCTCCAACCTTTCGCTTTCAACCTTCTGCTTTCGTCCCGACAAGCACCAAGGCCAGGGTTATCCTTCGATTGTGTGATTCGACAACTGAAAACGAACTCAAGTCCACGCGCCACAAACAAGCAACAGGAACGGTATCAAGCAATCGTCTTGCAGATATCTTCTTCAGACCAGGCACTGATGCAGACGCGAAACGATGCAGACTGATCCGTGAACCGCACTTTGTGCGTTTCAATGACCAGTTGAAGAGCATCCGTATCCCTTCGCTTGCGATTGATGTTGCTGCACAGGAGATCTCCCTAGATTGGCGACAGCTCTGCAAAGTCTTTCTACGCGACGAATTCAAATGCCGATCCGAGGCCAATTCTTTAGGTTCTTGGTCTTGGGGCCTTGGACGAAACAACCCTTGATTGTAACCGTCTTGGCAAGCATTCAATCTACCCTTGCTGCATATCAAGACCGTTCTGGATAAACCGCCAAGTCCACGAGCATATCAATTTGGCTTTGAAGTTATGGAGATGTCTTAGCGCTGAGACGACTTCCCCCCTTCTCCAGATTTGAAATAACACGCAATGACTGTCGATAGTCTCTGCTGCACTATCTTCTCCGCCTGGGCACTTTTCTTTGCACGATTCAGATACGCGCGCCCCGGATCATTATCGCCGGGTTACTCCCTCGATACTGCCTTCGTTCATAAAAAGGAGCGTCCAGCTTCCTCTACCCCGTCTCTCTATCGTCTTGGTACCCTAAGATAGACAAGTAAGCCAGACTGCTTTTAAAGTAGCATCTATCGCGGCCATGCTATAACCCGCCTGCTCTCTATCAAGTTGCCCTTGGAAATATCGACACGCTGTCGAACGCCATGTAGTCCGGTCGGGCGGCCTATGATTTGCATATTAAACAACTTATTTGAAATGATGTGCAAAGATTCTGCACATTCTTCTACGACTCGTATCGTTCATTGTCTGGTCGGACTGTATTTGGGAGCCTGTCTCGATGTCTTACGTCCGTTGAGGTCGTGGTGACCTTTCTACGGGTAAGCTAGTGTTGAGGTTATCGCACATGTGTCAACTCCTTATATTTCAAAGCACAGCTCCTTGCTACAGCATCGATCGGATTGTGTTGCATTCTCTCTCTGATTTCGAGGCACTGCCCAGACCCAGTAACGATTTACGACTGCAGCGAACTTTCAAAACTTTCATTTCAAGGTTGCAAGGTGAATTAGGCTAACATTTGCGATGCATACTGATACTCATTTGAGCGTCTCCACATACTGGACGCTGCATCACCTAGTTGAGGGCCTGTTGTTAACTACACAGTGTCCGCCAAGCCTTGTAGCTCGTCAGATATGCTCATTTCCGAGATTGCCACAGGTGGGTAATACGCTGGAGCTAAGGCCCCTTTCTTTTCGATAATCGTCGGCACAGCACAGTCTCCTGCATAATTGGCCTTGTCGAACTATGCTCATACAATAGAAGGCTGCAACACAAAAAAAACTATCCTCGTTTCAAAATCGAGGCTCTGGAAGGGCCAGAGGATGATTTGGTACTGCAGCCGCAATTGATGATACACCATCGCGGCAGGTCTGACAAAACACTGACCTAATTTGCCGATGCAGCAACATGTGACGAATAAAACTTTGCAGTTGTGGCTCATTACTTGATGAAGACCACGGGACCTGCCAGATAATTGGAATGTCATCCCGCCTGACAGGTCTCGAGCGAGAATGACACCAGCAACACTGCCTCGTACCCCCAAGTTAAGGTTGCAGGATGTTGCGCCTTTCAACACATTCTGAAAGTCAAGATTCAATACTCGTAAGCTGTGACTGCCGTCAGAGCGGACTAATATTCGAGGGGCCAAAGTTGCGCACCATGCAGCGGTCTGTCCTGTAGTGCCGGAGACTTTCAAAACTAGTCAACACTCACATAAAATGCTCAGGGTACCGGAAGTGGTCAGTGGATCAGGCGGTCCTCGATCTTGCATCAAGTAAGTTAGAAGCCAAGTGAAACGACTCGGAGGTTGCGGCGCCTACTACTTCAGCCCTTACTCAGGTTTCCACTAAGCTCGCCTTCCACTCTTTGCAGAGCGTTCCTGTCGACACGGACGGCGATATCATGGAATTCAAGAGTTGAAGGAGCCTTTGCAGTACCAGTTGAAACGTAGGTATCTTGAGACGCGGGGAGTCATGAACAGATCGAGTCCTTTAACATCATAGAAACTCTAGACGATGTCACGATAGTAGTAGAGAACGGGAATCTCAGTAGTAACTATGATGGCATTTCGCCGTTTGGGCACAACTTGATTAGTTCTCGTTGAAATATACTGATATTCTCCCCGCAAGTTGAAGTATATTTGCTAATCGTATCGGCCTGGTCGTCATCTACAACAATACATCTGGTATGTTCACCGCTACAATGTAAGTCAACTGGCGAGATATGTTGGAAGGGGGTGATGCTATGAAAGTGTTCATAGCGCCTAAGCATCTAGTGGTAGAAGTATATGCCTAGGATAGTCATTGGGATATAATTGAACTTGATCATACCCCGGGCACAGGTCTCATTAACGTCCTCAGACTTCAGTAGCACCACTCTTCCTCTTTCTGCTCCGCTTCTTCTTCCTTTTGCCGTCACCCTCTACAACATTGCTCGTATCCTCCTTCGCGACATTTCCAGCCTCGTCCCCCAGTATCGTCTCAAAACCACCTTTAGGTCCCTCAGGGTCGCCAAACGTCTCCTGTCTCCACTGCCTCAACCTCGCCTTCTTGCTCAAATGCTTCTTATCTTTCTTCTTCTTGGCTGGATCTCGAAACGCAGCCAGCTTCTTCAGGCCAGCAAACTCGTTCAACTGCTTATCGTCGGCGAGCAGTATGTCGCGGGCTGTAAGACCAAAGGTAGTGGGCGAAGTTTCGCGATAGCGGAAGCGTGTGGGCGCTTTTGGTTTGGAGGCGAGTGCTGCTTCGTATTCAAGGCTCTCGTTGACAAGGTTCTCAATCAGACGGCGGTCACGACGGGCAGCGCTTTTGGCGTCTGCTCGTTCTTGTTTGCGCTTTTTGGATGACTTTGCGGCTTTGATCGTCTCCTCCTCATCGTCAACGTTGATATCATCTTCATCTGACGAGAGAGTTAATGCCGGTTTCTCTTCCGCGTCGTCACTGAAGTCGGGGACAAGGTCCTTGATGTCGATGTCGTCGTCAAATTTGGGCTTCTTGGGCTTCTTGCCTTTGCCCTTCCCTCCATCATCGCTGTCTGAGCCAGCATCGCCCTCGCCATAGTAAGCATCACCGAAACGCTTCTGCATCTCGGCGTCCCACTGGTCGTCTGACCAGTCTGCCTCCAGCACATCCTTCCACTCCTCCACCTTGAAGTCCCTGCCACTCAAGCCTCCAATCTTGCGGATTTGCTTGACCTTCTGCTCCATGTCCTCGACCTTGAGCTTTCGTAGACGCGCCAAGTCTTGCTCCTTCTCCCGCCTCTCCGCCTCTCGCTTCGCCCTAGCCATCTCACGAGCCCTCCGTCTTCCACTTGCGTCGTCGCGACGGACAGTAGTGCTAGCGACCGCATCACGAGCGTACGTCATGATCTTCTCGTTTGCGCCAGCTGTGTCTTCGAAGTAAAGATTATATGAGTGCTCCCATTCGTCGGCAGCAGCGTCTTCGTCGTCATCGTCGGACTCGAGCGGTTTGAAGCGAGCGGCACCCGTGGGTACCCAGGCGCGAGAGGCCATGAAGTTGGACAAGAAGGTCTCCGGGTCTTGGTCGGCCTTCTCGACATCCTCGACTGTGATTTTGACTCGGTCCTTCTTCGAAGTAGAAGGCGTCTCTTTGGCGACTAGGAAGTCGTCGTCGTCCTCATCCGCGGCAGCATGCAACTCCTTGACGAGGCTCTGCCGGGCCTCTTCCTGCTCCTGCGCATACGTCTTGGGCGGTGCCTCGTTGTCGTCTTCGCCCGTGAACTTGCCTTCGAGCAAGTTCTTGGTGTGGTATTGCTTTAGTGTCATCGACTGCTCCTTGGCTGCCCCGTGTGTGCCCTGGTCCCCGGCCTCGGGGTCGCGATAGAACTTGGCGTCCTTGTTGTAGATGCGGGGATCCTTGGAGCGCAGGGCCTGCAGGGTCGCATTGACTTGGTCATCGAGGTCTTCGTCGAGCAGGTCGGCTGCGTCATCCTCCTCTACGCCTTCTTCCGAGTCTTCTTCGTCGTCGTCGCCGCCGCCGCCGCCGCCCGTCTGCAGCGCTTTGCCCTTGCCGTACTTTTCCTCGACTGCCCATAGTTAGCGACCCAGCGTAGTGGCATTCGCGCGAAAGAGAACATACGTCGCTGCTGCTCCTCGCGCTTCTTGTTGTACTCGTAGCGGCGGGCATAGTCCTCATTGACCTTGAGGGCCGCGTCGCCCTCGTCTGCACCTGAATCTTCGTCGTCGGTGTTATCGAGCAGCTTTGCCTTCTTTGCTGGTCGTTGGCTGGCACTCTTCTTTGCATCAGAGTCGCCGTGCCGTTCGCGCTTCACGCCGTTCGCGTGCCTCTTCTCCTTTGTCACGGCCATTTCTGCTATTTGGGTTGCTGTTGCTGTGCGCATATGGCTGCGAGGGCTAGTGCGACGGATACAAAATTTTGGCAAGGAAGGCGCTAGTGGGACCCTGACGTCGGCTGGGGCAGTGACGACTGCCGCTCAACACCAACCAACACCAACGTGAGCAGGCGCACACGCATCACCCGTGCTCACTTGCACCCTCTGCCATGTACAGTAGCCTCCATGTCTAATCTCCTTGGCCTCTTGATGTAGAGACCGACACTTTTTTTTTCTGGAGCGAATACAATACCCACGCATAAAGCGACACCATGGCCGAAGAGAAAGCGCCGCAGCTCATGATAGCGCCGGTAGAGAAGCCACTGGCACTGATGTATGTCGTCATGCTCGCTCTGGATGCCCCGTGATATTCACACATGCATGCAGCCCCGTCGTGATCAAAGAGGCCGCGCTGGACTCGCCCACGTTCCGCGCGACAGCCGTCCACTTTGGCGACCAGATCGAGCTCATAGAACGATGGCTCCACGCATTTGTCCAAGCTACGTCGAAACTCAGCGCCGAATTGAGCAACGTCCAGGCACTCGTAGACAGCTACATACAGGCATCGCATCCGCCACTGCAGCTGTCCGAGGCCGTTGTCGACCATGATTACACGGTCCTGGCGCTGAAGCGGTTTGGAGAAGGGGCACGCGAGTTCTGGAACAGCACGATACGCAGCATGAAGAGGGCAGAGGCGACCGTGTGCGAGCCCATCAGAGCATTCCTGCAGAACGATCTGCGCATGCTGAAGGAGGCGCGCAAGAACCTCGATACCACCCAGCGCATCTTCGATGGCGCCATTGCGCGATACGCGGGCCAGGTCAAGACCAAGGAAGCATCGTCGCTGCGAGAAGACGCTTTCCAGCTGCACGAGGCGCGCCGGGCTTACCTCACGGCGAGCATGAACTTCTGCGTCATGGCGCCGCAGGTGCGCTTGACCCTGGACAAGGTCCTGGTCAAGGTCGTCAACGAGCAATGGCGCGACATGAAGCAAGCGCGCGAAACGTCGGTCAAGGCCTTTGCCATGTGGACTTCGGACGTTGAGCGTGTGCGGGGCTGGAGCAAGGAGATGGAAAACGGCGAGCGTGTCTTCAAGCGAGAGCTGCATCTGGCACGCCAACAAGTCGAGAACGCTGCCGAAGTGAGCGCACGGCCATCGCGCGACCTCGACACATACGCTGCTTCCACGGTCCCCTATCTCGGCACCCAGCCCGCGTCCGCCAGCCTCCAGTCCCCGGCCAAGCCAGACATGGCAAACGAGAAAGCCGAAAAGCAGGGTTGGCTCTTCCAGCGCACCATCACGGGCAAGCCCGCCAGGACGTACTGGGTCAGGCGATGGTTCTTTGTCAAGAATGGCATCTTCGGATGGCTTACACAGGGCACGCGATCTGGCGCCGTTGAGGAGTCGGAGAAGATTGGTGTGCTGCTGTGCGGTATTCGACCGGCATTTCAAGAGGAGCGGCGCTTCTGTTTCGAGGTCAAGACCAAGGACACCACAATACTCCTGCAAGCCGAAACGCAAAACGACATTACCGAATGGATCTCTGCGTTCGAGGTGGCGAAGCGCAAAGCGTTGGAAGACACCTCCAAGGATTCAACCGCATCTCAAGGCTCTATTGATGCTGCCTTCTCCATTAGCCCTCCTGTCGCCCCGGAGTTTGCTGCAAAAACCTCCGAAGGCCATGCCGGCCACCCTAGCGATGACATTGGCAGCCTCGACCGCGCCGAAACGCTCGGGCTCGCCCTCCCTGGAGCGGACAGCTTGGCTACCCGAGGTAGTTTCGATGTTACTCGACGAAGCACTGCAGCAGATGGCGAGAGCAGTCGACGTGACCACACTACCAGAATTATGGAGAAGCTTGATTTGGCGCGCAAATCTACGGCAGGACCTCAGCTCAGTGGAAGCAACCCCTCTTCCGCTGCCGGTGGTATCGCAAGTCTCATATCGGCAAGTCTTGCTTCGGCCAGCCACAACATCGTGCAGGTCGGACAGATATCGGCTCCTGCGCCTGGGCTTCCTGATACGCGTCTGGTGATGGGACAGACCCTACCTCATACCAGCCTTGCTCCTTCCACGCTCGCAAACCCGCCTGCGCCGACAAATCTCAGCAAAGCTGCCGTCGCTGTGAGTGGAGAACGCGGTCTCGGTATCGGCCGTTCGGGCAACATGCCTGGCGGACTCATGGCTAATCTCTGGGGTTCTGTGAATTGGGGGTATGTTAACCGTCTGGCTCGTGAGGACGAAGTGCCGAGTCGCGATCGTAGCCAATCCGGTCCACCAAGCCCAGTAGGCCACTCACCAGCCCTTGACCCACTCGAAGATAAGGCTGAGGCTGGCGTATCACCTGCTGGAGCTGTCACTCCAGCCACTGCCGCTCACCGCAAGTCATTGAGCATGGGCGGTCCGATACCATCGCCTAGTAAAACTCCGGTGGCCGATAACGACTTCCCTAATTACTACCCACTTGCTCTTCGGATGCAAGATGCACAATTTCGAATACTGTTTCCCACAGTCCCTCGGTCGGAGAAGCTTGTGCTAGTATTTCGCGCTGTATGGAATCCGACGGAGCAACAAGAGTTCCCCGGTCGCGTTTATGTTACCACAAAAGATGTCTACTTCTACAGCAACCACCTCGGCCTCGTTCTCATCACTGGACTCAGCCTGGCTTCCATTGACGAGGTTACAGCGGCTCCTGGTAAGGATTGCGACTTTCTCTTCCTTCACTTCAAGGCTGGTTCCAGAGAAGATGGCGCGACCAGACTTACCGTCAAAACGTTCCTCGAACCGCTGAAGCTGCTTCTGCGGCGTTTGAACTTCCTCGTCCGGAATGCTGCGACACGGGAATACAACCTCGAGGAAACAATAAAAAGACTAATTAGATTTGAGATGGACGACAGTCAACATTCGGGCGAAGAGGGCTGGGAGGATGTCTCTCCAGATACGCCAGTTGATCCGGGCTACGGCGGAAAGAATATTAAAACTAGTCTCCGCATTGATGGCAATTTGTTTGGGCCAACGGGTATCAATGTCAGCAGAAACGCTACCAAGTTCAAGTTGCCTCCGCAACCCGTTGTGTTCGCCCCGACGGGGATGACACAGGTGGCAGTGGAGAAGGAATACGATATCAGCGCCAAAGCACTCTTCCACATTCTCTTTGGTGATAAGAGCGCGGTGTTCCAGTTGCTGTACCGTGAGCGATGGGCATTGCGTGTAGTACAGGGACCATGGATATCGAACGACAAGAGCCATCAGCGCCGGGACTTTGAGTACGAAGTCGCACAGCCCGGTAAAAACGGGGCTGTCATTATCAACGATTATCAGGTCATCGAAGTCCTGAATGATCACCTATGCTATGTCGTTTCCGATAGGAAGACACCCTGGTACTTGCCTGGCCACGAGCAGTTCGTTCTTCTCAGCAAGACCGTCATCACACACGTCTCAAAAGCCCGGTGTAAGCTGGCTATTCATATCAAGGTCGATTGGAAGCGTAACCCGCGGTTCGCGAAGAAACTCATTGAGCGACAGGGATTGCAAGACATGGAGCTTGAGGCTCAAGACCTTGTTGATGTTGTCAATGATCAAGTTGCACGGCTTGGCCACAACAAGAGTACGGCTAAGGTCACCAACATCTTTGGTCAGGTTGGTGTTCAGACTCAAGCCGTGCAGCTCGCTGCACATGACATCCCACCACCAAACCGACCGCGGAAATTCAAGTTACGCCCACAAACAATTGGGTCATTTATCGCGCAGTTTATCGGGAACGTCATTATCAGTATCTTCTCAACCATTATGAGTTGGATACTTGCGGTCATTGCTGGACTTGGCAAGATCGTCTCGGCCCATACGCTACTGTTTACTCTTCTGCTACTTAGTGGCGGAGCGAATTTGTTACACACTTCGAAAGATAGCTGGGCATGGTGGAACGAACGAAATGCTGCTAAGTTCATGTTTCAGCTAGGCGTTGGCCCATCAACTTCGATGACGCGCTCGATTTACCTCCGCGATATAGAAGAGTCGTTCCTTAATCCGAATGACACAAACATCGAGCTGGCTGTACCGCGTTCCACCAGTACCGATAACAAATGGTACGCATCTACTTGGCACCTCTTTTTTGATGAGTCTACTAACGTTTCGCAGCCATCAAACATTCACACACCTCCTCCACAACCCTTCATCGACATCATCCGCACACTCATTTCTCAGTCCGTCCACGCACAGCACACGGCGTCTCGATCGCACTCGGCAAAACCTAGGCTCACATCGTCATGATCTACTCGTCGCTTTACGAGTCGTGAATCGCATCGAGAAAGAAGTCGTTGAAGCTGAGTACGAGAATTGGCTACTTGACGAAACACACAAATGCAGTAAAGTAGGCACCCTGCTAGAAGAGGCCGTTAATAAAGGGAAAGAGAAGCAGGTGGAGGCCTGGATAAAAGGATATTGTGGGGATTGTGAACAGAGTTTGAGGGATGTCAAGGAGATTAGGAAAGGATTGTCTTGAGTTGCATTTGGACATAAGAGCAGTTGGCGTAGCTCGCGCGGCGCACACCGTATGGCATCGGTTTACATGGAGTGGGGCTCCAGTTCCAGGCGGACTGTTGCTGGTTACCGTTATTGCTAGCATATGATACGACGCCTTATGATGCGAGCGACTGACCGGAAGGAAGATCAAAACAGCGACGGTTATTGCTGTGGGTGCAATACTCGCCGTCTAGGGATCAGGGTTTTCAGTACAAATGATTTATAGTATAGAGCCATGGGGCTTGTATGTATTGGCCGCTGTACTATTGTCGTTTTTAGTGATACATGGTGCGATCAGAGGTCACCATAGGGTTCATAAATGACAATAGCGGGACGGCCTTATCTTGAGTCTAAGCACCACAAAGCTAACCGCGACTGACTACAAACGCCGCAAAAGACATGCGCTCATCTAGCTGCTCTTCTGAAATCATGGCTGCTTATGCTACCCGGAAGATACTCTATGAGAAGTAACGCTGCCCAAGCTTGAAGAGGCTCTAATGAAAAGGCACTTCGTAATCAAATAACGGGCCTTGAATAAATCGAAGAGTGCCTTTTCATTAGAGCCTCTTCAAGCTTGAGCAGCGTTATTTCCCATAGAATAAATCGAAGAAACGCACAGCTTTGAGAGAAGCCCTAGTTGCAATCGAGCCGGCAAGGGAAATCCGCCATCGAGACAAATGGCGCCTTGGCACTCCCTGGCCACAGAAACCTTCTGAACTCCACATCCACATCCTCCAGTCACCATCTCACGAATAATGGCAGAATCAGACGCTCAGGGAGAGGAATATGAAACCCAACATGTGCATTCCGTCTACGAGGAAATCGCATCCCACTTCTCCTCAACACGATACAAGGTGTGTGCTCCAAACTTCCGCAATAGTATTACACGACTAACCCAAAAGAGCCTTGGCCGATAGTCGAACGCTTCTTGCAAGAGCAACCGGATGGCAGCGTGGGCGCCGATGTAGGATGTGGAAATGGGAAGTACCTTGCTGTCAATAAGAAGGTGTTCATTGTAGGGTCAGATCGGTAAGAACCTAATAAATGTACAATGCAACACAAACAAATACTGACAGAATCAGATCAACAAATCTAGTCAAGATCGCGAGGCAACATAGACCGCATTCAACAGTCGTGGCGGACAACCTCTCACTACCTCATCCATCTGGAATCTTCGATTTCGCCATTTCAATAGCAGTCATCCACCACCTGTCAACTCCCATCCGGCGTATAGAAGCCGTGAAATGCGTCCTGCATCTTCTTAAGCCTTCATCAAGTTCTGTTTTGGAAGATGGAGGCAAGGCACTCATTTATGTCTGGGCTTTGGAGCAGAAGGATAGCCGGAGAGGGTGGGATGAGGGACATCAACAGGATGTCATGGTACCATGGGTTTTGAAGCAGAAGAAAACGAAAGAGCCAAAGCAGAAGAAGAGAGCGGCTGCTTCAGATGAGGCAGTGGCAGTGAAGGGGGAGCAAAAGCTCGATGTCGACCAGACCTTCTTGAGGTACTATCACTTGTACAAACAAGGCGAGCTCGAAAGTGATATTGAGCAAGCGGGTGGCATAGTGCTAGAATCTGGGTACGAAAGAGATAATTGGTGGGCGATCGCAAGACTGAAGTGATCCACCATACAACGAGACCTGTCTCCTAAAGATGAGATCATGTATCGTTCATTACGAATATCTACGTCCACCTCTACAGTATTGGTACTTCTTTACGCCTTAATTACATAACATTATAAGCCTAGGCCTCTATGAGGATGACAGGCAAGGCATGGCTGCTCTCCGTCAATGGGAACAACTGGTAGTGGAAGCCTACAGCCCCTACCACCAGAACGACATAGTACCCCACGGTCCATGCGATACCCTTTCCATGGTACGCCGGGACATTTCTTTGCGCATCATCCTTCTTATCAACATCTGGAGGTCCAATGGGTACGCCTGCTTCTACTCCGACGCGGCCGTAGAAGCGGGGAAGTCCCATCCAGTTGCAAAATGTATGAGCTAACATACATGTATAGACGTTGCCTGTGCGCAGAAATACGAAGGTGGCAAAGAATCCGAACAGCGATGTGTACGCAAACTGGAAGAGGGACCGAAGAACGGTCACGAGGAACGGAACCTCTGGGTGTGTTATGCGGAACTCGTAGAGATGGTGGAGATGAGCGATGCCGAAATATAGTGGGGTTAGAAAGACGATCTGCTTTCCGGAGAAGTGAGCCAATACATGAAGCGGGACGATGAAGGATCGCCAGACGAGCTCTTCACTGACGGGACCCTTTGGATTGTTAGAGGGCGCAAGTCGACTTGAGCAGGCCACTGACCACTACGAAATTCCTGTACCCAATCCAGCTACTCAAGGTCTCGTGGACTCCTCTCAGCCTTATCCAGTCTTTGAAGCCACTATCTACAATACCGTGCTCGAATATCGGGCCCGCGAAGAGGATGGTCACGAGAAGCATTGTCCTCGCGATATCGAAAGGCGAGACAGGCCACACGCCCAGCAGCTTGAGCACATCGGTTGCGGGGACGTTGTTTTTGTAGAAGACCAATACCGTGGCAGCCAAGCAGACTATGGTCGAGAAGGTCACCGCCCGCGTTCTGGCGCGTATCGACGATGGTGCATCGCGTGTGAGAGTAGGTGAGGGCCGCGTCGCTGGTGACAGGTAAAAGGGCAGTACGTAGACAAAGACATATGCAGCCTGCAAACTAGCCGTCAGTTTCAAACGTCGTTCTGTCTTGATGCATCCTGTGTAATTGGCGGACAACAATAGGAGTGGTGGTGGGGTAGGGGAGCTTGAAACATACCGACAGAAGCGCCGCAGCGGTGGGAGAGAGGGCTGGCGCTTTGGGAACTGGCGACAGGTTAGACTTCATGGCAACCTTTGGACGGCTTCTGCAGACGTAGTGGGCAGCAGAAGCAGTTCGCGGTGGGTCGCGCTGGCGTCAAGACACGCCTCCACCGGACGGAGAGCACACAGGCCAATCGATGGCGACTTACTGCCTTTGACATGCCTTTGGTACATCTCCCCGAGAGCACTGAAACTGTCGCGCCAGCCTTTTATAGGCGGGGGCATTTGGAAGATAGCAACTGCGCAGTGGCACACGCCTGGAGAAGAGCAGGCTGCTATGGCGGGCCAGAGCGAGGCATCAATAAGTGCCGTCTTATATCTCGCCCCGCTCGTTGTCGCTCGAGCAAACCCTCCGTCCATCCCGACTCGACGACCCCAGCCCCAGCAAACACCGAACCACGCCCAGATCCGCCAGTCACGTGCGAACTGACTTCGCGCCATTTCAGCACGTGCACACGCTCCCGTCGCATCCCCCTGCAGCTTCCTCACCGCACCGGCACACTGGCCAGCCTGCACCCAGTGGACCGTCTAGGGAGGCCGTTCAACGGTCCGTGGCCTCACGTCACTGGCTCGCGGGCTGCCTAAAATAATTGCTTCATTTCGCGCGATAGTCCACAACGCGTCGCGTATCGATTGATGATAAGGGGCTGATTGATCGGGCCCAGTATACGAGCGGTTCCTGGAGCGCATCGCAACGCCCACTGGAGCGGTCCTACGGCTCGTAGTAGCTTGATTGCTAGGTTAACAGCAAGACAAAGATTGTCCGAACCAGGCTGTACCGCTGCGTAAAAAAAGACTGTGTCGCGGATCGTGCTGCACAGCTGCGCCAGCACAACTGGAGCTAGCCATTGGATCGCACCTGCAGCGCGAACCTGCATTTGCAGCAGCGACGAACCCCATTTGGGCCGGACTGCTCGGCCACGCCTCGTCCTAGGGTTTATCACCTGGCACCCACTCCTCATCCTCTTTTCTTCGAGTCCTCAAACCTAATGCCTTCGGGCCCTTTCTGTCACTCTTTTGACATGTTTGTATAGCAGCTTCTTGTCACTCTTTTGACCAAACCTTCATACGCGGGGGGTTTTTTTTTCTTTATTTTCCATTATCTTTATCCCTATCCTTAATGATCGGTTTCAGCTTATCCGCACGCGTTCAACATTTTGCCATCCTGGTCACACCGTACAGCATCCCACTACAAGCATGTATTCAAACTCCATACCACATACCACATCACATACTTCAGCGCCATCGCTCCTCGCGCAAGCTCCAAAGTTCTCACCACCGTCTTCGAATTCGAGGACCGCCTCTCCTGTGCGAAGGCCGCTTCATGAGCGCTCCGATTCGCAGACCAATCAGTACTCAGGCCCCACGATTCGCATAGTCCAAGATCCCGAAGACAAGGTCTATAGCAAATTTCCCATACCCAGTGACCCTTCACAGATACTGCCTCCTCCTCGTCATGCGCCGGGTTATGGGTTTGAGAGGCCGGGGTCTCGTGTTTCAAGTGGCAGTCAAGTCGCCAATACCATCGCAAAGTTCGAGGCCAGCCGGACCCTGGTACCACAGCCAGTCTTACAGCGAAAGAAACCCTTTAGTGTCAGGCACTCGGTATCGACCAGCACCTCGGAAGCGGACACCCTCGTAGCATCTTCGTTTTCGCCAACCTCCTTGAGGTTTTCCCAGGGAAGCACGCCCACGTCATCTCCTCCACCTGAATCAAACGACTTTGAAAAGGGACTGGAAGTACTCAAGGAGGAAGCATCCTTCCCTTCTCAGAGGCCTACGATCCGTGCCGTTCCCCCATCCTCTTCTGGCGGAGATTCGTTAGAGAGTCATACTCGCGCATTAACGCCCAAGGCCTCTGCCGCGTCGTTTGCCTCGACCGTTCCTGCGGCTTCACCACCCCTAGTCAGTAATGCGGGAAACTCGTCAAGTGTCAGCCGACCGTTACCGAAAGGCCACAAGCACACCCAGTCTTCCGAATCCGACACCAGGCGGCTTACGTTCGTTGGCAACATTGACAATCGACACCCTGTACTAGAGCCAAAGCCGTCTACAGAATCATTTGCATATTCTGATATATCATACACCAGCATCGAGCCAATCTATACGCAGCCGTCTTCTCAACCGTCTCCTACTCTTCATGAAGCACGCACAGGCACCTTCGCGAGCGGAATCCGAATTAGTTATCCTATTGTACGCGCGCCGTCCGCCAACAGCTTGCGGGCTGAATCCCAGGACGCACCTATTATCGCATCCCGGATGCAAGACCGCTCGCCGACCCACCAATGGAGCTCCCAGCTATCGACAATTCCATCCATGTCCGAGCGCGACTCGCGATCAATTGCACGAGGCTCAAGATCATTTGGCGCGAGGTCGCAATCCCAAGATAGCTACGCAGGGAATGGGCGGACACATTTGCCGCGGAGAAGAGGACAAACAGTTGGCAGCCCGCAATCCTCTTCGGACAATGTCTCGTCAGAAGGACACACGGAGTTCTCAGCCGTACCACGACCTTTATTCTCTCCAGCGTCAAAAGCTTCATTTGAAGAGAAGGATTACCACGGCGAGCATCTGGACACAATTTCCCCATTACCCACATCTGTCCCACTACGGATGAAGAACTCTGGCTACTTGAGGAGACACAACAGCGATACAGGATCAACAACCGACTCGAGGCCTGGTTCTGCGCAATCCGATATTTCAACTTTCATCCACAACGCTATTCCGGCATGGGCAAGAGTATACTACCAACGAGGCGAGCATATAGCAATGGGCGCCCCAGAGTCAGACTCGTCGGGCAGTATACGACTGGGTACTTCTCATAGTGGACGATCATATACTCCCTCGGAGGCCAATTTCCCATTGAGCATCTATCGACCGCGCAATCGCCCACGCAATCGAGCTTCTCAACCAGACACCATGTCCTTATCCGACGACATACAACCCATCGATGGTGATGTCTATGTTCTAGGGCCTAATATGCATCCCTTGAGCGGCTACTCAACACCGCACCTTCGAACAGACCGTAGAGGACACACGCGTTACAGCGCATGGAAAGCGCCATCCCTAGACGACGATCTGAACAGCACGCTCTTTGGTCGCCAAAATAGACAAATCCTGCTGTTCTGCGTCGGCTTCGTCTTTCCTCTCGGTAAGTATTCACCCCGGTTCAGGTACCATGCGCATGAATAGATGTGCTAATGGCGCCACAAGCATGGATGATTGCATCCTTCCTACCCTTACCTCTCGATCCGAACCTTGCGGAGACCCCTAGCCAAGCCGTCTTGGAGCAACAGTTCGCCCGGGAATTTGGGCCGACTGATGACAAGGCTTTCCAAAAAGCGACATGGTGGCGCAATTTAAATCGTGTCATGTCTGGTATTGGGTTATGTCTCCTCATCGGAGTGACTGTGAGTTTGCAGCGAGTGCTTGCTGACGATCATAATGCTAATACCATATAGATCGCATTAGCAATCCTTGTATCAAGGATGTCATCGTAGCTGAGGCATTGCATGTTATTCACCCGCTCATCACGTGTCACAACACAATCACAACACAATCACAACACAATCACAACCATCGATCACCAAAAGTTCCGGTCTCTCGTTTCATCTGTCTATTTCTCCACACCAACTCTGAACTGCTCAGCGATTTCTTTTGATAACGAACAATCTTACGACATAATCATGCCATGTACGCACGTTAATGTATCTTTCCGGTCACGTCTCACGGCATGACGCTCTTTCCGATTTCTTCCACTCAGATCTCGTTCCGGGCATATTGTCGCGTCTCTAGGCAACCGCAGCCACACAACCATTTTCCTTCCACTCTATTTGGACGCAATCGATGCATATCGCTTGCAGTTTCTGATTGCATGGCATAGCTTAGCGGGCGTTCTTTTTGTGCTTCTCAATTACCTATTTGCTTTGTACAGCGGACTACCAAACATTATTCTTCTATATCTGAATCATTTTGAAGATTCTGAAGTTAGGCAGGGTATGCTATTAGAGTGGTGGAGGATGTAAAGGCGAGGCAACTGTTCGCGCTCCTTGTGTATGTCGTGTGCAAGAAGCATACGACCTTTGTAATTACATATGTATAGTCATGCGCTCCAGATCAACACTATGATGGGACGGACGCTAATGTAGTCATTGCCTTCTCATTTATGCTTCAAGCATGATTCATAACGATATGCTGCGATCACTCAAGGTGGCTGAGACACCAGACCATGCAGGGTGGTGAGGCGCAAATGAAAGGCGTCTCATGCACAACATCAGTGCTCTCGGTCAACACCAGGGTAGGTACATGGCGGCTCAGCTACGGGATTCCTCAGTTCGGACGAACAGTCATAGAGTTTACCAAATTGGCGTGTCACAACTGTGGCGAAGTAACAAAGTCAGGATGAGTCGAAGTGTCGAACATTGATCTGCCAAGAGGCTAGGTCGGATTTGGGTTGGAGGGGGATGATGTCGCTTTGTACAAAATAGTCCCCGCTGCTCACAGTTTTCTGCACAACAGCAACCACAACCACAGCTCTACTGCACGCGACCCCCTCCTCCAACCAGTCAGCTTTTTCGCCCATTTTCCAAGAACAGGGACATTCATAGCACAACCACAACCCCCAATAACTCTACAATCATGGCTGTGCGCGCACAATTCGAGAACTCGAACGAGTAGGTGGACCGCACACGCAGGACTGACATAGGAATGAACAGCGCTAACACATAGTGGTGTAGAGTGGGCGTCTTTTCTACCCTTACAAATGCGTATGCGATTGTCGCAGTCGGAGCTTCAGAGAACTTCTACAGGTGCGAATAGCCTCTCGGCGCCTGGGCGCCACTTTCCCCGACCACTCGACGGCCGTTTTGCGGCGCGCGAGACGCAATGATGAAGCAGTGCTGATAGCCGTGCGATAGTGTTTTCGAAGCTGAACTCCAAGACGTCATACCAATCTGCCATGCTACCATTGCAGGCACCAGGATAGTCGGCAGACTTACTGCTGGGTAAGTCTTCGCGCAGGTACAACCGACTTTCAGGGCTAATACACAATCGCAGCAACAAAAAGGGCCTTCTCGTCCCCACCACCACCACCGATCAAGAACTCCAGCACCTCCGAAACTCGATACCAGACAGCGTCAAGATCCAGCGGATAGAGGAGCGGCTGTCAGCCCTAGGCAACGTAATATGCTGCAACGACCACGTTGCCCTCGTACACCCGGATATTGAGCGAGAAACGGAGGAGATAATAGCAGATGTGCTAGGTGTCGAAGTGTTCAGGCAAACCATCGCAGACAACGTGCTTACGGGTTCGTACATGGCACTGAGCAACCAGGGCGGGATCGTGCATCCCAAGACATCTATTCAGGACCAGGATGAGCTGTCGAGTTTGCTGCAAGTGCCGCTTGTCGCTGGTAGCGTGAATCGAGGAAGTGCGGTTGTGGGTGCGGGCATGGTCGTCAACGACTGGATGGCAGTCACCGGTACGCCAACACATGCGCGTAGTATGGAGACGAGTGAGCTAATACAAGCGTAGGCCTTGATACCACAGCGACAGAACTGTCGGTTGTCGAGTCTGTCTTCAGGCTAGGCGAGGGCAACGGTCCCAGCAACATCAACACCACGCACAAGGACGCCATGGTTGAGTCTTTCTACTAAACCACAACCCTCATACACTGGCAGATGACCTCTGTGCTATGTTCGATTTGCAGTCGACTGAAGGGAATTCGGTGCACGGCGTCTGGAAAAGGAACAGGGAAATTGGGATATATGCAGGCAACCCCATTGCTCTGCAGTTACATTACATGAATGATACCATGGCTATCTCAACCCAGCCAAATTTCGCTGAGGTGAACCCACATTGTCTGTGCTAGGCTCGATTTAAGCTACTCGTGTGACTTGTAGCTGCTCGTGACGTATGCAGGTACATTCACCCGCATTTTGCATATCTAATCGGGGCTGGGCGGTGAGGGCGATCTGCCGAAGCTAGACAGCGCTGTCCTGGAAAGTCACTTTGCGCCAGCACTCGTTCATATCGGCGTCGCGACGGCAAACCCGATGTCGAAGCGACGACAGTACCCGCGGATGGTGTCTTGACCTAGTGACTGTCTTGAAGTGTCGTCGTCCTTTATTATAGGAAATCTGCCCTCACCAGTCCGACGACGCTTCGAGCCCACGCCTCACCAGCCCAGCATGAGTGCTCCCAACTCTGCAGCGCTCACCAAGCGCAGCGCCTCGAGCGCGCTTATGCCTCCACCTCCCGCACCAAAGCGAATAAAGCGCCCATCCGTGGTGCTCGACGAAGACACGTACACTTCTGCCGTGTCGCACATCATCCGCCGCGACTTCTTTCCCGGCCTTGCAGAAGCAGACGCACAGCGCGAATACCTCAACGCTGTAGAAAGCAAGGATAGGTCCTGGATACGGGAAGCCGGCAAGAAGCTCACGCACGCCATGACGCCGGCGCTACATGGGCGAAGGAAGACGGCAGAACGAACGAGATTCGACAGAGCAGGCGGCCACGGAGAGCAGACGCCCAGTGTATGGGGGGCAGATACACCAGTCACAGTCGCTGAGACCGAAGCAGCCGAAGAGGAAGAGGGCCTGGGCAAGTTGGACCATGTCGATCTAGACCTGAGCCTCGGTGCCTTTCAAGCAAAGTACACCAGCGAAGACCAAGAGAGCTTCAGCCAGATCGTCGACAAGCAGAACAGAGCGAAATTTGAGAAGAACACATGGCTACGAGAAGGTAACATGTATGCGAGCAAGCAGCGCATAGCACAGCAGAAGGTCATAGAAGGACGTGCCGCGACTTCAGCATCCCACGAGTTGGTCTTAAGTACACAACCGAGTCAGAACCTCGACGATCGACCCGCAGCGCCCAACTCGCATAAACACACTGCTTTCAACAGCTTCATGTTCGGTCCAGAGTCAGTCGAACAGTGGGCACCTACGCGCGCGCGAGAAGCTGAGAAAGCATCACTGGCGCCACCGAAACAGATTGCATACAATAACACGCGTCTCCCAGGTCCAGAATCCGAACCTGTGCGCCCAGCCAGCCCGACACTCTCAGCAGTCCGCGATGCTGTCGCAGGCCGCCCCAGACTAAATCCAAGTGAGGGCGGATATACAGGCAGTGAGACACCGAGAGTGAATGGATACGCGTTTGTCGATGCGCACCCTCCGGATCTAGAAGAAGACGACGATGCACCCACTGATCTTCTAGAAAGATTTGGCGTGGACAGCGCTAGCAAAGCAACGCCATTCACCATCAACGAGTCTTCTGCGAGAGAGAAGATGCATCACAGGATGGTGGAGCAGATTGGTGCGAAACGCTCTAGTCCTCATTCGATTTCAGGCAAGCCCCCTGGTTCGGGTCTGGGTATCTTCACATCGGAGACACCACGTTTCCTGTCTGCGCCTACGCCGGCTAGGCGCCAGGGTGAACTAACGCCAGGCAGGAAGGCCAAGGGGGATTTGACGCCCGCGGCACAAAGACTGTTGGAGAGGGTGGGAGGCGGCACACCCAAGGATGCAGGGAAAGGAGGGTTTGGTGGGAGCCGGTTGGGGAGGGAGTGGACGCCTACAAGTAAAGTGACCAGGAAGACCTGAGCCTATTAAGGGGCAAGAGGATGTGGAACGATCTGCACGAAGTGCTCGAGCAGGCTGAATGATTAGTGATAGCCAAATGTCTTGTTCAACTTATATGAAACAAGGTTACTACATGCAATGCATGAGGAACTTTTTGGCTTGAAGACGTATCATACAATTGCAAATATAAGTTACAAGACTAATATTGGACCCGTAGTCCAATCTCGAACCAACTGCCCGTGGTATCGAAAACAATAACTATCACCAAGGGAAGCAAAAAGTGATATGTGGCCGAAGCCATCCACGCTATGCAAACGCCATGCTCAGACGTAAAAGGCACTCTCGGCCGTCCCACTGTGCGCATCCGATGCGATGCACCATTCATCTAGTGGTTAACAAAATGTGGAAAGCCAAAATGAACGATAAGTGATAGAGTACAGTAGTAAAGAAAGCTCGTCCAGTTCAACCAAGTCGAAGGATGACAACTGTGAGTCATCGGAAGACGCCGCATGTTGTACAAACGGATTGGAGCCAAAGTCTTGGTCGCTCATAGCCCCAGAGGATGCGCAGAACGGGTAGACTTAGGCTCTGTTTCCTTAGAACCACGTCTTCCCGACCACGAACTTGTTTCATCAAAGTACGAAAAATGTAGAAATTCTAGCCGCCCCTCCGTCGATTCTCTCCAGGACCCTGATAACTCCTAAATTGGGTACCAGGTGCATGATAGCTCCGATACTGCCTTCGCGGCCGAGACTGAGGTTCAGGTGGCCGCTCACCCTGGCCTTCTCGTTGCTCATAGTGCGGCCCTGGTGGCTGACCCTGCGACGGTGAGAAAGCTGGTGGTTGCGCAGCTTGGCCAACAAACGTCATCGATGGTCCTGACTGTGGTGGTGGCGCCATGTTTGCAGGAAGAATGGGTTGGCCGCCGTACTGATGTATCTTTAAGGGGGGATAGGGTGGTACACTTGAAGGTGGAGGAGGTGGTGCTTGAAAAGAGCCAGGCGGCGGGATGTAGCCACCCTGATAAACTGGTGTACTATTGTATGGAGTAGTGTATTGTGGTTGGGGAGGTCCGAGAGATGCATGGGAACCTGGTGGATAGCTCGGTGATGGCGGTGGATACGGTTGCCTAGGAGGGGCAGGGTCGTAATGCGCAAAGCGGAAATTGATGGGCCCAGATGGAGGGGGTCCAGGCGGCTTTGGTGGGAGTGGTAGTGACCCGGGGGGTGGTGCGTATGGGCTCTGATGGGTAGGGAGGGTAGGCGATTGCTTCGTGTGCTCCCTTTGGTAGAGCTGAGGGGCACTTTCTTGATATGGTGAGGCTGCTGGCTGCTGAGGGGCTTGCGACCCGCTCATGCGCCTGTCAGGCTCCCAGTGCGGAGCACTCTGGTCCTGGGATCCACGACGGGCCGCCTCAGGATACGCTGGGGTGCTCATAGGAGACGCACTATACAATCCAGCAGATGGTCTGTTCGGATCGTATCCGGTTATATCTGGTCGTTGCTGAGCACCGGGTAGAGAGTTCACATAACGGCCATATTCTGGACGCTGCCAATAGTCGGGTTGAGAGCGGTCCGGAGGTTCTCTACCATGTTCCCGCGCTTTCCTATCCAATAGTTCTCTGAGTTTGCGTAGAGGATCTCGCCGGCGCAGCGCATCCTCAGATTCACTTGAAGGTGCGATACTCGATCTTGGCCAAGATCGAGTATTCGATGGTGGTGACGATGGGGGGTTACTAGGAGCTTGTGATGGTTCGCCGAGGGCGTCCATCAGTGCCTGGTCAACAGGCGGCTCCTGTCTGTCAACAATAGCATCCAGTCGAAGGGCGACACTTTGGGACGGCGTGTTGTGCTGGGTGGCAGTGTCTCGCCTTGACGGAGTAGTTGGCTCCTGGGCTGGGGGTTGAGACTCTCTTAACCTTGACACCGGAACCTCTTGATCATCGTTCAAAATGTCCATGATTCTGTGTGTGGAGACCCTCGCTGACGTCATGTTCTTTGGAGCTTCGGGCTCTTTGGCAGTGCTGATGCCGTTAGCTTCTGCATGAGGTATGTCCTGGGTAAGGTCCACTGCTGGTTGTGAAGCTTTGATTGGGCTGCTATGCGCAGCTTGAGATGGCATAATCATCGGCAGTTCCGCCGGAGCAAGCACCGGCGATATCTGTCTAATGAGCTCCTGCTTGATCATAGGTGTGGTGACTCGTTCTGGTGGCAGTGGCTGCTGTTGAGTCCGCTGGTCGTGATATTGCAGTTCTTGCGTTTCATTTGTGCGAGACTGTTGTGCAGATAAGTCTGCAAGCAACATGAGCAAGGAGGCATGCTCATTCGGAATGGTTGGGACCTTTCGTGCTTCTGGTCGGGGCGACGGGGTCCTCTCGACTTCGAGTGCGGCATCAGCAAGGCTGGTAATGTTATGATGTGCAACGGCTTCTGAGCGGTCTGGTCCAGTGAATCTCGCAAAACCACCTGAGGCTTCTTTGATGGAGTCATCTGCATCGCTGTCTTTCTCGACAAAGGCAGCCCTTGCCTGATCGAAGCGTCTCCGTCTTGAGTCGTTCTCCAGTTCTTTGTCGGCCTCGACGTAAGCTCTACTTCGAGAAGCAAATTTTGGACCAATGCGATCATCGACATCATGGTGTTGCTCGTCGGTATAAGTAGGAGGAAGAATATTGTCCTAAGGATGGTTAAAGTGGGACGGTCCACGATAGTAGTGAGTCATACCTCATCATCTGTAGCGTCCGCTTCATCTCCCTTCATTTCCCGCTCAATCTGTTTCATGCGGAAGTAACATTGCAGCAAGAAATCATCTTGCAAGTCTTGAAATCGGTTCTGTCACTGATCAGCCTGCAGCACGAGTAACAACGGGGGAGATGACGTACAATATACTGCTCTTTTTGAATACGCTCTTCAGCAACGCGCACTCGCTCCAATTGTTCAAGTCGATAGGTGCGCATAGCGTTGACCTCATCCAGGCGACTGTCGCGGCGCTGGTCCAATGAGGCCATGAGTGGTTTGTACTCTGGACATTGTGTGTGGTAGTTGGGATTTGCGTCCAGGTTATTTATGGTGCGATTGGACAATTCTTCTAATAAGGCTTTTTGAACTTTCGCAAGGCTGCGATAGCTCATCTTCAGATTGAGCTGTCGGCGCAGTTCAGTCTCAACATTGATGTCCGGATGCGGTTGGCGTCGACGACCGGGCAGGCGCCTGCCGGACTTTGCAGGACCGTCGCCATTGGTTGGCAGAACATTTTGAAGGCTTTGACTGCCGTTGACATCTGGAATCTGTTCAGGGGAATTGGGTACAGTACTAGCGTCAGTCAGTTCTGGAGGCTGGTCGGCGGAATCTGCTGGTGTTTCTGTTGTTTTGCGCTTTTTCCTGCGCGGTGGTTGTTCGGAGTTGTCGCTTTGGGTACGGGTAAGAAGACCGTTTTGGCGAGGGCCGGGTGTTTTGCTGGACTGCGTGGAATCATCTGATGCGCGCCTCTTCCTCCCGGCGGTCTTTGGTGCTATCAAAGTGGCGCCCGGCGCGGGTCTCTGCAGCTCTGGGGTTTGCGTTCCATTCATGGGAGTGTTGTTGTCGAAAGAGGCGTTGGATATTTGCGGCGAACCAGAATCGGTCGATGTTCGGCTGCGCTTGGCTGGCCGCCCATCCTCAAGGTCAGAAGGCGCATTCTCGTACTGCGCAAGATCATTCAAAGAGCTGCGACGACTGCCCGAGCTGGCGCTAGATGGTCCAGCGGGGCTCGTATGGTTAGACGCCGTCTTTGCACCGCGGCGTGTTGTCATTTGGAATGGTACTGAAGGTGTCAAGCGCGACATCTTCGATCCTTGAAGACTATGCGAAGCCCTTCGCTTATTAGAGACGGCGCTAACTCTGTTCCCGGCTGTGCCAAGCAAGCAACATGTTAGCATAATCTGGAAGCAATAGATATGAGCTCAAGCCCAAGGAGAGGCAGACGTACGTGGTGTCTTGAGCGGCGAGAGAGAGAGGGCCTTTGCCGCTTTATTCTTGCGCTTGGGCGGCATGGTTGATGAGTTGGAGCTGCACCACTGGATAGAACCAGCCATTAGCCCGGGATTTGACCTTGGAGAATGCAGCGCGAGAACCCACGGCTCGTAATTTTGGGAATGGAACAGAGATACTTACACACTCAGAGGGGTTTGTGTATAGGCTACTTATGATGTGGTAACCCAAAAAGTAGTGCGCGGGTTGCGGAAGCTGCAAGCACGAGCGAGATGTCAGCTAGTAGACGCAAGTGTATACATGGACAAATGCAGCGCTTCTCATGCTGGTGATAGTTGAAGTAGGAGGAACTCGCCAAGGGAGTTCCTGACGATGGGTGATGAACGTGAAGTCTACTTACTGTGACAGAATCTCCTTGGTAGCACAATGACTTGCTCGACAACGTGACGCAAAGCCCAAGTCACCGGCTTAGATATTCATTGCTTGCTCTAGAGTCAAGTTACAAGGTCTGAGTGAGCTCAGGAGCGATATGCTCGCTGGATTGGATGTGGCAGTTCTTCGCAATAGGGAAACCAACCCTGCAAAAGAAATGCTCCGCGCGGCACGGATGCGAAGAAGCGCTGTTGTGCCCAGACGATGGCAGATGCGATGATATGAAGAGCAGAAAGGAGAGGCACTCGAAGAGCAAGTCTCGAGAATTGCAGAAGGTGTCGTAAGTCGTGTTGGCTGGGCGTAAATGGATGAAGCTATGCTGAGATCCTCTCAGCCTGGTTGCGCTAAGTCCTGATCGGCCTTGTCATTGGTCGAACAATAGCGCTCACTTCCACCGCTCACCTGCAAAGCATATGCCACAATAGGAGAACAAGGCGTTCGCTATAGGATTATGCAGCGGCTCTGCCAGCTCTGTTGCACATGTAGATGCTATAATGCCTGCTAGCGAGGTGTTGGTTTCCAAGCCGTTGGCATCTGGGCCTTGAGCAGTCTCCAGTAGTCGCAGAGGCAATACCAACCAAACATGGCAGTACCAAATTTGCGCATTACCTCATCGCCACTTGCATTTCATAAGCAGCCTGTGGGCCATTCGAGCATCATGATCCTCCCCTTCATTTTGATCATTTCCAGCCAAGTGATGATATGTAGTATTTTGCTTCAGCTTCTCGAAGCCCTCAATCTGCTTCATTCAAGTTTCAAATAGCACGTCATGCCGGAACGCTAGGCGGGCGATCCTCGGTCACGAATTTCTTACCCCTTTCGCACAACCACAAATGGAGCCCTGGTCACTCCACTTGATAGGGTCCGAAATACTCTTCAGCTTCTTAATGTTCTATGGTACTTCGCCATGCCCTAAAGTTACGACTGAAGGTGCACGAACCTGTAATTATTTCATAGCTTCTCTGTGAGTCTTGCTTGTACATTTCATATGTTGTTGTTTTTGGCAGAACATCCTGAAGGTCTAGCTTACAAAGCTAGAGGAAGACTGTGTTTCTCGTCAAGCTTTAACTTGCAGACGCAAAGAGTATATTGACTCGTACAAACACCAAGCCTATACGCACCATCCACATCCCCAGCTCCCCAGTCACCGGCCGACCACACATAGAACACAAATAGTGTTCTCGGGGTACTCATCATTTGGTTCCTAGGAAAATGTACGTGGAGATGTAGTTTGAGCTATCTGCGGCTTACATGAATGTTTGATGGGGCCCCACGTTGCGACGTCAAGGATGCTCCTCCCGTTGAGCACAGGCGTCTGCACGTCAGTACAAGACGCCAAGCGAGTGTGATGATCTCGAAAGAAGCAGATGAGCAAAGCTACAATGCAGAGTGAGAGCAGTCGTATCTGGTGCCAGGTGGCGGACGAAGAATAGCAATCCGCATTGTGGGATGTTTTTGAAGTTTTGAACTATTCACCTGGTACCTATAGACCTGTCCCCTGATTCAAGAATATCAAATTTAAGCTTGGTTTCATAAAACGCCGCTTCTGCTGTACACAAACGTCCAGCAATGAATAATACTGTGACTAAAATCTCCTGCCTTTCGAATAATCAATGCAAGCCGAAGCTAGGCTTAAGCCGCTAACGCTGGACTAAAATGCTCAGTGCTCAATCAAACCTGGATAGGCGAGAGCTGGTGACGAGAAGATATATAGCAAATAAAAAGAGATCCTGTATCAACAACAAGGAGATCGTATCGCATGAAGCGTGCAAGACATTAAGCCCATCAACATTATGCGCTGGATGACAACCAGGGAATGCCTCAACGTATTCACAGGACGCCTCAACCCCAGCAAAGAAATACATCATCGATCAGGAGAGTATTGGAGATTGACTCTTCGAGAGCCGCTCATACTACTTCGTGGAGAAGAATTGAGAACAAAGTCGGGAATAGGAGGCGTCATCTCCCGGCTAGGGGGCGTATGACTTCGTGATGGGCTCGTCGCCCGATCACGAGTGACGCTCCGAGATGGAACCAGAGGGCTTGGACTCGCTGCGCGACTGTTTGATCTCATTCGATTGAACGGTCGTGCTGGACATGCAATAGCCTGGTTTGCTAGAGGACTAGCAACGATGCTAGTCCCAGGTGTGGCTGCCGGAGGCGGTGTAGGGCTTTCAATCCTGAAAAGAGGGTGAATGTGTGCTTCGCTGACTGCGGGACTCACTGGCCGTGACGTATCGGGCATCATTCTGGGTGGGGGAGCTAACTCTTCGTCATCTTCTTCTGGAAGTTCGGAAAGAAAGGGGCCGTCCAGGGCGCGGGCAGGGGAATTTGGTCGGCTACCGGGAATGGGATCTAGAGTGGTGCCTTTGGAGGGAGCTGTTTGCACCAGGGCGTCTCTTGTGTCCCAGCTGTCGAAACCATCAGAATGGGAAACATTGTCCACTGATTGAGAATCAGAGTATAAACTCCGTGAATCCCGACTGAAAGAAGGTCGGCTAATCAAAGTCGTGCGCGACGTGACCGGACGAACAGCGTGTTGAAGTGATTCTCGGAAAGATTTAAGAGAGTGTGATGACCGCGAGGAGAAGGTTGGAGAGGGAAGGGCTGCTACCAGAGGTGAAGTGGGCTGGGTGGATTCCATCAAATACAGGTTTCTTGGAGGAGAGCTTCGCATCTCTGACATGACTGAATCTCGGGGACCGGAAACAGCGACTGTCAGGACCTTTGGCGCCTTTCGATGCCAGAAAGGAGAAGAATAGAGCACAATCTGGCTAGTACAGGAAATCGCCCACATGGCTATTTGGCCGGAAATGATGCCGTTCCAATCCGAGATCAGCGCCTTCGAGGAAGCAACAGTAACTTCACTCCATCTCGACTTGATCAGGATGATCAGAACAAGAGAGATGACCAAGGCGGTTGCGGATAAAAGTATGCTGAGGCTCTTCAGGACTACCTTTGCTTGTGCCAAGCGCTGGAGGAATCCATCTCTTTGTACATTCTGAATCGTGTAGAAGCCAATGCAGCAGAGCGACACAAGGTCAAAGGCACTCGCTGCGGCCGCGACATGTACCGAGGACGCCTTGGTGGCCGAGAAGGAGATGGCTTCCAAGAGAGACAAGACTGTCTCTGCAGCTGTGCTTGACCATGCAATAGCACCGACGAGGGAAATGTAAAATTTTCGAGACTGAAACATGCTGTTGCCAGCAAGAGCAATTGCTTCGGCCAAATGGGAAAGAGAGAGATGGGTTTGAATGTATCACTCGGGAGATTTGGATCGTTTGGGCGAGGATACAGTGGAGGGGCCGTGTGGGCAAAGCGAATGAAAAGATAGATTTGCGTGCTCGACGACGTTGCTGTGGAAAGTCGCGAGGCCGAATAGACGCGAGACAGAACGCGTTCGAGGAAAGAAGTAAAATGATGACCGGCTGTATAGCTGCAGCTACTATAGTCGACAGCGCGACTGAGTCGACGCGGAGGCCCAAAATGGAAGCGAGCCGTTTACGGGGTGTGGCTGGTGCGGGCGACTAGGGCGGTGGGTGAATGACCGACACCCTGGTGATCGGTTACAACGGACTGAGAAGCGAATCTCGGTGGGCGAGGGGAGGGCGAGCGGGGGTTTGAACGATGGACAGGATAGAAGCATAAGGAAGGAGAGGATGCGGGGACGCACGAGATGAAGTGAAGTAACAATTTTAGAAGAGGGAAGAGGGCTGATTTGTGCCATTGTTTTGTGGACTGGGTGCCCTGCAACACGCGTTGGACGACATGTCGCGCGACTGGGGGTCCCCAGACTAGCATGCCGGATGCACGCAAGCATCTATCGAGAATCGCCGGCTGTACGACCCCAAGACGCATGCTTAGCGAGTCGGAGGCACAAGGTAGCCGGACAGCTGAAGGATCACTGTGTTCTACTAGAGGATAGCCCGAAGCAGCTCGCTGCCTCTGCACAAGAAGGGACGCGCAGTGGAAGGAAAGCGTTGGACAAAGGCGCGGGAAGATGCGAAGAACGGGCAATGGCGCGAGAGGCTGAATTGGACGCCCGAGGCTGAGGGTGCATCAGACGTCTGAGGGTGGGCAAGCATCTCACGCAGCCCGTCAGTCAAAGTTTGTCGTGTGGAGCTGCGGCGACTTTAGCCCTTCATTTCCCCTACGCGTTGTTTTGTATTGCTTGTCAACAGCACAACAAACAAAGGCGCACTCGGCCGCCATGGGCTCGTCCGTTTGTGCTCGGGCTGTGTAGAATTGGCAATGGATTGTAATGTAAGCGCTGAGAGAGCGAGGTACGGAGGTAGGACCGACGATAGTCCATGAGTGAGCTGCAGTGCGGAGATGACCAGATATCGATTATAGGCGACGGTTGCACCGTCTGCGTGTCCTGGGCCGGTGTTTGGCATGGCACTGAAACACCCCCTCACCTCGCGACTCGCAGCAGCCAGCGCTGAGCACAGTGAGCAGCGGGCGACGACCGACAGGGACAGGGGCCGGATGTGAAGAGTTGTTGACAGTCGCGCTCTGCGGCGTCTCGCCACGCTAGGCTGCGGCCGGAGATGAAAGTCACGGCAGCAGGCAGGCAGGCAGGCAGGTGTTGCGTCACCGACTGCCATCGGGAAACGTGACCGGCGTGAGTGCAGTCGGGACCGCCAATAGCATGGTGAAGCTGCAGTCTGAACCATGCCAGACCACTCAAGCGCTTTTACTGTATTATTTATTGACTTAGTTATCAGTTCGTTAGCAGCCGCTTGCACGTGGCAGTTGAGACGAGAATAATTACGCCACAGCCCTCACCGCGCCACCGCTGCAACATAACGCCGCTCCGTGGCTTAGCCTTGCAGCGACGGTCCCGCTCGCCGTGGTTGACGACGGTGAAGTCTGCCTAATAACGCCGCTTCCATTGCCTTCTGCGAGCAAACAACTCGACACGATACAAAAGCCTGAGCTAGCCTGTAGTCTGTCGGCTCGCCCTCCTTAGTTATACAACTTCCCGCTTGCGAGCTACCCTCCCTTCTCCATCCCCCGCCTTGCCCTCAGCACCCCGCCCATCCCAGCTTCACCCTCGACCCACCCTCGTAACCAACCGCCACGATGAAGATCACGTTCAAGGTAATGATGCAATGCAAGCTTCAGGCGTCGCTCGGGCAAGAGCTGACCGTCTCGCAGGACCTCAAGCAGAACAAGTTTGTCATCGAGGCCGAGCCATCGGAAACGGTACCCAGACCTGCCCACTTCGTTTTTCGCCCCAGGCAGCTGGCTAATTCGCCCGATAGATTGGCCAACTCAAGTCGAAGATTCAGGCAGAGAAGGGCTGGGAGGTGCCCCAGCAGAAGCTGATCTACTCCGGTGAGCTCGCTTCTCCGGCTCTATGCGACATGACACACTCGCGGCGACAGCTGCTGACGCCGTCGTCTAGGCAAGATCCTCCAAGATGCGAACACGGTCGAGTCGTACAACATCGAGGAGAAGGGCTTCATTGTCTGCATGGTCTCCAAGGTCCGTCGCCCGTTTGCCACGCTCCACGCGCTCTCTAACCGCTGCTACAGCCCAAGCCTTCTGCCGCTTCGTCAAGTAAACCAGCGCCCTCAACACCTGCCCCCGCAGCAGCAGCCCAGACGCCCGCAGCTCCCGCAGCACCGGCCCCCTCGTCGACGGCTGCCCAGAATGCACCCGCCACACCCTCGCCCGCGCCCGCACAGCAAGCCTCCGACCCGTCACGTCAGTTCAACGACCCCTCGGCCCTGACCATGGGTGGCGAGCGCGAGGCCGCTGTTGCCAATATGGAGAGCATGGGATTCGCGAGGGCAGACATTGACCGCGCTATGCGTGCTGCCTTCTTCAACCCCGACCGTGCGGTCGAGTATCTTCTGACGGTAAGACCTGCAGTGCTCTCTCCGCAGGAGCCATGTGCTGACGAGAGTGCAGGGTATACCAGAGAGCGCACTCCAAGAACAGCAACAAGCCGCACAAGCCCGTGCGCCGACGTCTCCCCAGCCCGCCGCCCCTGGAAACACAGGTGCAACCGCCGCTCCCTCCGGAGGTGACGAGCCGATAAATCTGTTCGAGGCCGCTGCCCAAGCTGGCCAGACGCGCGGGGGGTCGGCTGGCGCTCGCTCGGGTGGGACTGGAGGCGGTGCCGCCGCCGGTGCACTCAACGCCAACAGCCTCGACTTCCTGCGCAACAACCCGCAATTTCAACAGCTACGACAGGTGGTACAACAGCAGCCGCAAATGCTTGAGCCCATCCTACAGCAAGTCGGAGCAGGTAACCCCCAGTTGGCCCAGATGATAGCTTCAAACCCTGAGCAGTTCCTGCAATTGCTTGCTGAGGATGCAGACGAGGATGCGCCGCTGCCCCCCGGTGCCCAGGCCATCTCTGTTACCGAGGAGGAGCGAGAGGCTATCGAGCGCCTGTGTCGCCTTGGCTTCGAGCGCGACCTTGTCATCCAGGCCTACTTTGCGTGTGACAAAAACGAGGAACTGGCGGCCAACTTCCTCTTTGATCAGCCCGAGGATCCGGATGAGCAGTAGTGGCTGTCGAGTCACCTGTACAACCGTTGTGCGACTTGGACCATACCCGACTCCGTCATATCTCCGTCTGATACCATCGTTACAATGTCACGACTACTACCTCCAAAATGGGACGGCGGCCTTTTGGATCCACTCCCGCTGCTTGGCCTGGTTCTTCCAGGCGCTTAGGCGCGGAGACACGATATTATCTTTCATTACTCATGATGACCATGATACCTTCCGGTTCAAGAGCTGGGATTGCTGGGGATTCAGGAGGTAGATAAGCGGGCTAAGATTCGCCTGAGGGCAAACAAAGGATAGCTTCACAATCGAAAAAGTCCCATTTCCATATCAATATGCAGTCTGGAGTTGAGAGGTGAAGCCCAAACTTTACTCATGGTCATGTGAAACCTTCGAATGAAGCACATTATTTCGTCCCTACTCTATCTCAGCGGCCACTTCGCAGATCCGGCAAAAGTCTCGATATGGTTTATCTATCTTCTCGCTTTATCTGCCTAACATATTCATCCAGAATCTCCATTCATTGCTTAGAAATTGGGCTACCTCCTTCTCTTGAAATTAATGTAGCCAACTTCTGCTCCGCATAAAATCTAGTTGGGTTGGGAAAGCCGAGGGTCAATCAGATACTATTAGGGTCAAGAGTCAAGACGACGAAGGTCGTTTCTAAACGGCGTGAGCTGACATGTTTTCATCTCCAGTTTATCTCAGAGACACAATGATGAAGATACAATATCAGCACAACCTGTATTACACAAGATCCAAGACCCCTTATTTAATTCAAGAATAAAAGGCGTGAACCTCTTTTCTGTCCGGTGATTAACATCTATGCCACCATCCATATACGCCATTTGCCATGCACAACCCTCTACAACCCGCACTTTAGCTTCCCTGTGCCATGACATCCACATACCGTCCACCCTTCTTTTTCTTTGCACCCGGCCCCTTCCTCGCCTGAGGCGCACCAAGCAAATCATCAATACTACTCGCATTGCTCATACCCGTTCCCGGCCTACTCGGTGGCCCAGACGCAGCACCAAACGAAGGTCGCACCAGTGTGGGCGGCCTGGGAGCCCCCTCATTGTCGGATGGGATTCCAGGTGTTGATGCGCGTGATCCCGGAAGAGGCATAGGCGGCGGCATGGACAGACTCCTTTGAGGCCCAGGATTACTCGTTGGTGGTCTCATCAGCCCTCCCTGAGGCGGCCCCATAGGCGGCGCCGCACTACTACTCGCGCTCCTCGCAGCACCACCACCAGGCGGCCCACCTCTCGGAGGCGGCGGCGTAGCAGCAGGTTTCCCAGCATCCGTACTACCACCCTTCTTATTAACCCACTTCTTCAGCTCAGGATCATACACAAAGCTGTTCTCCTCTCCGAGCTTTGCCTTGATAGGCCCTGGAGCAGCATTGGGGTCTTTCTTGAACCAGCCGCCGAACCAACCACCTTTCTTGGCTGCGGCCGCATCTTTGTCGCGCTGAGCATCGGCTTCGGCGGCTTTACGGAATGCTTCATCGGCTTTCTTGTCTGATTCTGATTTGCCACCACTGCTGATTTTGAGGGCTGAAGCGCGGGTAGCGAGGTCGTCATCATCGTCATCCATGAAGGATTTCTTTCGAGGCTGCTGTTCTTCTTGCTTGTCTTCCTCATCGGGATTATACGGTTGATAAGATGGAGCTTCGAAGGTGCTTGATGGTGGCTCATAACCCCCGTATGACTGCTCATTGTCTGCAGGCGGTGCTGGCTCGTCGAAGCTCGCTTGAGGAGGCTGATAGCCGCCGAACGTTGGAGCAGAAGTCGACTCTTCTACGGGTGGGGTTGGCAAGTAAGGGCTACCATAAGAAGGCTGAGACGCGTTGTGCTCTGCTCGAAGGGGAGAATATGATTGCAATTTGGCCTGCCTTGGGGGGCTCAGCTGAGATTGTGTTGGGCTATACAGCCCTGTGGTTGGAGTCATAGGCACGAAGCCGTCGGACACTGCACGCATTGCTGAGCCATCAGCAGACTCCATTGACGCCCGACCTTGAGGCTCGTATCGTGACCGTTGCTGCTCCGATGATGTTCTCGGTGCGTATGCATTCGACGGAGCATATCTCGAATTTGCAGGGGCAGCCGGATGAGTCGGTGCAGCATAGCCAGAGTATGCTCCATAGAGATCGGCGCTCGACTGTGAGGGTGTGATAGACGGACTATTACCAGCGATCTTAGCGAAGGGCCCAACTTCTGCGCTGGCAGAATGGTTTGATGCTGCATCTTCATCGTCGCCTGCGATGAAGCTATTGAACTTCGACAGCAGCGAGCTGCCAACTTTGTCCATGCTAGGCTTCGAAATCCATGATGATGAACCATCTTTAGGCGACTGCGAGAGACGTTTGCTCAAATCATCCAAGGTAGCGATAAAGCTCGCGTTGTAATAGGGTGAGAGTCTAGTTGTGGCTTTCATAGCCGCGGCGATAGCATCGCAGTATGCCTGTGCGTCTGCCCGGTGTCCGTACTCGGCTAGTTGATACGCATGCGCAAGTTTGTAATTCTGAAGGTGAGGAATGACATGTGAGCCGCCTTGCGAGGACAGTGACAATGCGAACTCGTAAATCTCAGTCAGCAAGATAGGCTCAAGCCCGATACCGAGCTCCAACGGGGTTTTGCGATGGTCGGCGCCAATGAGAACCAGGTCGGCTTGAGTGTCGTCTACTCCGCTTACGAGTAGCACAGAGCGAGCAAAAATGAAACAGATATGCGCAGCTTCAACTCGGCCGTACTGCGACAGGAGTCTTCCGAGCGATAGCAATGCCGACGCGTCGCCTTCACTACGATTGTTCAAGATCAAGGCAACCGTCTCCCGCCACTTGTCCAAGCCTTGCAGAGCGTTTTGGGCTGCTCCAGCACCATCTGCGCTTACCATCTGGAAGCCAGCGCGAGCTGATGCTGGAACGAGCTCGTCGATGCAATCTTCATGGTTACCTGCAAAGACTTCGTATAGCACTGCCAACGCTTGGTTGCTGCGTCCTACCTTTTTGACTTCTTTGCGCACAAACTCCTGTACGACTTGCTTCCAGATATCCTTATTCAAGGTGGAGGAGAGAAGCATAGCATGGCCCCAGAGTCGCTGGTCGACGGCGTGCCAAACCGCTTTTTCCCGGTCGCCCTTGATGAGCATACTTTGTAGGTCCTCGATAGCTCGCGGGTCGGCAGGCTCAGCCTGGAGATTCGATGTATTGGATCGAGATCGTCCAACAATGTCCGCTGCAGTGGAGAGCGATATGTCCGCCTCTGATGCGTCTGTGCCTTCGGGTGCCAGCAGCTTCCTAACCGCAAGCCCAGCAGCGTTCTCTTCAAGCTTGCCGTCGTTCTCAACCAGAATCTGCAAAAGCTTCAAGAGAAGCGTCCTATCTTCAAGACGCTTCTGGTCGTCCTGTGCCAGCGAATTTTCCAACCCTGGTTCCTTTAATCTGGTTTCCAGAGCGTCAATCTTACGGCCTAGCCATGCGGTCACGTCCTTCTTCTTGCCTTTAGCTTTGAGTGGGCCAGGGAACGTTGCAACGTCCTCTGGTAGAGGGAAGACCTCTTTGACGTTTTGGATCCGGACCTCGCCAGGGCTGCACTTCATCATTGGCGCAGTTGCGCCGCCGCCATATCGAGGGATCTGCTTCGGAAAACTGGTGACCAGAGTGCCACCCAGACCCCATGTGAAGATTGGATGACCTTTCCATCGCTGAAGCGGATCAGCTGCACGCTCATCTTCAGGCACAATGGCTTCGTAATTGAGCGATGCCTGTCGCCGGTGAGGAATTACGTTTGCTGTGCTAGAAGTAGTCGACAGGGCACTGTAGGCTGAGGGTGACATCAGGCCATACACGGATCCTAGTTGCTCGGTGGTAGACAAACTTCGTACTGGCTGCTTCATGCTCGTCGAAGGAGACTGTGAATGAGACCGCGGGGGTAGTGCCGCATTTGAAGGCTGATACTGCGGTGTGTAATTTCCCTTCTTTCTTGGTGAGCCAACCGTAGATGATGGGCTACTTCGAAGTGGGGGGGTTTCCGATCTTCCAGCCGTAGGTGGCCCTGAGCCCAGTGTTGTCCCCTGTTCTTCGATCTCACTGACACCCTCTAATGGACTTCTGAATGGGGGACAAGGCACGCCGTCGGTCGATTGAGACATATGGTGACCTGGAGGGGGCTGAAAATTGGCTTCAGGTGCGGGATCAGGCTGCTCCTGCTGTTGTGAAAAGCTGTGGAACGCCAGCGGGCTAGACGTACGAGGCGCAAATGGTTGGGAGGGTGCCCTATTGAGCATAGTGGGTGGTTCAGACGCATAACGAGCATGTGCCTGTCCTTGAGCGCCGGATGGGGGTGCTGGCGAATATCTTGCGTTTGATGCTGTAGCACTCGGTGGCGCAGGAGAATATCGTGCATTACCAGATGGTACCGAAGGCGGAAGCGCGGGGGAGTATCTACTCGATGGAGGTATCGATGCAGGCTGAGGCACAGGGAGACTATTCGCTCGTGCAGGGACCGATGGTTGGTTGGGAAACATGGGTAGTTGCTCCGGCTGTCTAAGCGGAGGCGGACCGGTCGCAGATTCGGGAAGAACCTCGTTCCTGAGAGACGACCAAGATGCTGTGCGCTCTTTAGGGGGTAATTGTGGAGGAGCGTGATGGGCTGGGAGGTGAGAGGGCGCGCTCTGCTGGGGAGTGTAGCGTCCGGAAGGCCTAGGCTTTGAGACGACAGGTAATTCAGCGAAGAAGTTGCTAGAACCTGTCTTTGCTGGTGGTGCGGGTTTCGAAGGAACATTGCTTGGTGCTAGTCCAGTCATTTGCGCCTGCATCGAATGCCCCGAAGACGGCGGAGACAAACTTGCTGCTGACATGTTCGACGATGGGACGGGACGTGGAGGGCCAGTATTTGAAGAGATGCTACTAGTCCGCGGCGGAGGTGGAGTGGGCTGTACAGCTGGGATTGAGGCTCGAGGGGCCGGGCGTTTTCGCGTTGTCACAATATCATCTGGCAGATCATAAGGCGAAGCATATCCTCCTTTGGACTTGTCCGCAAAGCTCTGTGCGAAGCTTGCCATTGCCGGTCGAGTCGGCTGCTGTTGTTGATACGACAAGTTCTGGCCAAATCCGTTGTAGGCTGGCCTCTGTTGAGTGGGCTGCGGCAGGTTGGCAAACTGTGGGCTCTGAGGAGCATATTGGTTTAGGGCTGGCGAAGATACGGGGACGGGTTGGGCAGTCTGAGGTGCGTATCTGCTCGCAGAGGTTGACCCTGAGCGAGTGGGCTCAATCGGCTGCATGGGAGCGGAAGGCTCATCCTCTAGAAAACCCTCATCGTCGCTCAACTCGAAGACTGGGGCATCTTCTGCATCGGGCAAAAACTCATCATCCAGATCAAGGTCAAGATCCCATTCATTCTTGGTGGCAGGCTGCGCTTCCGAAACCACGGCATGTGCTCCCGGGCTCTGATCTGTAGGCTGTGCTGCTTCTGATGTCTGGCCTGCGATGCCGCCGAAGAAGTCCTCTGCTTCTTCTTCATTACCCCAGTCAATGTCTTCACCAGCATTTCCGCCAACAGTGGTGTTTCCAATGACGTTGTCACCAATAGTTGTCCCACCAGCTTCAGCATGAGGCGTCTCCAGAGGTGTTTCCTGTGACTGTCGGCCCAGGATAAAGTTCTCATCAGTATGGCCCCAGTCATCGGCGGCTGCCTCCGTGTCAGCTACCAAGGGCAGCTTAACGCTCTCGCCTATGGCCTCTTCCAAAGCTGTTGTCTCCCCTTGGTGTTCGTAGTTCTCCGCTGGTCGCTCCTCAGAGGCGGCTTCCTCCTCTTCCGAACTTTCCTCGTCGCTCTCTTCGTCGGACTCGTCAGCACTGGACTCGCGTTCCATCTGTGCGGCTATCGGTTCTTGTGCGCTCTGCGGACCTTTCGCGGTATCGCTGCGAACAGGGAGATTGGTGTCCACCTTGTGCTCTTCGAAATATGTGCCGCTACTTGCAGGTGCAGGTGCGGGTGCCGCGGGTACTGCAGATGTTGGTGGAGACTCGTCTTCTTCGCTCTCTTCCTCGTCGTCCTCATCGTCCTCATCGTCCTCGTCGTCCTCGTCGTCCTCGTCTTCTTCCTCTTCCTCTTCCTCCTCCTCCTCGTCTTCCTCGGACGATGATTCTGGTCTTGTGTTTGCTGGCGGTTGTGCGCGGGCGGCTAGGGGCCCCTCCTTTTCGTGGCGCAATGCGGGATTCCATGAGGCGGCTGACGTAGTCGCAGGAGCGCCGCCGTTCGCGTTGGAGAAGCTGGGGCCGTCTTCGTGATCCATTATGGCAATTATAAGGCAATATAAGGGGTATCTATAAGTACTGGAGGAGAAATCAGCACGGAAACGGGTGTGTAGCGACTCGGATGATGAGCCTCGGTGGTGACAGGACGTAGAGGTTGGTCTTCTGCAGCCATGCCCGTCCACGTTGGGCGAAACGTGGGTTAGAAAAGTGTTGAAGAAGCCGTGATTCAGAGGGCAGGCGAAGGCTGGGGAGTCGCGCTGGTGGTTCCAGTTGGTGAAGGGTGGATAGGAGCAGCCGTCATCCCTTTCGACGCCAATAAGCTGTCCATGATACGTACCTCTACAGAGAAGCAGAAAAGGCGGCGCACAAGGCGGGGCAGGTCCAGGATGTTGCGCAGGCGAAATGCAGATTCAAAGATCAAGAAGTGGACATGCTACCGGTCTGCATCGCGGTGCCATGCGGAGTGGTGGTGGTGGTGGCGGTGGTGGTTGCAATATGGACAGCTGTTGTTCCTGGCTATGGAGATTGAGACGGCCGGCCCGCAACCCTGTCACCCTGTCACCCTGTCCCGTCAGCCACGACGCCACACCCCATGTTTCCCTCGAGTGACGCGCAACGTTGGCCGAGACAGGCAGACGTCTGTTCCTTTATACCATCCCCGACGCCCAAGAAACGCTCTTTGCTCTCTGCTCTCTGCTCTCTGCGCTCCTCTGTACTAGCAGCTTCCCAGAAGGAACCCCAGCAATCCCCTTTTCTAGTGCACCAGGACACCTGGCCCCCCGTCTACGCACCCCCGAATCGCCGCGGACCCCCGAAGGCCACCCTCGACGCCAGCAACACGCCCAACTCAGCCGCAGATGCAGTGGGCATAGGCAGCCAGGAGTCTTCGCCATACCCCTCGGCCGCCCCCTCGGCGCTCTCATGAGCCATGGCCGCCCCCCATCAGTTCCACCAGCCGAATGCGCCAGACTCGGACTCGGACCTGGAGCTGGACCTCGAAGAGCTGGACCCGCTTGCCTCGCACTCGCACGCCTCGCCCCGCCGTCATTCCAAAGAACAGGCCCGGCCCTATCACGAACTCGGCGCCCGAATACCGCTGCGGAACCTGAGAGTGGGCAGGCTGCGGGGACACAGGAGGAAGGCGGAGCCTACAGAGGAAGAAGACCTGCGCGGCCTGCTCGACCACGACCACGACCACGACCATGACCAC
The DNA here is from genome assembly GCA_021596325.1 of Parafenestella ontariensis. Taxonomy (NCBI): domain Eukaryota; kingdom Fungi; phylum Ascomycota; class Dothideomycetes; order Pleosporales; family Cucurbitariaceae; genus Parafenestella; species Parafenestella ontariensis. Next base: position 56,216 of record JAKGDA010000024.1, read on the forward strand.
GGGCCCAAGAGAGACTCTGCTGGCAGCTACGGCCAGTCTGGCGACGACGATGCGCCCTTGCTGCCCTCGCACAAGGACCGGCCCCGAAACCAGCGGCAGCCGAGCGCATTGTCACGCCTAGGAGCCAACATGCGCCTCCCGAGCTTCCTCTCCCAGCCGCCTGACGCTGCAGCTATACAGCTGGGTGCCGACGCGGGCGAGTCAGATGCTGACGAGGAGCACGACCCTACCACCCAGCGCACCCTCGCCGTCGGCCAGCTGCAGACGTCACGATTCCCTGCCAACGCCGTGTCTAATGCGAAATATACCCCCTGGAGCTTCCTCCCGCGCACCTTGTACAATGAGTTCTCCTTCTTCATCAACATGTACTTCCTGCTCGTCGCATTATCGCAGATAATACCCGCCCTGCGCCTCGGCTACCTCTCTACCTACATCGCCCCGCTGGCCTTCGTTATATCCATCACCTTGGGGAAGGAGGCTATGGATGACATTGCGCGCCGGAGGAGAGATGCAGAGGCCAACTCAGAGGGATACACAGTACTGAAGTTTGAGGAGAACAGCGTGGGTAATGGCGTTGCGCCTGGCAAGAACTCGCAGCGGAAGAAGAGACTGAGAAAGCAGAACAGAGGCGGCAGCCGCCTCACCGACATCGAAGACGAGGAACAGCATCTGTCGACCAAAGGCCTGGCCACATGCACTTACTGGGAAGTGGTGAAGCCCTCCAAGAGCTTGAAGGTGGGAGACGTCGTAAAACTCGGAAAAGACCAGCGCGTACCTGCCGACATGGTGCTCCTGAAGAGCTATTCCGCCGACCACGCTGCTCCCATAGCGCCGAAACCGGAAGCACCAAGTACCACGCCCTTGCTCATCGATGAGGGGACGAATGGGGACATCCATTCCGGAGAGGCACCCAAGGTGGATAGTACCGCAGCAACCGGCTCCTCTGGTGAAGCCTTCATCCGGACCGACCAGCTCGACGGCGAGACGGACTGGAAGTTGCGCTTAACCTCGCCCCTCACGCAAAACCTAGATGTTGGAGAGTATACTAGGCTTCGCGTCGTCGCAGGCAAGCCGGACAGAAAAGTCAATGAATTCTATGGAACAGTCCAACTCCCACCAAAGACCCAACGACAATACGACCCTCATGACCAAGGAGAACCCTCTTCAACCGGACTAGATCAGTCAGCGCCTCTCAGTATCGACAATACCATTTGGGCAAATACAGTGGTTGCCTCGAGCTGTACACTTCTTGCCGTAGTCGTATACACTGGCCCTCAAACTCGCCAAGCCCTATCCACATCACCCTCAAGATCAAAAACCGGTTTGTTAGAACTGGAGATCAACTCTCTGACCAAGTTCCTATGCATCTTCACGCTCTCGTTATCCTTTATCCTTGTGGCCCTCGCACGATTCCGGGAAATCGACGGCCGCCAATGGTATGTATCCATGATGCGATTTCTAATCCTATTCTCCACCATCGTCCCGGTTGGCTTACGTGTCAACCTTGACATGGGCAAGTCAGTTTACGCGTGGTTCATTGAGCATGATCAGAGCATACCTGGGACAGTAGTTCGGACAAGCACTATTCCAGAAGATCTGGGTCGGATTGAGTATCTGCTGAGCGACAAGACGGGTACTCTCACTCAGAATGGTATGTCTTCCTCTCACAAGCGGAGCTGTACATGGCTAATGTTGGTCAGAAATGGTGATGAAGAAGATACACGTTGGCACAGTCTCCTACGCAAATGAAGCCATGGATGAGGTATCCTCGTATGTTCGCCAATGCTTCACACCTCCTGTCGGCGAGAGTCCTTCGCTTGTCACCCCATCGTCCGCCTACACGGCTTCCCTCACTTCGGCAACTCGTACACGAAGAGAGATTGGATCTAGGGTCCGCGATGTTGTGCTAGGCCTAGCGCTTTGTCACAATGTAACACCGACCACGGAGGAAGAAAATGGTGAGATGGTGACCACGTATCAAGCATCATCCCCTGACGAAATTGCTATCGTAAGATGGACCGAGGCTGTTGGACTGAAGCTCCTATCTCGTGATCGAGAGTCCATGACCCTTCAGTCATGCGATAGTGGCAACATGGTAGTGAGGGTGCGTATCTTGAACGTGTTTCCCTTTACCTCAGAAGGGAAGCGTATGGGCATTGTTGTCAAGTTTTATTCTGGGCCAACGTCATCGCCTTCCGACGAGGAGGGCGAGATCTGGTTCTATCAAAAGGGTGCTGATACAGTCATGACATCCATCGTCGCTGCCAACGATTGGCTGGACGAGGAAACCGCGAACATGGCACGAGAAGGCCTCCGAACGCTGGTTGTTGGTCGCAAAAAGCTCTCCACACAGATGTACCAGGACTTCTCCGCTAAGCACGCCCAAGCGTCGTTAGCGCTCAACAACCGTGATGCCGCCGTGGCCAATGTAGTCAAGGAGTTTCTCGAACATGACCTAGAATTGCTCGGTGTTACTGGCGTCGAGGACAAGTTACAGAAGGATGTAAAACCGTCACTCGAGCTTCTTCGCAACGCTGGAATCAAGATCTGGATGTTGACTGGCGACAAAGTTGAAACAGCTCGATGTGTAGCTGTCAGCTCAAAGCTAGTCGCGCGGGGTCAATACGTGCATACCATCGCAAAGAGTAAGCTTCAAAACCCACCATGCCAAATCCTCGTTATCATACTAAACCCATCCCAGTGAAACGCAAAGACCTCGCCCACTCCTCTCTTGATTTTCTGCGCGGTAAAACCGATGCCTGTCTCCTCATCGATGGCGAATCCCTCGCACTGATGCTAACCCACTACCGCCAAGAATTCATCTCCATCGCCGTGCAACTCCCCACCGTCGTTGCGTGTCGATGCTCGCCAACTCAAAAAGCAGACGTTGCTCGTCTGATCCGTGAGTATACCAAGAAGCGTGTATGCTGTATCGGTGACGGCGGCAACGATGTCTCCATGATCCAGGCCGCCGACGTCGGTGTTGGTATTGTTGGCAAAGAAGGACGGCAAGCAAGTCTTGCAGCCGACTTTTCTATTGAGCAATTCTGCCACCTCGTCAAGCTGCTTGTCTGGCATGGGCGCAATTCGTATAAGCGATCTGCCAAGTTGTCGCAGTTTGTCATCCACCGCGGTCTCATCATTTCAATCTGCCAAACCGTCTACAGCATCGCCTCATCCTTTGAGCCCAACGCCCTTTACAAAGACTGGCTACTCGTCGGCTACTCAACGATCTATACCATGATGCCCGTCTTCTCCCTGGTCCTAGACCGCGACGTGGATGAGTCCGTCGCGAACCTCTACCCCGAACTCTACGCCGAGCTCAAGACTGGGCGGAGCTTGAGTTATAAGAGTTTCTTTATTTGGGTCGCAGTATCCATCTACCAAGGCTCCATGATCCAAGGCCTCTCCCAACTCCTCATCGGGGTCGGCTCCTCATCGCTTAATGACCTGACATTCAAGAAGATGGTTTCGATATCCTTCTCGGTTCTCATCGTTAACGAGCTTATCATGGTGGCCATGGAGGTCACAACTTGGCATTGGATCATGATCGCCTCCATTGTTGGTACTGCGGGGATCTATTTTGGCAGTATACCGTTCCTTGGCGGGTATTTTGAGCTGGCCTATGTGAGCAGTTTGGCCTTTTGGTGGAAGTTTGCAGTGGTTGCGGCGATTAGCTTAGTGCCGCCGTATGCAGTGAAGTTGATCGGGAGAACGTTGAAACCGCCTAGTTACCGGAAGGTACAGGGTGTATAGGCGGAAGCCTGATAGCATATAGATTCGGTGTTTGCATAGCATATCATTGGTTGCATTTTCTGTTTCTCATTATCCACTCAAACTCTCCGTGGCATGGAGTGTAGTGTTCTCGAAATCTATTGCCCAAAGACTCGTCATAGTGCCGGCGAGCATGCATCCAGGTCCATGCGCTGATGTGCTCATGGACTGCAAGAGTGACTGTCCCCTAAACAAGTTTTAATGGATGCTTGGAGATACTTGGTATGCGAATGTATCGTCACATAAGTTTGTTCGCTCCGTCCTCTTTGCATTCAACCCAACATACACACCAGGTTTCTGTCACTACCTATTTACTATTATATGTGTCCCTGAACGTATAGTTCAGGCACACTGTATCCGCCATTGATTTGTGTATCCAGTTCTTGCATGAGCACCGACGGAGAAAGGTATAGTTGTGGAGGCATATTCTTGCATTTGTTCGGAATGTGGATGCGATGCTGTGTAGACATGTCGCTAAACAGGTTCTGTCTCTCGGTTGACATGCAGTGTTCACTTCTAGCTCTGCTTAAAGTCAGGACCTCTGCGGAAGCCCAGTATATCACTACCTTTATGGCTCCAGAGGTACCCCCAGGAAGTCTAGGGAAAGTATGCCAACCCTGCCGATGATTTGGAGTCGGGAAAGACAATGATCATTGATAACAGATTCAAAAGAACAGAGGCTGCACGGAGCTTATGGAGAGTTTGGGAGTACAAGCTTTAGGTTTGCTTTGTGGGGACAAGTTACACAGTAAAAGTTCGGTTCATGACTAGTGACCATCACTGAACACGGCTCAAGTGTCACCCTTATTCTGCCTCAAGGCATATGTCTCCCAGTATCCAAGTGTTCGGCCGGTATCCGTATTTTTTAGCGGTACTACACTCCATTAACACCTGTTCACGCTATCCAGGTATTGTTTAATTTCCATGTTACATACCTTGACAAATCCAATATCCGCAGCTTTCTCGCGGAATGCTTGACGGCTCATGTTCAGCCCATACTTTCGAATGATGCCGGCCTTTTTCTTCTCGCCGGTGACAACGCTACAGCATGGTAAGACTGACTGTTTGAAGTGACTATGTAGTGCAGAATGACCGGGAAGCAACGAAAATAACGAAAATGATTCCTACCTACCAACTTCGAGAGCCTTTCCCGTACGTCCGCGGTCGCGAGTACCATACTGAGTCGTGAGACATTGTCACTCGGTGCTGACTTGACAAGAAAGTGTGCGCGACTTGGAGTAGTAAATATTGGGTAGAAGTTGTCTTTGGCAATAGTAATTCCGAAACTGAGCGCGGCTGTATTGATATTGAATTGGAAGATCAAAGAGAGCGTGCGAAGTGTATAGTGCGTTATGCGAGGCAGCACCTTGATGTCCGCCGTCACCTTTGTTCATGTATTAGCGCAATACGTTTTCATGCAAGCCGGGGCAGCGAGTGAGTGATTTGCCGATCTGCTTATCATGGTACTCCTTTTATGGTCGTGCCCACAGATGGAGGGTCATCGGCACATAATTGTTAGATATGAATTATTAATAGTTCCCCTACGATGTTATGGATTAGTTGACCTTGAAGTTATCTGACGAAATTGAAAGACTCTGGGTAACGAGTCGTATTAATACAGAATACAAGAAGGTATATAAGTAGGCACGTTATGCCGTCATGATTGCTCGACGATACCTCGATGCTCTTTGGTGTTATACCTCCAGTCTAAATGGAGAGTAAGATGCCAAACAAATGTGCAACATTGGCTTGCTCTTCTACTTTAATTGCGAGCGAGCGAGGTACTCGTCAACACGACACTGCTTCGCAATATGTTTTGATACACAAAACCTCGCGAAGGGCATTGCAAGAGTGTGCATTTCGAAGTTCTCATACAGGTTGTCATAAGCCGAGCCCATATGTTGCTGAATTTGAGCTTTGCTAGGACCATCATATCCCTCTGAGTGCCGTGTGCGCTTCTAGAGCTTGCAAGAACTCGTGTCGAGGAGTAGGAAATGTCGCGGGCATGGTGGAGGCCGACGAAGTGGACGCAAAGGTGAGCAGGTGGATGGTGCCTATATAAATGGCTTCATTTTCCCACGAAGTGCGGGTATGAATAAAAGGCTTAGGAAGTATCTCGCCGGTGATTCTCATTCGCCGTATTGCGATAATGTTCAACGGGGAGATGAACACGCCGGAGATTACTGCTAGGTCAGCTGCAAGAAACTTGCATGACTGCGCAAAAGTATCCCAAAAGCTTAGAGCAATCGCTTGAACGGCGATCTCATTTGTGAACGGGAAATCGAAATTGAGATGCGCAGTGAGTGACAGCTAGGGACCCTAGACTCAGTACAACGCCTTGACTCTCGTTAACACAATCCTGTGTGACACAACCAACGTGGTCCGCATTCCTCCCTCACATCGGGCGATAACCTTATTTCGACTCAGTCGCTCCGAGTCGCAGCCATCATTTTGCAATCGTCGAACATCGAAGCTATGTGAAGGTGCGCGTGGGAAGTTGTGAGTCGTGACTCGTAAGGGATGGAAAGAAGCGGCGCGGCACTTGGCAGGCACAGAATACGAATGCCTGGCCCGCGGTTTGCTGACTCCTCAATCTCCGCAGCCGCCGGGTTGCTCGTTCAGGGGAGGCTGGCACACCTTCTGCAGCTGATTTCGGCAAGAATGGGCAGTCATCACATGGAGCACAAGAAGGCAGTCTTGGGATCGTAATTCGTGAATGCGTTAATTGCAACAGAACAATGCTGCCCCCCTAGAATGAACAGGGAAGAATAAAAGCGTACAAGCAACGTACGATACAGAAGAAGTGAAGTTGAACCAGCGCACGCAATGCGTCTTCCCCAAACCACCCAAAGTTTAAACCCCCAGCTTTTGACCCCTGCTTCGTACTTTACGCGAGATCGCAGCTCCAAATGCCGTCGTACAGCGCGCAACCAATCTTGGAGTAGTTGTCGGAAGTCAGGATCTCAGCGTGGCCAGTCTGGCCCTGGTAACTCCAGCCCTGAGACTGCGTTGTGCACACCCCGTTAAGACCGGGGAGAGTGGGGATTTCGCAGAGCCAGCCACCAACGAAGACGTGCTCGAAATGAGTCGCGTTACCAGGAGCCAGAACCTGGCCGTAAGTGCCGGGGTTGAGCTTGTGAACCATGACGCCATTGCCGGAAACAACAGTGTCCATAGCGTTGGACTCGAGCTTCGAGTCACAGCTGAGGGCCTTCAGGCCCAACTTGGCGCGCCAGGTGTCAACGACACCCATGTAACCACTGGCAGTAGGTGCTGGGGCCGCAGTAGTAGTAGTGGGAGCTGGAGCCTCCGTAGTGGGAGCTGGCGCCTCAGTAGTAGGAGCCGGAGCCTCACTCGTAGGCTGAGGAGACGGGGCCTCGTACTGCTCGCTGGTGGGCGCTGGGGCAGGCGGCGAGTAAACAACGGTAGTCACAGCGGGAGCTGAGTAGACGGGCTTGGAAGTAGGAATGTGCTTGGAAGTAGGAGTGTGCTTGGGTTTGTGTGCCTCGTAGCCCTCAGTGACGTATACCGTTTGGACGACGGTCTCGACGATCAGGTGAACGTTCGTGACAACCTCGACCTCCTTCTGGGCGTGGGCGTAGTAGGGAGCGGCGAAAGCAGAGCCAGCAAGGGCGGCGACAGCGAAAGCGGTGCGCATGGTGATAGATTTGTTGTTGGTTATGTTGGTGGGTTTGGGTAAGTGATGGACTGATTCGGTTTGACGGAGCGATTTTCTGGTGTTGTAGTCTGCGGGAAAAGAATGTTTGATGCCGAAGGGCGGTAGAGAACGTGGGTGTCAGAAAGTGACAGTGTGTAGAGAATGACTGGATAGCGTCGAAACCTGGAAGTCGCAGACTTGTAAAATCAGAGGGAGTAGCTGGGAAAGAGGGGAAAGACTACATTTATACAAAGCACACACTAGAACAGGCGCCGTGCAGGACAGCGAAATGAAAGCGAGCGCCATGGCGCCCGCTACGACCCCATCCTCCGCAGATGTGCCTGTGCCTGGAGCTAATCCAGTCTGGGCAAGATACTAATTCCGACCAAGCTTCTGGTAATAGACTCGAATCCTTTCATCTCGTATGCTGAGGCTTGACTTTCGTTGTCAGCCTGGCTGTTCATCGTTTTAGAATGCGATGCGCTGTAGACGCGGACTGGCTGGCCCCTCTAATGCAAAGCATCTACGGGGTTTGTCTCTTTGACACGGGCACACAGTGCAAGCCGGCTTTGTTTCCCAGTGATCACTTTCGGGCGCTTCGATTCGTCTCTCGATGGCCAGGTTCAGACGTGACGGGTGTCAGGGGTAACAGCAGACGATCATTGGGCTTGCGCAGGGCTTGCGTTCCCGCTTCGGGAAGCCCAGATAGTCCACTATGTCCAACAAGGTAAAAGGCTGAAAGACTCCGGCATGCGCACCCTTATTATTGGCCTTCAGCATGCCCCTGTGCTTTTGGACAGGACTACGTTTCAGATGTTTGCTTAGCGTGCCACCTGTTCCGTTGACGGCCGGCTGTTCCATCCTGTGCAAACTAGCACAACAAGCGCCTCCAGAACGCCCTGGTTTCACTCACGGTGCTCCAGCTGCTGCTGATCCGGGCGATCCAACGACAGCACGCAGCCGAAATGATGCCCACGTCCGTGTGGAATTGTTGAACCAAGGCCGAGACTCGCGGTGCGCTTCTCGGAACTCGAACCGCGCCGTGTGCAAGACGGGAGAGCCACTTCATGAAACAACGGAGCGTGAAAATCCAGCATCTCGTCTGTCGCGCAAACGGGGGAAGTGGAGCATACTTTCGCCGTCGTAACCAACTTCGCCGCCAGTCGATCACCGGACACAGGAAACCACCACAAAGCGCCTGATGATACTCGGTCGGCTACATCACCCGTCGTGTCACCATTGACTTCTAAACTCACCGCGCCACGTGTTGTGCAGCTGTCGCGACCCGAGAACTCGTCTTCGACGTGGACCCACACAGCAGAGACCCAGGTCAACGTTGATGACCCGAAGGCCGTACCGAAATACGTCATCTCTCGACCTGGGACGGGTCTGGGATGTCGCCTACAACGTTGTATTAGCAGTGGGTGATAATGACGGCTGTGCCGGGACCCCGCCAGGGTTTATAATCTTTTCCCCGTTGTCCCAGCTTGTTTATTCCGACCTCATCTCAGACGAAATGAAGCACCGACTCGTCGCCGCCGTACCACAGGGTGCAAATGAATTGATTCTCAGATCCAAGTGTCTGGTCTGCATGTGCTTGGTCGTCGTCAGGTCGAGTCGTGTTGGCGGTGTGTTGCGTGTCCATGGGCTAGAGCTGCCGCCTCGGGAATTATCCTCGTTTCAACATGCTGCGTACGGCCCGCGAGTTTTTGTTTTCTCGTTTAGACCTATCAAATCTGTTTGTGTTGAAACAGTTTCTCTCATGCAATTTGTCTCGCTGTCTCCTCGTGCTGCATGCTCTCCTGCCGCATTCCCTCAACAAGTGCGCGCCCGCATACTTATCTAGTTTCGGACTCAACAGTAAATTCCTTTGTCTGCGCGGGGTCTAGTGAGCAAACTTTGCCATTGTGCGAACGGACATCGCTGACCATGAGTGTACAGCAGCTTTCAATCTTCGAGAAGCATGTAGACCAAAAGCTCTTATCGATTAGATGGAGATGGCTGCTGCGGCGTAGCGCCACATTCCGATTGCCTTCACCGGGCCCTGGGCCCATTGTTCAACTGATGCAAGTATACTGTATCATACCCCGTTCCAACTTCGCATGTGCAATACTGGTCAATTTAATCGCGCTTCTTACTTTTGCAGCCCAAAATTGATCACAATCGGGGTGACGCCCCTATTGAAGGGCCGGAAGGCAACAACAAGACGGGCCGATAGTTGACAATTCGCTCAATAGGGCACCAGACTTCTCGAAAATTGTGCAATATGTATGTCAAAATAACTAAAGATGCCCCTCATCTCAGCCAGAACTGTACATCGTTGGGCTTTCTTTGCCAGGGATCGCTTGCTGGTAAAGGTGCGACATCTCTCAACTCAGACGCCTGCTAGATCCCATTCCAGTAAACGTCGTTGTCAAAGTTCTCGAACAGAACAAGTGCACATATCGTTGTCACTACATGATGAGAATAATGCAAAAGGGCAAAACTTACCATATGGTAGAGTCATAGATCGATCATACCGCTTCCGGGGGTCTTTGCTGTCGTTAGGGTAGGATATACTCATCAAGTCACTCTCCACATTGACAACGCCGTTTTATTGAGGGCCCACAATAGGATCAATGCCAAGTATGATCAGGAAACATTATCATGAACCAGCTTACCCATGGAGATGATGTTGCTCATTGATTAACACTGCTTCACTAGATGACTACCTGGAACCTCACATCATATTCGATTTATTACTACACTCCATTAGCGTCCGAAACTCTTTACCGAGGACGCTTTGAAGACTTCTCATCTTCAATACGCATCTTTCCAGCTGCAGTTGGCTACCTGCAGCACCCAAGTTACCATGAACAGCGCCGGGAAAGCCTCCCTAGTTGTTCGTTACAAGTAGCAGGTATTGCATCATGGCCAGCCCTGGAATGTAGCATGAATCTACAGGTTTTCTTGATTCCTCGGACCGGAAATCTTTGTGTTGTGTTCCATGGCCACATTTTCGCAGCCTTCGGAACCCCTGCATGTTTCCGCTCTAGAATCTCACAACGTCTGCTTGAATAGCTACGTACTAACGAGAAGAGAAGTAGCGGCCAATCTAATCTAAAACAGCAAAGTGTTTCACAATACGCACAGAGTCTTCCACTGTTGGAGTGCTCTTTGACAGTTCTCAGTCACGCTTCAGCATGCGCCAGCACACGCAACTGACGAAGAACAACACTCCTTTGATGAAAACTCCATTTTATTCTTAATAATCCAGAACGCAATCTCCAGACAAAAGTCTCAGTGTCCTGAAAACCAGGGCGTCTCCTTACTCATCCCCGCAAGCTGAGATGTAAGCCCCCGATTAGAAACCCGGCCAACCAGAGTCCACAGCGCCTATGTCGCGTACTATTTCCAAACACCACCGCAGCCGAAATTGCTGCATCTGCCGCCGGACAAAGCAAGTTCTTAGAATGCAAACGTTGTCTAGTTTTGTTTCGAAATAATGTAGTGCCCAAGGTGTGATACTGAGAAACCGAGAACCTGGGACCCCTTTGCTTTGTTTCTTGGAAACGATAAAGAGCGCTGGATGCCTTTGAATTATAGTCACAATGGTGCATATCCAAATCGACATTTTGTCATACACTCTCTTTTTCCATTGAAGCCTTGACTTCACAACGTTCATTCAGTCCTTTTAGGTCTTGTTGAATTCAAGACTCATACATTCATTTCAACAATTCATTTCAATCTTTCTATATAAAAGCGCACCACCGCAATATCTAGTTTTCCAATCATAGAAACCCCTCAAAGATGCTACCTACGTTCATCTTCGCCATCATGGCCCTGCAAGCAGGTCTTGCGGTAGCCGGTAACGCAATCATTAGCAATCGCTGCTCTTACGACATCTGGCTCTGGAGCATCGACCAATCCTACGGGTCCGTACCGATCCATATTCCCGCACGCACACAATACTCGGAACCCTTCCGCAGCTCCTGCAACGGCTGTGGAACATCCCTGAAAATCAGTAAATCAAACCAGCTCGTCGGTGGGGCGCATACGCAGTTCGAGTATAGCATTGTAAACAACCAGATTTGGTACGACATCTCTTTCGTCGACTGCGCTAAGGGGGGGAGCGCCAATGACTGCCCCGGCCATGATTTTGGATTGGCAATGGATAGTCCTGAGCAAGCTTGTGGCAAGGCGAGCTGTGCTAGTGGAAGTTACTGTCCGACACAGGCGTACTATGTTGATTTTCCGATGCAGAAGCTGGGTCTTCAGGATCCGGTGTTCACTTGTCCTGGTGTTGGGACAGGTATAGACCTTTATATGAAGGTATGCTCGGATGCGGCACCGTTGAAGAGGAGCATTGCAGGCCGCTTGGCACTTCATATAGATGGTTGAGTGTGTACTTTGAAGTTTCTTTCTGGTAGTTATTTTTGTCTCTCTTTGCTCTTGATAGAACTTCTTATGCAAACCTTCAGAAATCTAAAAGCTTGTCCTTTGGAAACTCCAGTCCTGAGTCTGAACATGCACCGTACTCCAGAACCGGTGATGTTATGTTGTACAGTCATATCGCTAAACATACTGCGATAAACGTCTGTCGATTCAGTACCGCAGCTTGTCATGTACAAGGAAACACGATAGGAATAGTTAGTAAAATTCCACAACCGTATTTCAGTTTGAACAGTAGCGCAACAATCAACAGAACAGAATCGAGCAGGACTTCTACACGTCATCTTATGAAGGAGCTCGTATTTATTGAGTGTCCAACTACGTGGGGTGGGTGGCCCGAACTTCACGCTAGCGCCGATCAGAGAAGTGCGGGACAATCGTACCTACAATCTCACCGGCTGCTTACCAGCCCGTAGGAAACGCGCAAACGCGGCTTCGTAAACTTTCGCACTCTCGTCTAGGGCTGATCGACATCGCAACGGCGTTGCGTCCTAAGAGAGTTCCTAAACGGCGCAGGCGATTACATGTGACTCGCGCGACTCGTTGTACCTTAGTCGGTGATCGGCTACCGAGATACAACGAGAAAGTGCCCAAAGTTGCCCCACCATACCGCCGGATATCCCGTTCGTGGCACAGTAACTCATGTCCTCGGGTTCGAGTCAAAACGTTCGTTCGCAACATGTATGCCATTCCGGCAGTCACATATGCTAGCAAATTGCAGTTAGGCCTCTTATCCAACGAGCTTGTCTGATACCAAACAGTGGGTAATATAACAAAGGTAGCAATAATTAGACACATAGAAAGTGATACTTACCTATGAGAAGGCCTCGGAGTATGACGTTAGCTATGTATTAGACGGCTATATATTTCTAACATAGTGTAGACCATCTGACCGGGTGACTTCCGCCCCATATGCCGGGGCAAGCCAGGGCGTAGTCAGATCGGGTTGCGATTGGATGCGCATTGAGGTTGCAACTTCTCCAACGTCAAAGAGAGGCGGGGAAGCTTATCGCTGACGAGATACCGCGGCTAGGCTTCGTCTTCGTCTCTTAGGATGTACTTTTATAAGCTGTACATCCGGGGGTATATCTTTCCCTCGAAGTCGCTTACCACTGAGACTACCCTTTACTCACAACGTGGTACCTTTCGTATTTGGGAACCATGGCTACAAAAGACCCTATCGCACCAGCTCCAGTGGCTGAAATACCCATTTTAAATGTCGAAAAGTCACCAGTGGATATCAAGACTGGAGAGATATCACAAGAAGAAGCACTCCCCTTCGACCCTGCAGCGCTCAAAGAGAAATATCTCTCGGAGCGGGACAAGCGTCTGGCTCGAGACCAAGGAGTGGAGCAGTATATTGTACTAGATGGCCACTTGTCAAAATACCTCAGAGACCCATGGGTCGAGCCAGGCTTCGAGCGCGACCCGATCGAGGAAGAGACGGAGGTGGTCATCGTTGGGGGAGGATATGGAGCTCAGGTAGTTGCGGTTCGTTTGATAGAGCAGGGAGTAAACAACTTCAAGATTATCGAAAAGGCTTCCGACTTTGGAGGCACATGGGTACGTACATATATAGTCTTGGAAGAAGTTCAAGCAAACCGAGACTGATGTGTGCCAGTACTGGAACAGATATCCCGGGGCCCGATGCGACATCGAATCTTACATCTACATGCCCCTCATTGAGGAGGTTGGTTTTATGCCTACCGAGAAGTACGCTAGCGCCAAGGAACTACTCAGACATTCGCGCATGATCGGTGAGAAGTATGACCTCTACTCCCGCGCACTGTTCCAAACGGAAGTTAAGGATATGCGATGGAACGAAGACGAGGGTAAGTGGACAACACACACAGCACGAGGCGACAAGATCAAGTCACGCTTTGTCATTCCAGCCGCTGGGCCTCTACATCGACCGAAGTTCCCCGGCCTAGAAGGTATCGAAGACTTCAAAGGTCATTCCTTCCACTCATCCAGGTGGGATTTTGAATATACAGGTGGCGATCCAGATGGCAATCTATATAAGCTGAAAGATAAGCGAGTTGGCATCATTGGAACTGGGGCGACAGCTGTACAGATTGTTCCTCACCTGGGTGAATGGGCCAAGCAACTCTACGTCTTCCAGCGCACACCATCATCCATCGATGTTCGAGGGAACCGACCGACTGATGAGGAGTGGGCAAAGTCGCTCGAGGCAGGCTGGCAGAAGAAGCGTATGGATAATTTCGACAGCATCGTGAATGGAGGCTTTGAGAAAGAAGATATGGTTGCCGATCGATGGACGGACATTATTCGAGAACTCATCACCGCCGGGATTGACCCCAGCAATCCAGTTGAAGCAGCTGCCAAACGCCAGCTAGCTGACTTCAAGAAGATGGAGCAAATTCGAGCGAGGACCGACGAGATCGTAAAGGACAAGGAGACTGCTGATGGATTAAAACCATGGTACAATCAATTCTGCAAGCGCCCTTGCTTTCACGACGAGTATCTCGACACGTTCAATCGACCGAATGTCAAGCTTGTCGACACGAAAGGACAAGGCGTAGACCGCATCACTGAAAAGGGAGTTGTCGCCAACGGCGAGGAGTATGAGATTGACTGCCTTATCTATGCCACTGGCTTCGAGTTGGCGAATGAGTGGGCTCATAAGACCGGCATGGAGATCTACGGGCGCAATGGCATCACTACCACCGAGAAGTGGAAGGAGGGAGCCATGACTCTGCACGGATGGGGAAGTCGCCAATTCCCAAATTGCTTCTGGGTCCAGATTGTTCAGGCAGCATTGACGCCAAACTTCATGCACGTCACCAACGAACAGGCGATACACTACGCCTATGTAATCTCCGAGTGCCTGAAACGAAATATTAGGACGATTGAACCGACCCAGGAAGCTGAGGAAGGATGGACTGATATCATCGTGAAGGGGACAGCCATTCGAGGAGATTTCTTTAAGGAATGCACTCCCGGCTACTATAACAACGAAGGCAAGCCCACAAAGGTTGGAGCCAGGAATGCAACGTACGGTTTCGGCAGTCCTGCATTCATCAAGATCCTCACTGACTGGAGGGCCGCGGGCGACCTCGATGGACTAGATATCAAGTACTTCCCAGAGCCAGGTGAGCAGGCTATGGCCAACGGTACGAGTTCCATTGAGACCATAACGCAACAGGAGACTACCACACAAGTAGGAACCAATTCTCGCCCAGAAGCCAGCTCTGAGACAGAAACACATGCTTCTCAGGGTGAGGAAAAGTCACTCATTCAGCGCTACACTAATCTTCAGGCGAAGCATCAGGCCGAGCTGAATGATCTTGTCTCGAGGCAGAAGAGTGAGGTTGAGAGGTTGCTTGGGAAACATGCTAGGCATGGTAGGAAGGACTCTGGTGCTGGTGGAGCGAACGGTGTTCAGTAAGCGTTCCGTTGCGTGTCACAATTCCATCTCCTTTCACCTAGAAAATGTCAAGACCTCAACGTCCTGTTTAAATCTCATGCCAGAACTCGCAATGCATGTTGCCAAACGTCAAATCATCGTCAATACCTCCCCACAGCTACCTCCCCAACAAAACTCGGATGTATCTCCCCTTCTTCTGGTGGTGTGTCCGGCGCTGCACCCCCTATTATACTTTCGATTGTACTTCCCCTCCTCCCTAGCACACTTCCACTAGCACTCCCACTACTGCTTCGCCCTCCATCAAGCCTGATTCTCTTACTCCCCCTATCCAGTCCCTCTAACTCCTCCCTCAAACTCCCAACCTCCTCTTCCTTCTCCTTCCACAACTTCAGCACGGCAGTTCTCTCCTCGCTGATCCGTCTCTCCTCGTCGTCCCGTTCCTTCGAAATAAGTGCTATAGCGGCATCGCGGCCGGCTTTCGCAGCGGCTTCATCCTGCATTGAAGTGCCGGTAGAGCAGCCAATTGCGCCGAGGATGTCGCCGGCCGAGGAGAGGATGGGTACACCGCCACCTAGCGTGGTGAACCGCCCGTTAATGCTGTTGCCGATGCCACTAGTTGCGCTACCCGGCCACGAATGTTCTTGGTAGGCGGATGTGGGAATGCGGTTTCCAGATGCAGTGAAAGCCATATCCATTGCAGTATTTATGGAGGTTATTTTTGCACCGTCCATGCGTGTAAATGATAGGAGATGGGTATGTGCGTCGACCACAGCTATGCTCCTGGTGGATGTTTAGTCTAGATGAGGATTTGTCAGGACTCTTGGTAACGAACATTGGAACTCCAATTTCTAGCGCGTGTTGTTCCGCCGCTTGGAGAGCAACTCGGGCTCCGCTTTGGGTCAGGGTGGGTAATGAGGTTGTTGCTGCTGCTCCTGTCATGTCGAAGTGCCCATATGCAAGATACAGAGAGTGAGCAGGCTCAGATCTCTAGATCTCTAGATCTCTAGTCAAAAAAAGATTTTTTTTGGAATGGAAAGATAGCTGAAGTAGCCGCGCTCTTGTGTAGACAGGCCTGAGTATGGTATATCTCAATACTGGGATATACGGGCGCTCTACTGCCAACACGATTTTTTTTTGTATAGCGAAGAAGGAAGTACGCCGTTCAAAGATGGGGGGTAGAGAGTCTTTATGATTGGTAGTCTGTGGCGAAACCCTTATGGGCCTTGGGTATCCAGACACAGCGGTAACATTCACGTGCGCGGACTCACGGGACGGATGCGGAGTAAAAGGGCATACGAGGACGATGTCTGGTCTGTGAGGCCTGCAATTTCTTGGCTATCCGGCACCGTTTCTCACTGCCATGGTTTCCTCCGAAGTAGTTTCATGATCCCGTGTGGTGCAGTTTTGTGGCCGGGGAAGCATGTCTAGAATAGGCAATTCGTGTGCGTTGCGGGGGTTTCCTGGATGTGCGGCCGCGCTCCGACTAAATGAAATGAGGCTAGGTGAGCCTTGTAGGTGAGCATGTGGACTTTGGGAGAATCTAAGTTATCCCAAGCTGCACGTTGCTGATATGATGGGCTGATGAAGGCGTGTTCGGGGTGACTTCGAATAACAGGATCGGCCACGCAGTTAGCGCGCACGTCCAGGCGTGTTCGCAGTCCGTTCCAGACGCTCGAAGTGGCTTTATGTGTTTATAAGGTAGTGGACATCGTGCACTAAGTAAGGTCCGTCCTGCTGTGTGTAAATCACAAAAAGCGTGCAAGTGGTGTTGCAGGGTCTTAAAACACTACCGGTAGTTCAAGGCGAGCATAGCGGGGTGCGACGGAAGAGGGCCTCCAACCTCATTGCATTCGTCCTCACCACTGCTTGCTACATCAACTGCATCGAGGGTTTACCCCAGAACTCATTCATTGGCTAGCACAAGCCTACCTAACTATATGGACTACCGCTTGAGACGGTAAGTGACGATGCTCTTGAGCCATCGCAGGCTGCCTTTGTTGAAAAACTGACAAAGGCTTCAACCGAGTCCGTGAGCGTAGCTGAGGTACTAATTCCGGTGAGAATAGCAGTATCGTCCTAAGAGGGCACTCACTGTAGTGAGCTTAAGTATAATAGCTGTATACGCTACTTCTAAGTCTTAGTATACGCACCGAATTGGTAAATGGAGTTCAGTGTCTGAGGCAATTATCTCGACTAAAAAAAGAGGTGAGAAACTAACATGATTACAGGGAGTTTAGTATGATGAGAACGCACGATATCACAGTGATGTCACGATAATTGTATAGTGTTTCGTTCGCGATTGTGCCACTGATTGCCAACATACGGTCAGCCTTGTTAGTCGTCGCAATGTCTTTACCGTCTCTCTGTCTGAATACGCAGCATACAAACAATATAAGGCGTTGGGATTGCATTATGCGGGAGCGTAGTACAAGACTGACTGGCTGACGTCAAGATACATGGAACGCTCTTACTGCTCAAGTTGTTTACTAACTTCCCGCATGCAAAAGATTTGTCGAGTCCTTCAAGTACTTTCAAGAATGCTATTGCCAATGATAGAATATTTGAGATGTTTTGCGAGGACTTGAATCTATTTGCTATTTTCTTTACAATCTCTTGCGCCCACTTCGTCGCTTCCTTTCGTCTTCACACTGCCCGCACCCACTTACTTTCACTTCACACAACAGCACTCTTCCCAGCCACACAATACCGCTCCTTCCTATTGTGCTGAGCTCAGGCCAGGCAACCGCAAAAGTTTGCTCAGCAACCTTTTTATCTCGCCCACCGAGCTGCTTCCACCGACCTCACAACCACGCCACCGCATACACCGCGGTCGCCTATTCAAGTACTCAATTGCACTCGTAACCACATTGAATCACTCAAAACTAGCTTGTGAGCTACCGCGTTGTTCTCTGAGTTGCGCACCGAAGCTCACCGGTCTCAGCTTTATTCCCAAGAATCTCCTACAACCATGTACGACAAAATGGCCACATACGTCGAGGATCCTTTCATCGCAGAGGCAGCGAAACAATCTGCCGCTCTCATCGCATCATCCGACGCTTCACTTAAGAAGTGCAAGCGGAAGGTTGAAGTCGTGGACAAGAAGTTCGTGAAGGTCGATGCCAGCCTCGAGAGGACCGAAGCCCATTTCGCCGAGCTCAAGGCAATGCGTTTATGCCCTTCCATGTATATGGCCGCCAAGAAGTTGCCCGAAGCGGAGTTCCAGCTTAGGTGCATTCGCTACAAGCTCGCAGAGGAGACAAAAGAGAAGGAGAAGCTAAAGGGCAAGTATCAGGAGGCGAACGTACTAGAGCGCCGCGCAAGGAAAGAGAACAAGGAGCTTAAGCAGACATTTGATGAGCTGACTGCTGAGCTCAGCGGTGAGGTCAAGACTATGGAGATGAATGAGAAGACGGCGATGATGGACGAACTTGCTAGTCTGAGAGAGCAACTGGCGGTCAAGTGTGAGGAGAACAAGAAGCAGGACAAGCAAATCCTCGAGATGGCAGAAGAGATCAAGATCTACAAAGAGACCATGAAGAAGCAGGATATACAGGTGTCTGGGCTGAAGGAGGAGATCAAGGTTTACAGGGAATCTACGAAGAAGCAGGACGAACAGACATTTGAGTTGAAGGAAGAGATCAAGATCTACCGAGAATCTACGAAGAATCAGGATAAGCAGATGTCTGAGTTGAAGGAAGACATCGAAGCATACCAGAAGGCGTCTGAAGAAGGATACGCCAAGCGACATGCAGCGAACGAAGCATACACTGCTGAGCTCGAAGAAGCCTATGCAGTAGTCACCAAGCAGCGCGACGTTCTCCACGACCAGCTTGATGAGATGCGCGTATACGCCAACCACGCCGTTACTATGGCAAACAATGCCTGGCGCGATGGCGCTGATACGATGGAATACCTCCGCGCACAGCTGCACGCTGCTGCTGCCGCACAGAAGGGGTTGGTGGTGAGGGAGTGGTGTGTAGATGTTGGAGGCTCGTCGACACTGGTATCTGGTAGTGAGACCTGGAAAGCTTCAGATACTTCTGCGGATAGCGAGAAGGATAGTGCTGAATAGGTCTGGAAGACTTCAGATACCTCTGCGGATGGTGGGAGGGAGATGATCGTGGTCTGAGGCATAGCTATGTTTTGTTCCTTCTTGGGCTTATTTGGAGTTTAAGAGGATCTGGGATGATACCCTGCCCGTTGAGGGCCCATTCGAAATGACTTTTTGCTTGTTGAATAGAACTTACTACCTCTATATCTCTGTATCACAATGTCGTCTGAGTATTACGCATATTTAGCTCTTTAAACCTTCTGCGATCCCTCTAGATCTGTGCTATAACCACCACATTCATACGTTGAGTCCTTGAAGCACTGGTACAGACTGTGTTTGGGGCTGGATGTGTTCAGGCTTTTGTGCGCGAAACCCTTCAAAGGTTGGCCAGGATATGGCGCGTCCCTTTACAACCTGGAAAAGAATAGTAGAACGAGACGTGCGGGTTTTCAGATATAACATGCAGTTCCTGAGGCACTCGACGTTAAGAATCCATGCTTTGCAGCATATCAATCAAATTGAGTACGCTCTGGAGGGCACGGAAGCGCGGTTCGTTTAGCCTGCATATTTCACAGCTTACACATCAGTATACGATAACACTCGCACCTTACTAATATTCGCATAAGCGGAAGCGACGCTGATGTATAATCATATGCCGATTTAATGAACCACTTCCTGCATGTTAGAATGTCGTTTTGCTCCCCTTTCGTTTCTTTCACAGCCCAGTCCACCCACCTCAACCTTCCGAACATATGCAGCTGTACCCGCTGTTATCTAGCAATGGAAGAAAATATAGCCTCTGAATCCATCAACATGGTAGCCATCTCGAAATCGAAGGACCTCGAAGTTGCGCGCCCGCAGAACCACGAACTCCATCACAAGAAAAGAGGAAGTTCTTACGTTGGCCCAACCGTAGCATCGCGCCCGTTCGCTGGCCGAATCGGAGGCAACCAAGAGTTTACGGTCTCTGCCGACGACGCGTCGTTCACTAGGATTCCAGATGCCGCATCGTCGTTTTCATGGGAACAGTCATGCTGTCCTAGCGCATTCGCTGACGTGGAACTCTGGAAAGAATCTATCATCGAAGGAGTAGGCACATGTCTGCAAGTCTACCTCTCAGGGCTAGTATCTGTCGGCCTTGGGCCTCTCGTCTTAGCGACCGAGTTAGGACCTGCCGCACCGGCTGCGTTTGGAAGCGTCTTCACGGGAATCTTGTTCGCGTTGTTCATCTTCGGTGCCGGACCCATCTCGGGTGCGCATTTCAATCCGTTGATCACAATGGCGACGTTTACGGCGCGACTATCAATTTTCCCAAGGACGCTACTGTATGTGGTCTTTCAAAGTCTGGGAGCTGTGGTTGCAGGGTTTTTGATTAGAGCAAGTTTGGGGTTGAAGCCAGAGGAGATTCCACCGGTGCCTGGGTGCTATGTTGATACGAGTCTGGTCACACCCGACCAAGCGTAAGTTGAAGTTCTTTGGGAAGGAAGCGGACGATGACTGTTGAAGGTATGCGCTAGAGACCATGACCTCGTTTGCGTTGGTATTTATTGCGTTTGGGGTTGGCCTCGATCCACGACAGCGGGAGGTTTTCGGACCCGCATTGTCGCCAATATTGGTGAGAAGCCCGTCTAAAGCATTGAAGACTCTGATTTCATACGACCAAGGTCGGCCTCGCGCTCGCAATCTGCACTTTCGCCTCCGGTATCGCGAGACCTGGCTATTCGGGCGCTTGTAAGTTGATCCTACCATTCGTCAGCCCAATTCTCACAGCCACAAGCATGCAACCCAGCTCGGTGCTTAGGCCTCATGACTGCATCTAGTGAGTAACGTCTACTTAAGTGTGTGCCAGTATTCCAACAACTAGCCAGACCGTTTCGATTATCACTATATCCATTGGGCAGGTCCCGTGACGACAGCGGTGCTCAATGGAATCCTATATTGGGCTATACCAATCTATAAAGATCAGATAGCGCACAAACTGCACAATCAATCGGCTGTAGGGATGGCCAAGCAAGTATACTCTTTTATGGTGATAGCACCTACCCTGTTGCGTGTTGTGACTTTCTGAAGGGCGTCCGGTATGAGTCGTTCTCGAGCGTGACCTCAAGCGAATACCTTGTTAATGAAAATAAGCGTCGCTACTGTTTTTATCATTGTGATGATGGGAAGGCATGACCTCGGGAGGGCTCGTGTCTGGCCGCACTTTCCGCGCGAGGTTTGGCGCTAAGAACACGAAGCGCCTAGCGCCTCGCTTATGCCCACGCTTGACATCCGCTGGCTGCCAAAATCGCTCTCCGTTTTGTGAACTTTCAACGACTCCGACCAGCACGACAGCCAGCCGCCAACATGTCCAACTCGCTGAACAAGATCGCGCCCAACAGCCCCTCGAGGCAGAACCCTTCGGAGATTGAGACCAGCATCGCCAACGCAAGTCCCACGGGCATTTTCGCATGTGGATGGCAGAACTGACATTGCGCAGGCGTTGACTGACCTCGAGAACAATGTGCCCGATCTGAAGAGCTCTCTGCGCCCTCTGCAGTTCGTTTCTGCTCGCGAGGTATGATAGACACCCCACACGATGCGCTCTCGAGCCTCGAAGCGATCGCATACACACCCATACACTCTGTACAATCGAAGAGGCGGTGGGCACTGGGCAGCTACAGCATGCTGACACCAGGATTCTTAGATCGAGGTTGGACACGGTCGCAAGGCCATCGTCATCTTCGTCCCGGTTCCCCTTCTCCAGGGCTGGCACAAGGCCCAGCAGCGGTATGGTCCCTTCTGTTTTTGACACGTCACACTGCAATTACTGACGACTTTGTAGCCTCACCCGTGAGCTCGAGAAGAAGTTCTCCGACCGTCACGTCCTGATCGTCGCTTCCCGCCGCATCCTGCCCCGCCCCAAGCGCTCCAACCGATCCCGCAGCTCGCAGACACAGAAGCGCCCCCAGTCGCGAACCCTCACCGCTGTCCACGACGCCATCCTGTCCGACCTCGTCTACCCCGTCGAGATCGTCGGCAAGCGCCTCCGCACCCGTGAGGACGGCAGCAAGATCCTCAAGGTTGTTCTCGACGAGAAGGAGCGTGGCGGTGTCGATTACAGGCTCGACACCTACTCTGAGGTCTACAAGCGCCTCACTGGCAAGGGCGTCAACTTCGAGTTCCCTCAGAGCGCTGCTGCCGAATACTAGGCGGCCGTACGGTTATGGTCAAACATGGTTCAGGAGTTCGGCTTCGGATAGGAATTGCATCATGTACTGGCATCAAAAGCGGAATGAGATGATATGAGCCCCCACTGGGCACACAAGATACCACTGCAATTGACTTTTCTTCAATGTGATGCTCATTTGATCATCTGTCACTGAAAGCCCCCATGCTGCCTACTTCCTGTCAAGTTCAGGGTAATGCCTGAAGATACCCATACTGAACGGCTTCCTTCTGTCGCTGGCTAGGTATTCCTTTAGCCCAGCCTGCTCCTTCACACTTTCGTAAAATGTGCCAAACAGCAACTCATAGTCCCCTTTTCTAGCCTTCATCTCCTGCGGGAACGCGAACTCCAACCCACTCAACACGTGCCATACGGTTGTGTCCGCATACGAAAGCTTGTCGCCCACAAGGTACTTGCCCTTGCCCTTCTCCTGGTTCCCTTTCAAGACGCGCTCGAAGAAGCCGAAAAACTTTGGGATCCTGTTTTCCCGGAATTCCTTTGCTTTCCCTGGAAGTAGCGACGCGATTAGCACTCTTCTATACAAGGGGGATATAGATACTAAGTAAGACAACTAAGACAGAGTCTAGATAGTCAAGGTAAGTCACTTACTATCCGTATGTTAGCAGAACATTCAAACAGTATTCGTGGTAGCACTCTCGTACCTCAACGACTCTTCCTTCTGATTCTCGTAGTAATCGCTGATAGCGACGGGATGGTGCGTGTCGTGTGCTTCGTTGTTGAGATCGAGCGCCGTGAGAGTGTGGGAGAGGATCCAGGCTTTCTCAGCCTCGTCGTCGCCTGCTAGGCCAAGTTTATCTCCTAGGTAGGATAGAATGCCGGGTGTTTGGTATATGACGAGCGCTTTGCCGTTCTTGCCCTCGCCGGGGACACGTAGGGCAGGAGGCGCGAAGACGGGCGGGTTGCCGTCGCCATCGCCAGTCGAGTCTTGCGAGATGAGAGAGTATACGGCTTTGGCTCCTACATGCATGTGCTTAGTGGGCGTGGTTGCGATGGGGAGCTGGGTCGGGCGACGTACCATCCTTGGACTCATTAGCTACGTCCTGGTAAGACACGCCAGCAGCTTCGAAAGCTAGGCGGATGAACTCGCCGCGCCCGGGAATGCCTGGGTGGTATAGCAGCTCGTAGGGTGGTTGAGTGCGTGCTTTCTTGTTGGCAGACATTGTAGTAGTCGTTCGGGCGCAACTCGGTTGGAAGGAGGGGGTTGAGAGCTGTTTGATGCTACGTTGCGTGAGCAGAGGTCTGAGGTAGAAGCGGGGCATTCAGCAATTGAGATGCTGACAGCGGGCGGCGGAAGGGTTTAACTGCCATCGCTGGTCAGCATGCTGCGCCTGGCGTCATTGTGGGGTAGGAATCATCTTTGAGGTGCCGAAATTGGGCGGTTCGGAACGTAGCCGATGTGAGGAGCGGAATGGTGCCGACGAGCAAGCAAAGCGACGGCTTGCGGATCGCTAAGACTACTGTGGAAACGATTATCGTGCTTATGATATCTAAGGGGTTTTCTAAGGCACTGTCACTTGATTTACGACACGAAACCCACAGGCATATTTACAATAGGAGCCAAATGACCCCTCTCACAAGTGGGTACGGGATTTCGAATATGACTGTGCAAGCAAATCGTATCTGTCCCCGGGGAAATCTGAGCTGGACGCACCAGACTGTGAGCTGGCACTTTCTCCAGTCCTGTGCAACTGCAGAGCGTCTGGCGATACGCTCGCCTGTGCCACCCGTAGCCTGCCGCAGCAGAGTTCATGCGAGAAGGTCTGCGCTCCATATACTGGTTCTCACCTTCTAGATCACTCAATGCCTCCCCAAATGACTCACATGTCACATATCTGTCTATAACACTGTGCATTTAGACAGAGAAGCGACGTATTGCTGAGGATCGATTGCTCTACGTCCTATTTGGTTAGGCTTCCCGCACGTAGCCCCCCCGCATAACACTGAAACCCCCAAACGCGCTAGCCATCGCAAAGTCTAGACGTTCAGCTGTTGCCTCAGCTCTGCGCACATAAAACCTTCACCAACACCGGTCCTGCGGTATTCTCAACGTCCTTTTACTCCCCGAGCCACTTTGACTTTAGCGGCATGGCGAATCTCGATATTTATTTGCAGGAAATGCAGCGCTTTCGAGCCTCCGACGAGGCTAGGGAGCGCTTCGTCAGTGTATGGTGCATGCCAAACTTTCTATAGAGCACTAAGTACTAAAGAGAACAACAGGAGATCCTTGGAAACTACAGGAGTCTGTCGGAGGATCATGCCAATCTCAAGAACGACTATTTGAGCGAAAGAGATATTCGGCGGAACTACCAAAAAACTGTAGAGGAGAAGCACAGTCTGGTTAGGGAGTACGAACGTCAGCTGGTGAGCAACTCTCAATATCGAGCCTTGTGTGCACGAGTTCATGGGTACGAGTACGAACACTAGTATTGACTCATGCCTAGGAGTCTAGCTCCTTCGTTTTAGCACTGATTGATGGCGATGGAGCTATTGTAAGTCCTTCCCATACTACCTTGTCTGACATTGGCGCAACCCTAGCCACCCGACCAAAAGGATCGTTCAACATCCGCATCAGATGATGGGAAGACGAACTGGGCTTGATCTGATTCTTCATAATGTCCTTAAGCTTCGGCTCCATACCCTAGAACCTTTGCTAATATCGTGGTAGTTCCAAGACGCCCTACTGCAAGCTGCTACTGGCGATGGCGGATCTGAGGCTGCATCCCGACTTTATCACGCAATTCGTGATCATGTTGCCTCTCTTTATACCAACTCCGGTAACTGGCCTGTTATGGTCCAGATCTATCTAAGTCTCGATAAGCTTGCGATAAAGTTAGCGCAGGTCGGACTCCTTCGCTCCCCGCAGGAGCTCCGAGCTTTCGCGCAGAGATTCAGTGTCAACCAGCCTTTGTTTAGTGTTATTGATGTCGGTCAAGGTAAAGAGAGAGCTGATCACAAGATCAAAGGTAGATTTTCATTGGGTTAGGCTGGCATCATGCGCTAACATAGTCACTACAGAGATGCTTCGTACTTTCAGCGACAATCCTACCTGTCGACACATCATCTTTGGCGGTTGCCATGACGCTGGCTATCTTCTAAATTTCGAGCACTTCAAGCATAATGCATCCAAAGCGGCTCGTATCACGTTGCTAGAAACGACGCCTGTGTATCGCGGCTTTGCTGAGCTGTCAAATTTCAAACGCGCTCGATTTGATGATGTTTTCAAGACTGAATTTTTGCCCGACTATGTACCACCAACGAATACCTTTGCACAAGCACCAATGCAAGCCCCTGTACAGCCTCCCCCCGGCTTCCGCTCCATTACCAATAATGGCTCGCCCACAGCTACTCCAAAACCATCGATGGCCAGCCCTTCGCCCAGCACGACACCTTTGTCTACTGCGCCCACAGAGTCCAATGGTGACGCTTCTTGGGGTAAGTACTATCACACTTAGTCCTAAACTGCCTCGTGTCACTTTCTAAGTCCCGCGACGGCGTGCAAATGACTGCGGAGTTGTCTAAGGGGTATTCACTACGGACCTTGGTGTTGGACCTTTTTTTCTACGTTGCTCCTTGACATTGCATCTTGCTGACGCGTAATCTAGCTACCGTCGGCAAAAGTGGTGCACCTGTGAACGGGAATATCTCGATCGCACCTAGTAACCCCAAGACGAATTCTAAGAAGAAATACGCTTATTACAACAAAGCTGAACAAAGACTTGATGAGCCACTACCGCCCAAAGATCCCGCTGCTGCAGCTTCACTCGAGGCGCGCATGAAGAAGACCGGTAAGAAGATGTGTAATCATTGGCATCTTGGGGGCTACTGTGAGAATGGAAAATTTTGCAACTTTCAACACGAGCCAAAACTCACTGCGGCTGAACTTAACGCTCTACGCTACAAGACACGTAGTCTGGCTTGCAAGAACCGATTCTGCGAGAATATCGATTGTTGTAAGTGGTTCCTTTCTTCATCTACCATTGACTGGATACCTGCAACCGCCACCTTTGCAAATGACATTAAAAGAGAGCAAAAATTCCGCAAAGACTATCAACCATTACTGACAACTGGCAGATCTGGGCCATCAATGTGCTCTTGAACGTGACCAAGGGCACTGTCCTTACCCAGACCACTGTCACCTTCGCGGCACTCATGGCATGGACAGGGTGAAGTATGTCAGATATGACAAGGATGGAAATTCGGACTACGCGCCATAAATTTAGCTAAGTCAGATATCCTTGATTATGCAGAAAATACCCGCCACGATCAAGTATAGATGTGGCCAAGTTGTTGGGCTGTCATTGCCCATTGGAATGTATTGTCGTGTCTCGTGTGACTGACCTAAAAAAGCAAATATTCTCCATTGAAATCATGTATCCGTCTCCTCCATGTTCATATTGCCAGAGCTGATGCCCGTATACCGCGGATGGTGCTATATAGGACGCCTCTTACGACCCTTCCAACGCTCCAAAGACCCGTTACAAGACTGCCCGACAGTCCGTATCCGCGAACCACTGTTTGCGAAATACAGCCATGAAATCTAAGCGCTCCTTCGCCAAGTCTTGGCCCTTATTCGTTTTCATGAGCTCGAGGTACTTCTCAAAGCGGTCATAGTGGAGCTCAACGCCGGTCTGAATGCTGCCTTTACGACGCTCCTCATTGATTCCCCCATAGACAAAGCAGCGACCAATGCCAATTGCACCAAGTCCATCTAAGCGGTCAGCATCTTGCGCAATGCGTAGCGCCGGGAAATTATCAGTGTCAGCCTTGATCTGCTTCGGCTCCTCCAACTCGCGGGTGAACGACACACGGGCCGCAATGTAGGCGGCAGGGCCCCAGACCTTGGGACCACAACCGTTGGCCTTCAAGAAGTCGCGGATGATATCCTCTTGGTCCCGCACGTCGCCCTTGGAACGGACGTGGTACTTGCTATCGCCCACATCATGCACCAAACATGCCACGTAGAGCACCGTCTTATCAATCCTGCGTGCCCAGTCATCTTTCTCATGCTCCGTGTAGATTTGGAGAGCTATCGCAACGACTCGCTGGATGTGCTCGTAACCATGAGAAGCGTCAAAAGAAGGACCGTACATGTAGTCGATGACTGCCATATTGACAGCTTGAAACGCGTCGCGGTCTTCTTCCTGGATACCCAGCTTCTGTGGATCGAGTAGCTGGTAGCTGCGGTTGTTGAGTGCATTCTCGCTGTCACCACCGGAGAGAATTGGGTCGGAAGAAGAGGTAGTGGTGGATTTACGGCTCGTGAAGCTGGAAAGTCGGCGAGTCATGGCCTTGAAAGGCATGTTGGGAGGTTGAGATTTGAGGCTTGAGGGATCGAGATATGTCCTCGCAGGTCGTTCGAGGTCGAAGTGAGTAAAAAGGCTTGCAGTTGAAGTTGTGTCGTATTCTGTGGTGAGAAAAGGAGAACTAGGGCTAGTCACGATAGAGTTTTATACAGCTAGGGAATGGGCGGGAGCGGTCCTTGTCTTGTTACGCCACATCGTTGCTGTGGCGTTCGAGCGAGGTGAAATGCTATTTCACTCATGGCAAAATCCGTCTAGGTCTCATTCGTTGCACGGGTGCAGCTAGTTAATCCAGTGTTGGGGATCTAGAACTCTCTTCACATGGGTGGAATCATTCACACGCTCAGATACCCACCCTCGAAGGTGAGATCGGTGAATAGTCATGATCCCCAAGATAAAGTTGCGATCCACGTATAATGGGCATGAAGGGAAAGTGTGAGCAGCGTGCCACTGACCATAGTAGTTGTTACGGCCTAGAGAGACGTCAATCCAGGTCCAGGCACTTCCACAATTGAAACCAACGAACAAAGAGGCCAAAGACATCGGCCTAATTAACGGTAATATTTACAGATGGAATTAGTAGCGCAGTGCAAGTGAGATATGAGACGATCGAAGAGTGGCTTACAAGGGTCAGAAACATGACCAGTCATACTATAGCTCGTAGGAATTGCCTACCTAGGTGAATGATAGCCAAGGTGAAGTTCACATGTTGGTTGGTATAATTTCGTGAGTCTGAAGTCTTTTCGGAGAAGTTGGCGAACTGATCGTACGAGACCGATGCAGGAAGATATATGAGCTATTTCGATTTTTAAGCACGGCATCCCAGTGCAGTTGTACCATAGATTGTTAGCTGTAACAGAAAATTAGAAATATAGGAGAATGACTTTGCCGTAGACTAGAATACTTATTTATTGAGATACTAAATAAAACCCCAAATCTACATATAGTACTCCAAGGTCTATAAAACTTACCTACTGTATTTTCAACACTGCAACTTTCTGTTGTCACTGCTAACCTGCGGTACCCCTGCCTCGCTAAAGCTCAGCTGAGACTCGATCATGCGCTTAACTAACGCACTTGGCTACTACCTGTCTGAACATAAGCCGACAATTGTACCTTCGCATCACTCCACCAGCCATCCTTGTGAGTCCTTTTCTCTCCGCTCGAGCGAGTTGAAACATCTGCGGTCCGTTTTAGAGCCTTACGACCATCGTGCGATATATGAGCAGCACAGCCACCTTTCTGAACGCTTGAGTCTCAGATCGTGTTAGACATCACAGCAAAGGTTTTACAAAATGGAATGCACCATCTGCAACAGGTTCCAAGGGCGCTGGAAAATTAGCAGCCGGGCTGATGCCGACAAATATCGCGGCCAGGGCATCCGAAGCCTCATTGTCCCCAAATTCACATGGCGTGAGATGTTGCTTTCAGCAGAGTCATGCTACGGCTGCAATGTTCTCCTTGATGGGTGCCGGGGATGCTTTGATTTCCATAGTATAGACGAGGCGGATATACTGCACGGCAGCCTTCGCTTTCTCTATCCGTCCTGTACTGAGGATGTGGAGGATGCGGACACGGACAAGCACCTCATCTTTCACTTGTCAGGTGGGCGACGATTCGAAGTGGAATTGTTCGCTACTGAAGATGATGATTGTCCTATTCCAGATAACTGGGATTACATACCTACTCTATGGCGAACGTCACCCCGGACGGATTCCGCAGCGGCACTGGACACGATGAAGGGCTGGATTTCCGAATGCATTGCCGATCATGGCGACTCGCTTTGTAATTCTCCAGAGCATCCAAGGCTGCCGACTCGAGTGGTAGATATCGGCCTCCAAGACGGCCGCGTGAAGCTGTTCGAGACCCATGGAGCGAAGGCAGATTATGTATGTCTGAGCCACTGTTGGGGGCTTGTGCAGATCATTACAACGACAAAATCGACTCTCGAAGAGCGCAAGAAAGGCATACCCTGGGACGACCTATCGAAAACCTTTCAAGATGCGATAACCCTGACCAGGACTCTTGGCTTCGATTATATTTGGATAGATAGCCTTTGCATCGTCCAAGACGACTCCCACGATTGGGAACTTGAGTCAGCAAAGATGGCTTCTGTGTACAGCAATGGGCATTTGACGATTGCTGCAACACGTTCTGCAACCGGTCGCGGAGGACTTTTCTCCCGCACAGCCGATTTCAAAGTGTCGGGTAAAACTCCGGATGGGGATGATTATTGTCTCTACTTCCGTGAACGAATCGACCACCAGATTGACGCGGCATTTGAGACCGCAGAATTCACTTCAAGCGAGAAGTACTATCCACTCCTGAGTCGGGCGTGGGTTTACCAGGAGCGCATGCTCTCTACGCGAGTCCTCCATTTCGGCTGGTACGAGCTTTTCTTCGAGTGTAATTCCAACACACAGTGCGAGTGTGGATCTATAAAGTATCATGGCGCTGGATTCGAAACCCCGGTGCCGTTGATCAAGCTGGAGTACGCCGATGCGCTGTCGAATTATGATATCGGCTACGAAGGACAAGCCCTCGCCAACATACAGTATCGATGCGCTCGCTTGTGGCGTACTATGGTGTGTTGCTACACAGCACTCTTCCTTACCAAGTCAAAGGATCGACTGCCTGCGATCGGTGGCTTAGCAAGACAAATGGCCACGAAGAGAGAGTCAAGATATCTAGCAGGGCTTTGGGAAGAGTCCCTTCAAGATGATATTCTCTGGATGTTGTATACGACGTCGAAGATGAAGAAGCCCCGACCGTACCCTTTGAACGCTCCGACATGGTCGTGGGCGAGTGTGGAGACGTTTGTTGGCTACTGGGATGTAATCGTTTTCACTAGTGTGGAGGGAGACGTTGCCGAAGAACGACCGCCATTCAAGCACTTTGGCACTATTGAGAAATGTGAAGTCAAAGAGTCAGCAATCGACGAGTTTGGATCGATCGCGCAAGGAACTCTTACAATATCCGGCCTGGTAGCGGAGGGCGTGCTCGAGCGCGAGACTACGCTGCATGATGACGAGGAATTAATAGCACACTACGTGTCTTTCCCGGACATTAAGCGCTTAACCCTGGATGCGGACTATCTCTTGGATGATGAAGGCCCTGGTCATACAGGGCCCGGCACGCCGGTGTTCTACCTCCGCATGAGCCTCTTCCAGGAGGGCCAGAAGGAGTATTTACTATCACTTGTGCTAAAGAAGTCTACACGAATTACAGGGTGTTTCGAGCGTATTGGAACCTCAAGAATCATCGGCAGTGTAGGCTCCGTAGATCCAGAAGGCGGAGTATTTCAGACGGCAGAGACAAGAAGTGTAATCATTATTTGAATCTGGTGCACAAACATCCCGTAAATGATGAATTTCCCTCTTCAAAACTTAATGCAAGACGCCAACACCTTGCCTCGTCATACCGCATCGTAGAGGTCGTAATGGAAACGACCAGAGCCGAGCAGGAAGTGTACATTACACTACAAAGCCGTGAAAGCCCATATCAGGCCAATCACAAGCGTTGGGCGCCCCCTCTCCACGTAAGGCTTTTCACTTATGCCCCATGGAGAAATCTAACGAATAAAATACAAGCCTAGCAGATGAAAAGTGAAAGTCACCCACATCCAACCTCATGTAAAAATGCAACGTTTAAAGACGAGAAGCCACCGTAGCCTTGACCAAAAAACACTATATGAAATGCCTGAACCCTCCATAGTCATACACCCAATTGAAGTACATTATGCGTGATCATCAACGTCCAAGTCGCCATCCCATTCTACGTGTACCGCCAAGTCTCCCCACCATGAACCTGATGAGGTGCTGACTGTAACGGTGGCAGCACCGGCTTCTGTGCAGACATAGTTACAGCACTCTTCCCATCATCGCTAATCGGGCTCGGCGTCGGACGCTGAGGTTCTCTCGACGGTAGGAGAGGAGGTGTGTGGCTCTGCACTGATGGCATACTCCTGGGCAATTCGTACGATAAGCTCGAACGAGGGCCTTGTGGAGGATATCCTGGTTGTGGTGCTTGGGGCAAAGGAGCCGTTTCGGTGGGCACAGCTGTCGGGCCGGTCGAGGTTGCAAGTTGCTTGAGCATCAGATCCCACTTCGGTGCCTCTGCTGACTGAGGCGCTCGTGCCATCTCGCGCTGGAAAGCATCCGGAGATTGGAACTGCGCCGATGGCCTAGGCGCAGGTAATCCGGGTGGCGAAGGTCCATGGTAGTAACCCAGAGGAGTCGGCCCATTCGTTGTTAGATGTTTCGGTGCTATAGCAGCGGGTGGACCACTGGCGCGCGGGATTGCCGGCTTGGGCATCCATTCCGGTGCGATTCTACCATCCAGACTATAAGGTGACACGTAAGTTTTTGCTCGCCTGAGGTACGCGTTCTTGAGGTACGGGTAGTTCATAACGTAGGCAAGATATTCAGTGGGGGATTGGGCAGCATAAACAACGGAAGAGGAGGGTGCAATGGCGTACATTGGAGGTTTGGGAGTCCCAGTTGGGTTGCTCAGCATGTTTGAGATCGACGAACGACCATGCGGAGGCGCCTGACTCTGCGGGCCAGGCGGACTGTAAGCCGGAGCCACGCCTTGTCCTGAACCCTGGGTATAAGGATTTGGGGGTAATTGGCGAGGGTTTTGTGAGTATGGGTACGGGGGCAGAGCCTTATTGGACTGCGACGTGTGAGCAAACTGATCGATACCATTGAGCAGGCTAGGTCCAGATGCCGCGGGCGGTGCCTTCCATGTTGAGGCGGAGTAGCTCTGGGGTGGGACATATGGATGGTACTGAAACTGTTGCTGTTGCGGAGGCTGTTGCGGAGGCTGTGACGGACGATGGGAGTGGTAGCCTTGGTACGGTGCTTGTCCGTATGGCGATGTTGGCACTCGGTGATCGTAGCTGACGTTGGGTTGATGTGCCACAGGAGAGTTGGGATTTTTCCGTGTATCTGGATTATAGACTGGTGACTTCCAAGTGGTCATCATCGCCTCCTTCGGTTTGTACTGATACGGGCGGTTCGGTTGGATCTGTTGCTGCATGGGCGTGCGCGGAGGTACTGCAATAGGAGCCGGTTTGATTGGATACGAAGTCGGGTATGAGGATCGATTGAAGGCAGGTACTGGCGGAGGCGGAGGCTTGACAGTGTCCAAAAAGCTGCTCTTTGCATTGTTCCTTGGCTTTGCCGGATCCTCGGTATACTGTGGCCTTGCCTCAGTCGATGGTTTTCCAAGATAGTACCAAAGTTGGTTTTCTTTGATCAAGTCAACCTTCGCAAGCCTCTGAGTAACCTCCGGAGCGGTGTGCCATTCGGCCCATTTCTGCTCAGAGTTGGGGTCATGGAAAGGATCGCCCATCTCAGGAACGCCGTCTGTACGGTTAGTGATATCGAGGGATGCGTCGCTCTCCTTGAGATGCTCAGGCAGAGGCTTAGCATTCGCAGATGGTTTCGGTCGTTGCGATTCGTCTGGGTGTAGTTTCAGGATATACTTCCACTCCACCTCGACGCGGTCACTATTCGGTATCAGTATATCAATCTCAATCTCAATCACGTATTCAGATCACTTACCCATCGGGTAGCACGTCCACAAGCACTGATTGCTCGCCAGGTCTATTCTCAACAACTTGTGCGCCATAAATCTGGTACATTTCGCCTCCCACATACTGGAACTGGACGACATCCTTTGGCTTGAGTGTCTTGCTGTAGGCGAGGATGAACTTGTCCTTCTCCAATGATTCGACATCAACCGTTTTGTTGTTCCTCTTCTTCGGACGATGAAAGCGGCACCTGAAGTCGTAACCATCGTAAAAGTACTCTGTGCCCTCTTCGTCAAAAGTCGGCATGGGACCAAGATCAACTTGTACACCGGCTGCTACCGCGCACGTTGCATGGAAGGCCCGGGTGCACTTCTTCTGGGAGCACTGGAAGACGGCGCCACGCTTGGATCGACAATAGTTGCACTTGAGCTCGAGACGATCCCTGCCAATGTTGGCCACGTTGCACACGGTTTCGCCCTCCGCCTTCATCGAGATGTATGTTTCTGGCGTATAGTCGGCGCAAATCCGGTGAGCCTTCATGCCGTTATCGGTCGGCAGTAGAGCGTCATATTCAACATCGTTGGGACATAGAACGCAAGGCATGCCCCGACCGGGAATTCTGATACGGATGCGGATGCGCTTGAGCTTCTTCGGTCGAGGTGCGTCTTTGGGATCCTCTTTACCGCGCTTCCTCTTGTTGTTGGCCGGTTTTCGGCCAGACTTGCCTTTCGTCTTACCGGCAACACTGGGCGGAGGACTGGGAAGATGGTCTGCACCATCTTCACCATCGTCATCGTCGTCGGTCTCTTCATAGTATTCAGGTGTTGGTTCGCCTCTCAACTTGCGCTCGATCTCGTTAACATCGACCCACACACTGTCAGACTCGCAGTCGCACTTCTTAGCGATCCTGCCGTAACTCAACCAAGACTCGTTCGCGAAGTTGACTGATTCTGCGCAATTGTAGCCGATATTGTAGCCTGAATGATAGCCATAGGGGTAGGTGATGACAAACTCGCCCTCGTAGTGGACTAGTCGGTTGACCTTGATGTTGAAGTCCTTCTCCAGTCGCTGGGGTGAGATCAAATAGGTCTTATGTCGCAGAAACTGTGAGCAGTTCTTTGCATCGTTTGGCCAGATACTCTTCATAGCAGCTTCGAAACGTCGAGCATCCTCCTGCGAGATACTGTACCATTGTTTCGGAGCCCCAAAGTGGATGTAGTTGATACTGTAAAGGTCCACATCTTCTAGATGCCAAGCGAAGGTGGCTTTCCACATGCCGAGATAGAGGTAGGCTGTGTTGACGCCAGGCACTTTCGTCCCAAGCACGTCGAGCAGGTTAGGGAGTTTGGCGACGTTCCAAGAAGTCGTCCGATCATCGAAGAGAGAGCCTGGCATATCCGCTCCATACATGGGCTGGCCATAGTTGATAGTCTTCCAGTAGTTATCCTCGAGCTCTTTGCATCGCTCGGTTGTGTACTCTTCAAGACCAGGGAGGTGGTAGTCGAAGTCGTCAAAGGCGACCTCGTCAATATAGTCTGCCACGGCGCCTCGATTGTTCAGTCGTCGAGACGAGACGGACTTTTTCTGGTCAACAGTTTTCGGTTGGCGCCCCCGTGCCTTGGATGGTGTCGCGTCATTCCGGGCTTCTTTCTTGACCCTTCGTGTCGAGCTCTTCTTCTCTTCTTTGCCAGGCGACGTGGGGGTAGGGGGAACATCGATGGACTCTGCGTCGTCGTCATCATCGTCGATTTGTTCTTTCTTCACCTGGCGTCTCCGGGGAGGTCGGCCAGGCCCGCGCCTGGGGGCAGGTGAGGCGTCATGGGCGTTTGCGGGGGCGGCCTGAGCGCGTGTGGAGCGCGAGCGAGATGGGGCCTCTGCGGCAGCTTTCCGGCGCTCGCCTCGCTTGGCGGGAGGTTGATGGTGCGGCTCATCAGTCACCGCGCGCCACTCCGGCAGGTTGTAGGATCGCTGCTTCTCGATGTTCGCCTGGGTGTAGATGCCGTGCTGTCCAGCGAACTCCTGCATGATGGGATTTTTGACTTTGATCCCCTTGACGGCATCGCCGAGGTCGGGAAGGGCGTCGCGCCTGCGGATTGGGTTAGTACTCAGCTCATATGGGATGTGCAGTCGCCGGGATGTGCAGTCGCAATGGCTCACCATTCTTTGGGCGGAACGACTTTGACGATGCCAGATTTCATTCCGTGCTTGTCGATCTTATCGATAAACCGCTTGAAGTTGCGGAACTGGTCCATTGTCTGTACAAATCACAATCAGTCTGAATCTTCTTCCTTTCGCATGCATCGCTAGATAATTCCACAGGTAGCAAGCTCCCGCCGTACTTCGCGGTGAAGTAATTGCGCGACTCTAGAACGTACCGGCTTGAAAACGGGTATCTTTCCTCCGTCGAAGTAATGGTCCGGTTCGATGTCCTCGCCGTCGTCGCTGTCAATATCAGATAGTTCCGACGACATCCTCTCATCCCTCTTGTCGTTGTCCTCGCTCGTGGGCGGCGTCAGGGCGGCCTTTGTAGTTGCGTCATCGCGTTGGGCGAGAGGGGCCTCAACCGACGGCACAACGTCCGCCGGGGCGTCCATGGTGAGGGCAGAGAGGTCGCTCGAGTCGTGGTTGTCTCAGGGCAGGTGCGCAGCTCGTCGGCGGCTGCTCAGTGTGGTTCGCAAGGTGTCTGGGGCCACCATGCGTCGCTATTCGCGCCACCGCAGTCGCGGGTGAAATCAGGAAGACCCCAGTAATTTTACGGGCGCCGCATCAGCTTGGATGAGCCTGTGGGAGGGTTTGGGGTCGTATAACGGCGGTTTGAGCGAGTGTAGGGCACTGGAATGTACCAGGAGTGTAAAGGCGAGCGGAGGAGGTTGCAGTCCTGCCAAGAGCAGCGCTAGACGATAATGGGCACTAGCAGCCCAATCCCTGCTCATGCTCGCCTGATCATCGTCAGAGTTCACTACCCCAGCACCTCACCCTTCAACTCGAAGAGACTGTGCCCATCGTGTGGATCTCGTTGGCCTCGTCTACGCCGGCAATTGGTTTCTAGGCTGATGCACATGTGCTCAAGACGCTGTTCAGGTACCAGTCGCACCTGCATATGGGGCTAGCGTTCGTGCTCCCCAAATCTCGGATGCACGTCATTTCAGGCCACATCTGTGCCATCTTATCAGATCGAACGCCTGGGTAGCCACCAGTTCACCATGCACCAAGCCACGCATCGACGTTGCTGTCGTGCACAATCAACCGGCTCATCTAAGCATCCTGCCTAATCCGGTCACCTACTCAGGTGTATTCCTTGGCCTATACCTCTGACGTTTGACGGATCGTAGTCCAAGGGCCCCGTGTCTTTACACATCCAGACTCACTGAACCATAGTTCCTGCGAGAGTGGAGATAAGCTTTTTCGATCCGCGTTGTCCAAACAGCTGCACAGTCACCCGCTAGTGCCTGCGACACTCCGCACTGCGGATCACTGAGCCTCGCTTCTTGAGTACGCGGCTCTTCTAAACTCGATGCTTCTGCTTTGTGTGATGCAGAACTACTCCTTGCTGCTGGAGAGATCCACAGAGTTGTGCCGCTTCGCACAGGCTCGAGGCTTCGGCAAGCTCTGGCAAGTTCAGAACGATTGATGAGACATCACCACGGGCGTCTTGACTATTGCAAGACAGCGCTCTTCTTGAAGAAGCTTGCCTGAAATAGAGGCAATAGCACGAGAACTTCGTGCATGTATCATCAGTGCCACCGCTCGTACTGGACCCCGCCGTACATCCATCACTGACGTGCACTGAGACAACGAACTCTCTGTCCAAGAAAAACCAAGAAAAAAAAACGCGGAAGAACTAACTAGCTTATTCATTGGGTGTGTTTGCGGCTTCAGACTCTATAGGTAAGTTATGCAGCAATCAGGCTGGTTCCTGACAAGGCAAGCTTGCCACCTCCACACCGCACTCGGCAATCGGAGATGATGAGCCAGCACATCCCCCATCAAAATTCTCCGGATCGACATGCCGTCTGCGGCCAACGCAGGGACATGGCGCTCACCATCAAAGTGTGGTTATAACGAAACAACTACGTAGCTCTAGCGTTCTGCCAGCTCCTACGCACAGGGTGATATACCATCAGACCCGCAGCCTGCTACCATCTCTTGCCACTTCGGTGCCAAAAGACAGCAACGTTGGCTAGCAGATAGTGGATAGCGTGGTGAA
The DNA here is from genome assembly GCA_021596325.1 of Parafenestella ontariensis. Classification (NCBI taxonomy): domain Eukaryota; kingdom Fungi; phylum Ascomycota; class Dothideomycetes; order Pleosporales; family Cucurbitariaceae; genus Parafenestella; species Parafenestella ontariensis. Next base: position 93,790 of record JAKGDA010000024.1, read on the forward strand.
TGAATGCAAACAGTACGCGGAACGTAATAGAGATAAGGTAAAAAAGCATAGCGGGCACTGTATATAATGTATGCAAGCTCCTTATATTAGGCGCCAGATAGTATCCCCGAAGACCATGGTATTATACAGTGGCCCATACCCGAAAGATCCGAGGTTCCGATGCTATGCTATTACACAGATACGCTGTACATGTGCCTTTCAGCCGTTGTTCTTCGGTATTTTTTTCCTAACACATAGAGCATGAAAGGAAAGGGAGGTGAGTTACCAACCCAAGAAGAGACCGTCATCTCACCTCCTTATGCTGCAAAAAGCTCTGGAAGAAATTTCAACGCAGTATGTCTCTACGACTACTCGCCGCGAGGAGGGCCGCGGAAACCGCCTCGTGGGCCCCTGAACTCCCCACGACCACGTCCTCGACCACCTCGGAAGTCACCTCGGGGACCACCTCGGCCCCTGCCCCTGTAGCCTCCTCGGTCACCACCTGGGTGTCCTCCTCGTCCTCGACCGCCGCGGTTGTGGTGCACCTCGGAAAAGCCGTCGTTGCCAGATGCAGGAGCGGGCGCTCCGGTCGGCTCGGGAGTTTCGTCCGCCCAGCTCTGGGTGCTAGTGACGGGAGCAGCTACGTGCGGAGTCTCGGTCTCGGCGGGGTCTCGTGGGACGATCTCAAAGGATTCGCTAAGCGGGTCGTCACCCGCAGTGGCCGGCTTGTCCCACTGCTCTTCTGCGGCGGCATTGGCAGCTTCTGGCTCTATGCTCGATGCTGCCGGTGCAAGTCGCGTCTCGTTATCTTCTACGCTGCCGTTATGGCCTGCCACACTCTCGCCAATCTCCGTGAGTCCTGCGTTAGTGACAGTCGGGTCAGATACTGCCTCTGATGCCTCAGTTTCAGGTGGAGCAGGCTGTGATTGCGCAACGTCGTCCACCCAAGCTTCCTCTGCGGCAAACGGAGCTTCCTCGAGCGCTGCTTGCTTGACCTGAGAGTCTAGATACTTGTTAGCATGATTCCATCTCACTGTCGTACTATGTAAACCCACAAGTGACGCCGAGTACCACGCCCTCGGTGGAAGGTACACCTTCTTCCGCACCATCAATTAGCTTCTCCGCCGCGAGTACGGCCGTAGCATCCCCTCCATACACCTGGAGCAATGCGCCCTCGAAAGCCTTTGTGAGATCTGAGTCGTCGTCCTCGAGTTGACGTCGAGCAGCCGCCGCCCTCAAGAAGCGAGACAGGGTCAAGATCTTGTCCTTCAGAAGCTTCTTTTGCTCCAGCGCTGCCTCGGCCTTGATTGTCTCCCTTAGCGCCTCGAGTTCCCCAGAGTGTGACTTGGACAGGATCTCCTTCTCCTTAGCGAATTTGGCCTCGAGCTCCTGACCATACTTGGTGTAGTGGCCATACTGCTCCTCGTATTGTGCGAGCTGAGCCTGGAGACCTGGTTTCCTCTCGGCCTGCGCTTTCTGGTCGGCGTTGATCTTGCGAGAAGCGAGGAGATCATCTAGCGAGACACCGGGATTCGCTTCGATTATGGAGTCGACTTTCTGGGTAGCACTCTGCGGGAGCAATGTAAGCAACGACTCGCAAGGCTGCAGCGCAGAAATTAGAGCTTACCAGCTTCTTGTTGATGTTGCGGATGTTCCTAGCAGCATCAATGTTATTACGAGCGTTCTTTTTGCAATAGTGCGGAGCTTGCAAGCTGGGTTGCTACTCACTTCTGCAGCTCCCTAATGTACGAGTTCTCGCTGTCGGTTCCATTGGCCTTGCCTGCTGCGTCGGAACCGCCTGCGCCGACCTCAGAAGACGTCTGCTCAGGAGCAGCTGGGACTGCGGTGGCAGCGTCCCCCTTGGCCTTCTTCTTGCGGGCGCTCTTGGACTCACCCGAGACTAGGGTTTGTAGCTTGGAAACGACGTCGGGAGCCATTTTTCTGCGTAATTTGGTGTCTAATGGAAGTTTCAAAGATATCTACACGTGAGTCACGAGCAGAACAGTAAAAAGGAATTAGGGTTGTTGCGTGGTGCTGTCTCGAGCTGGATGGTTTGGCCATTTGGTCGCCTGCTCAACGTACGCCAAGAGCGTCAATATTAGCGTGGGCGCTGGGGCCTCGTGGAAGGTACTAGACCGTCTATAGGCATGATGCACGCTTGGACGATGTTAGACTAGCATACACACGTTATCGAGGTAAGCTGTGTGGACCCGTTGCTACGTGCAAGCCCTTATTAGTTATTCGTTATGTAACGCATACTGAAGAATGTAGAGATGGCCTAATATGGACTCCATCCGCCTATGCCAAAATCTATTGTCATATACATACACCTGGTGAGCTTTTGCAATAGCAACACAGAACACGAAGACTACACAAAGTACTCTAGGTGCACGGAAAGCCTGCCTTCGAGGACACTGACGCGTGGGACTACGGATCGGATGGTGAAGCCCACGCGCTAGGCTCACATACGACAAGGAACTACTTGTTCTCTAGATATAGCAGTATCCAAAGCTATCGAGTGTCCTGACCCAACCGCCTTCATCACTCGGGCCAAATCCGTGGAGTATATTTGGAACCATGATCATAATGGTAAAAACGAACAACCTGCACAGCCTTCTGTGATGCTGCAAGGAGAAGCTCATACAAGAGAAAGATCCACTACCTTATGATGATATGTGATGAGACCTCGATTCGGTGATCAAAGTACGGCCGCTCCACGAGTGATCGTCTTAAGCGCGCTGCCATCTATCAGTGACTGGGCTTCCAAAGCTCGCCCGGATGCGTATCATCTCCACTGCTACAGCTTGTCACCAGCGACCAGATCTGTGACTAGTAAGTCGAGAAACTGGGTGGCGTAACGTTGCTCCCGTTCCTTTCTGCAGGAATTATTCCAAGGGAAGCTTCGGACGTGATGCCAGTATGGGTAGTCCGACCGAGGTGAGGGTGCAAAGTGGACTGCTGTCCGCCTGGTTGTTTGTGATAACTTGTCTATGGAAAGAGAATATCCTTCCCCTACTGCACTGTGCGTGATTATCAGAGAGGATGAATACTGAACAGCTCAGAGGTTGTTAGCCATTGAAATTCAATGATGGATGACAGTATCAAAGTAGGCCAAGGTACGTACCTCAAGCATCCCCCTGCAATGTTTCCATACCTTGCACAACCGCTATCGAGACTTCATATATATGAAACATGATCTGCATCTATTTTACTGCTAGAAGTATACTCGTGATTGTTGCTGAGCATTTAGTAGTGGTGAAGGTTGGTCGTTCCTTCCCAAACAAGATGCAAACAGCGCTGTCAGGTTAGTCAAGGCACCACGAGATCACAGGCGTTGAATCGACGCCCAGTTAAGTGTATATGTCTCTCAACATACGAGAAGCCAGGCAGATAGTGATGCGCACGCATATAGCTGTCTTGCACTGGTGCAGTATGTGTTTCGCCCACTGCATACTTTCGGATCCTCATGTGGGATAGAAAGGTGGTCATGAGGCCTTCCGGTCATTTACGGTCTATGGTTAACACCAGAGAGAATGATAAAATGTATTGGTGAATGAAGTAGAGAATTGGAGATGCAAGAGGCTAGTCATACCGAGCCGCCATGGCGATGGTATGTGACAGCGCGGGTACTTCCCAGAGTCGTTGCATAGAATCTTCACTCCACTATGTATTTAGAAGCAGAGCAGTGGCTCGAGTCACACGACGTTGAGAATGAGCGAAGTTCAAAATACACGGCAATTCATATGAGGAAATCGATTAGGAAACAATAGAAGAGCGACAAACCAGAGACTGTTCCTGTGTAAGAGTGATTTCTTGTAGCGATTGATCCTCTAAAAATAAGCATAAAGGTACAAGAAAAATGTCCGGTTTGCTAGCCCCAAACACGAGTGGCGAGGCTTTTTGTCCATGTGAGTTCCAGCACGGACGACATTGGCGCAATGTAACCTGCCATGTTGGGACGAAATAGAGACTGATGGGGTGGGCTCGGACTACTCATAACGACGTGGATGGTAACGTGCAGTCCGCAGTCCTGACCAGCTCTTCGGAATGCTGAAGTTGACCGTCACATCTAGGCCGGCAGCTGTGATGCACCATCATATGAACTGGTTTCTCCGGATTGAACTGGAGCCACTGCTGAGAATGGAGGCTCGGACGACTCCAAATAAGCGTAAGATTTCCGTTCGAAAAAGGCAGAGGACAATGAAGACCCTAGGCTGTATTTTGTGAGTACTATTGCATGATCGGACCGACGACCAAAGGTGCCAAGGATGCGGTAGACAGCCTCGTGACTGGCTGCTTAGAATGTGGGGGTGTAATGTCACATGCGCCCTGTCTCGGATTGCTGTAGTCATGGGGACCTAGGCAGTTTGTGAAGGAGGTGTCATCTGTACGCTACAAGCACTGATTCTGATAGAGTATGAGCAAATGTGTGTTGCCAGCGTCAAGAGGCTGTTCTTTCCATGAACCAACTCGTATGCCGAGGTTCTGCGATGCGAGCGGAACGTTTGGTGCGCGAGTGGACCTAGTAGGTAGGGGAAGAAATCTCATATTTTCCGTCATCCAGGCATACCCGAAAATGTGATGGGAAGAGTACGTGGGTGGGCTGCGACATTAGTCAGAGCTGATTCTCGATGTGTAGAGTGTGTAGAGTCGTGAGGGTTGCGTCGCGCAGGCTGGGAGGTGGGGAAACTGTCATGGCGTGAAGCGATTGTCTGATTCGTTCCGCGCATGCACTAGCCGGACCTTGAGCCGGTTCTTTGCCCGTGCATATTTAGAGGAAGAATGCCCTCTCACATGATGAGGCCTCATCCACGCCCGTGATCCAGGACGCCCTCGTTCAACTGTGCTACTAAGCCTGCTGGAGACACTTTGTTGAATTGGCAAACCGTGGCAGAGAAGCCTTCTCTTATCATCTTTGCCTGAAAAGCACAGTAATTTCTCCCTTCCCGCTTGTTAATCCAAAGGCTGGTTGTCGCTGACGGCCAACCTAGATTCCGTCACCTGATATCGCGGGAACACTGAGCGAAGGAACCTTGGAACATCAAGCTTGGTAAGTCGTAGCAAACTTCGTACTGTCTCGAGTTTTCGGAGTCGTCCACGTCGGATCGTAGGGTCCTTCAAAGGCACGCACGGCATGCGATCCGCTTGCGACGGTCGCGCCTGCCGTCCGGCAATCGTGGTTGCCTCCAGCAAGCTCGCTGGCTGTTCTGTTGCTCCGCATCTCGCACCTCTTGGACGCGCGCATCCACGACGAAACGGCGCACGACGGCCTTGTGCACTGCCTGCGACCCGCCCGTTCACACGATACGACGGCGCTCTTTTCAGCAGTGACAGCTCCGTCTCACAGCAACAGGCAACTAATGCGCCCAATCCATCGCTTGCTGGGCCGCTGTCGCACCGCCTTCACGTACTCAGCTGCCCGCGCCCGTGCTAACGTTTGCCATTCCCCAGGCTTGATGCGCTTCTTCAGCGCATAATTGTCAGAGCAGTACTGTATTCGGCCTGCGCGTGAACTGGCGGGCAAAGCACCGCTCTTTCCCGCCTCGCTTGTTTGCGCCTGCGACTTCAACCTTCGCGCGCGTCCTCCCTGCGCCGACAGTGCCGACTTTGCCCTCTGCGTGCGCTCCACGGCTGCGCTCCGGCTACCGACATAACGACGCGGTTCCACGTTCACTACAGCGCGCCTGCCTGTCATTGGCGCTGTATACATCGGGGTTCACGGACGGAGCACCCATAGAAGAAGGCCTCTGTTACCTGTACGAAGGCACCACCTTTTCGACAGCTACCTGCCAATCTGCTACTTCAGCGCACATTCCAAGGGACTATGGCGGATACGGCTGGCTATCCTACCGACGCCAAGTTGGACTCTCACAACAACGTTCATACGAACAAGCGAAAGCGCGATACGCGCGATCAAGGCCTCAATCGACCCGCCCCCCACTCCTCGAATAACGACTTGACCGATCAAGCAACCGCCTCCTTTCTAGCCGCGCACAACGCCGCCGACGACGATATGCAGCAACATTTCGACGTGCACCAGAATGGTGGCGCAAATACGGCTAGTGTTGGCGATACGGCCGCCGCTGCCCTTGCCTATCACCAGATGACGGTGCCTCAAGCGACTGAATTGCAGTTTCAAACGCAAGGCTCCGGTGACGGCTCCTTTGGCATGGGAGACCAACATCAGCAACAGAGTGGCATGCAAGACTTCAGCCTCGAGGCTTTGAAAGCTGCTACACAGACAGGCCGCCCAGGTCAAGCAGCGGCCAGCGACTCGCCGCCACAGAGCGCTACTCATAAGCCCCAGGTCGGCACAGAGGAATGGCATAAGGTCCGGAGGGACAATCATAAAGAAGGTACGCAACAATGCTGAGATCCAAAGTCGACATAGCTTAACGTGAATCCAGTTGAGCGCCGCCGCCGCGAGACCATCAACGAGGGCATCAACGAACTGGCCAAGATTGTTCCAGGCTGCGAGAAGAACAAGGGCTCAATTCTCCAGCGCGCTGTTCAATTCATCACTCAATTAAAGGAAAACGAGCAGCAAAACATTGAGAAGTGGACGCTTGAGAAGCTACTGACAGAGCAAGCCATTACCGAGCTCAGCGCTAGCTGCGACAAGTTCAAGGCCGAGTGCCAAAGGGCCTGGGATGAGTGCCAGATCTACAAACGCGCGTGCGAAAACAACGGCATTCTACCAGACGAGATCAAGGAACGTCAAGAGAACGGCGAGCCATCTGGTCCAAACCAGATAGCGTGATATATGAGATGGTTGTGCTTTTTTTGTCGAGTCTTATTCGTTAGCACATGTCATTCCACGAGGTTTTGTTGCTCATGTACGGCGAACACATATTCTGTCTGCTCTTTATGGATTATCGGTCTTTACGCCTCCGGCCCAGCCTGTTTTTATGTTCAGATAAGAGACATGTTTCTCGACCGGCGTGTAAGCGGAGGCATCATTCACTCGGCCGGCGTCGGCGTTTGGTGTCGGAGTTTGCATTAGGTGGTATCACTGGCGATGTAGGTATGAGAACCTCGCGCACGTAGAGTTAACGGTGGCTTGTTTCATACCAGTTGGTTTGGGCACCTTTGTTCGAGCAGCTTGGAATCTCTTCGATGATGAATGACAGTCGTGATGACACTGCGATTAACTTTAGCCAGCTTCTCTCCAGTACGTGATGTTGATGCGCTTTCCAGATAACATGGTGCGTCATAGAAGTAGCTGTTGCTACTTATGGCTTCGAGACGTTGTTTGCGAGGGTCAGCAGGTCACATCGGAGAGAAGAGATCCCTAGGGATGTACGCAGTCTCACTGTTATAATGAAGGCAGATCCTGGAATAGGGAGTAAAGACTTTTGTTTGTTTATACAAATCGTGGGTAGCGGTCGACCTGCGTCACGCTAATATTCGAATGGTTGCTCGTGCTCATTGGCCCACGCCGCAACCCACTCTTACCTACATGCCGCACTGCAGTCTACCCTCTTCAATCGCACCTCGTCGCGATTTGCCAAGTCCTCAGTGTGAATGCTTTACGAACAAGCAGTCATGAACCGAATCTGAAATTTATACCAGATGTGGTGGGCAGATCAATATTGCCACCGCCAGCACTTCGTCCACGTCCACCCAGCTGGCGCGAGCTACCATGGAGAACACCAACCACTCTGAGGAGCCGCTCGTGCCCCCCGTACTCGATGGCGCCGAGCTGATCGGCAATTCTGGTGCTGACTTTCCTGTCATTGAGGCCGAACCTGAAGAGGAGCTCAACCTCCCCCTCAATACCGCCGAACACCAGCGCCTTTTGAACGACGAGAGCAATGGCCTTCCACAGCCTCCACTTACATTGCCAGGGCGACCAGGTCTTCAGCGAGGCAACTCGGTTCCTACGTCCGCGCCGCTGCACCTTCCGCCCCCCGCTCCGCCTGGGCCTGCTCCAGATGCCCCACAAACCGATTCGCTCTCGCTCTCGCAGCTACAGAACCTCGTGAGGGGCATACCCAAAGTCGAGCCTGCACCATACGCTTTTACCTACGATGACGCGTCATCATTCCAGGAAGAGCTGGAGGAGTGGTTTTCATACGCTGTCGAGGAGCAGGCTATGCTTCTCAAGACGCAGGCATCTTTTGCACTAGAATGGAGCGCATGCAATGGGTTAATTGACACGTCATATGAGGAGGGAGGGCTGGACTGGGAGAGGGCAACGGCAGCACAACAGGAAGAATTTTTAAAACACCTCCTGGAGGGTATTACGCAGCCAGACCCTGTTTCCAGGCTGAAGAGGCTAGAAGCGCTGTTGTACATTCTCCTTGGGTGCTGGCACGAGACTGCAGGCCTTCTCGCATCAAGCGCTGATGGCGAGCCATCGTCAGGACAAGGCTCGAGCACGGAGCAGGCAGATGACACAGCTTACGAAAAGTCAGGCAAGCAGGCGTCGTTGATCAAGCAGAACGTACAATTACTAGCCGATAGTAATGGCTTCCAAATTGTGGTCGACCTGTTGCGCTCCTCCTTGATGAGGGCATGTGGAGTCGATCTCACACCTGATGCTCCGCGTGATACGAAAGAGGCGGAGCGCCGCGAGATCTGGTGTGCGATGACTGCTGTCTACGTTGTCTTGGAAGTGGCACGCAACAAGGAGACGACGGAGAATGATCTGAAACTCAGAAGCACCATTCTCGACCTTAACAAGCCTGGTCTTCTCATGTTACTCGTCGATCTGGTTTCGAAATTGAGATGGGACGATACGATCAGCCTCCCGCTCGGCAAAGTCTCCCTGCTGCTCTGGAAAACAATGCTAGTCACTTTTGGTGGCCTTGCTAAGGTCGAGGAGGCAAAAGACTCTTTCCAAGACAAAAGCTTGGAATCTGCGGATGCCAAAGGACAGCCGCTCATCACTGCTTCACCTCTCGACTATCACCTCTTTCGGCAGGAGATCAGCTCGAAGTACCCAGCGTACAACCCCCCACCTCCTCTTTTCCCTCTTGAGCCAGAGAACAACTCTATCCTTCCTCCACTGAAAAACCACCCCAACAAGGTCGCTGGTAACCACGTCTTTGGGTCTGGACTTGGAGACACGAATGGAAACAGCACCTCCATCCTACATCAGCCTGTCCATATTGCAACCCCGGCACCGTCACCCCCTCCATCCCCTGCTGGACCAGGTGGCAAAGGCGGGAAGAAACAGAATTACCAAACAAATCAAATGTTTCCCTTCCTGTACCCGCCACTTGATGAGTCGAGCAATAAGCTTGGAGGAAAAGGTTCGACTGATCTACAGGATCTTCTTGTTGGACGCAAGTGGGAAGGCTCTGACATTCCTGCATCAATCTTGGAGGCTGCCGAGTTGTTTGCTAAGCGCATGAAAGCTACTCGTGCCATGAAGCAATTATGGGAAGAACGTGTTGCTTTCATGAAGTATGAGCGAGGCTGGACGGGCCCAGTCGATTATATCGATATCGAAGAGCTCTCACTCGAACCTAAAGACGATGAAATGAACAAGCCGTCATATCCACCGGGAAGCATCGAAGAGAGACTGAACCTGGTGGAGGAGTTCTACGTAAGCTCCCTAATTACGCCCGTTATATCCTGTGCTAACAACATGTCAGCGCAACGCATTACCAAATCTTCAGTCGTTGATCATCGTTTTGATCAAGGCGATCCTGGCCCATGTCACTGCGCTCGTCACACAATCTAGTGGAGCGAACGGGCTTCAGAGCGGTTTCCAGTTCCAAGATAATCAGAACGGCACTGCAGCTGGAAGGTCTGACGTCAACGGAACCAATGGCCACAGCAACACAGTGGCAACGAACGAAGAGTTAGATGCGATACGCACGCAGGAGGTCATGGACAAAGCAGTCACAGGCACCCTCATCCTGCTGCTGAAGTGGTTCAAAGTATCTCGTGAGTCGTATAATCCTAGCCTGAAATGCCAACCACTAACTCATAGATCACAGACATCTTGAAGTTTGAATACATTACGCAGCTGCTGGTTGATTCGAGCTACGTACCTTTAATTTTGAAGCTACTTCAATTGCAAGAGATCGAGAAGATCGTTAACTTCAAGAGTGAGCAAGAAGAGCTGAAGTAAGTTCACAGACTTGGAATCCGTTCTCTTTCGCTAACTTTGACAGCTTTTTCAACTTCTGTAGAGCTCACTCTAGGAATGCACCCGAGGATGATGCCAACGAAGACAGAGAGGCTGAAAAGCCCGACGGTGATTCCGACGAAGATGATGCAGTCCCACCTCCGATACGCCTCTCGAGGGAAGACTCAAATGACTCGGGAGTTCAACCAATGGTGCCACCCCCAGCAATTCAACCGCCTGAAGTAGATGAACTCGGCTTTCCGACGAACGAATTGCCTGCAGAGCCCATTACCAACTTTTCCTGGCGGGCCTTTTTCACATCAATCAACTATCTCCGAATCATGCAGAAGATCTGCAAAAACAAAGCACACCGCAACCTAATGCTTGTCTCATACAAGTCCTCACAGTTCCTCCGCAAAAGTCTGAAGGTGCCACAACCGGAGCTCCGCCTCTATACGCTGAAGCTCTTCAAGAATCAGGTCCCATACTGCGGGAGAAAGTGGCGGCAGTCCAACATGCGCGTCATCACTGCCGTGTATTTACACTGCAGACCGGAGCTCCGAGACGATTGGTTAGCAGGTAGTGACGTCGATGCCGAAGTCGACGAGAGTGTGCCTCTTGAACAAGCCTTGCGGTCACTAACCCATTGGCATAACCTAAAACGATACCCGGAGAGTCTAGGTGCGAAACCGGGTGTTCTCGAAGAAGAACAAGATTTCTTCCGAAACGAACTCGAGAAAATGGATTGGGGCGATGAAGTGGCACACGATGTTGACGTTGAGCAGTCGTGGCCAGATTTCCAGGTCGAGGGTTGGTGAGCTTCTTGCACACCGCGTCCTGAATATGATTACTTCATGCGCCCCGTTACCGGTGCCTGAATCTGTATGGCAGATTGACAAGTTTTTCCAGATGACAGCGATCGTGATCGATTCCTTAATCGCCCTCAGGTCAACCTTCAACTCCAGCGACGACGAGACGCAACCCAAGGAGGGAGAATGGCTAGGCCAAGTCTGCGACGATGCATCTCCGAGCCTGGAATACCCCTGCTTTCGAAGCCAAAACGGGCCAGAGAAGTGGACATTTCTGGGCTGCTGAATCACCTCATAATAGCATCCTGCAAGGAGAATGATGGCGAAGATGAGGGGGATGACGGAGGGGGTTTAGTTTGTGGAGCAGGAGAGGGCGACAAGTACTTGACATCATTAGTTGGTAGCTGGCAAAGAAAGGGAAAAAGGATGCTGGAACGTGAGCGGAGGGCGAAGTTGATGAAGGGAGATCAGAAGTCGGAGGATACTGTGTGATTCGCTGCAATGGCTTGTTGTACACGGCATCAGTTTAGCTTGGGCCTTCGGGCTCTTACTACTATCCCATGTTGCTAGTCCAGAGTATTTAGGCCCGACAATGCAGAAATGACTAGTGGTCTCGAAAGCGGCGTGGATAAAGTATTTCAGGACTCGGATTGAAAGGCTTCGCTTGGTGTTGCGAATGGTGGTTCACTCATATCCACCAATCAACACGTCGGCCGTCCGGCTGACCTCCGTCCATGCTGGCCAAAGGAGAAGTGCGGCCCGTCTTGCCTGACTCGGTAGCTAGATACCCCGAACTCTCTGGCCCCCCGCAGAAATGTGGCTGCACTCAACATGTCGGCGTCTGCTTTTCTGCCGCGGTTACTGCCGCGGGATATCCTCCTGTCTTTGCTTCCTGCAAGCTGCGGACAGCGTCATTGGAGCTTCTCGCGCTTTTCTACTTTGTCTATTTTGCATTTTGCATTTTGCATTTCAGCATCACCTCGTATCATTGAAAGCGCTCCAGCAAGATGGCGAAGGTCTTCGACTACGCCGAAGGTCGGTCAACCGCCCGGCCTCCCACACCCCGAGGCGCATAGCTAACATGTATGCAATGCAGTTGCACAGCACAACACGGCAGAAAGCTGCTGGGTTGTTTTGTACGGCGCCGTCTACGACGTCACGCGCTTCATTCCCGAGCACCCCGGTGGTTCCAAGGTCATCCTCCAGCTCGCGGGCACCGACGCTACCGAAGAGTACGATCCTATCCACCCGCCCGGCATTCTCGAGGAGAATCTCAAACCCGAAGATAAACTCGGCACGATAAATCCAGACTCCTTGCCCAAGGAAGAGAAGAGCCCAGCCGAGTTGGGAGACGTCAAGGACGAGGGGCCGGTGGATCTGGAGTCGATATTGAACATTGACGAGATTGAGGACGTGGCTACGAGGCAAATACCACACAAGGCATGGGCCTATTACTTCTCGGCGAGTGACGATCTGCAGACCAAGTCGTTCAACAATGCCGTATACCGCCGAATCCTACTACGGCCACGGGTATTTGTCGACTGCACCCGCTGCGATACCTCAACTTCCTTCCTAGGCCACCATGTCAAATTACCCATCTACGTCTCTCCCGCAGCAATGGCCCGTCTCGCACATCCAGACGGCGAATGGGGCATTGCTCAAGCGTGCGAGAAGTACGGCGCTATGCAGATTATTTCGCAAAATGCTTCCATGACACCCGAGCAGATTGTCAAGGATGCCAAACCCGGACAAGTCTTTGGGTGGCAGTTATATGTGCAAAACGAGCGAGCGAAGAGCGAGGCCATGCTAGACCGCATGAACAAACTGGATTGCGTCAAATTCATCTGCCTTACCCTCGACGCGCCCGTACCCGGCAAGAGAGAACACGACGAACGCAGCAAGAATGTAGGGTCGAACCTACCGGTGCGCGCAGCTGTACAGGAGGACCAAAGTGTGAGCAAGACAAGCACCGATGCGAAGACGCCGAGTGCAAAGAACGAAAAGCCGAAGAGTATGGGCATGGGACAGGCTTTGTTCTGGGGTACGGCTGCCGATTTAACGTGGAAGACCACATTACCGTGGCTTGCGAAGCACACCAAAAAGGCAATCGTGATCAAGGGTGTGCAGACACATGAAGATGCGTATCTGGCTTCATTGCATGCACCGCATGTAAAGGCCATCATTCTGTCAAATCACGGCGGACGCGCATTGGACACCGCACCGCCCGCTGTTCACACTCTGCTTGAGATCCGAAAATACTGCCCTGAAGTGTTTGATAGAATTGAAGTCTGGGTGGACGGCGGTATCAAGCGTGGTACAGACGTAGTCAAAGCACTGTGTCTTGGTGCAAGGGGTGTCGGTGTTGGCCGAGCTGCACTTTTCGGACTGGGTGCTGGTGGCAAGGAGGGTGTTGGACGAGCCTTGGAGAGTATGCGCCCCCCATTTGTTTACCTGTTTTGTATCATTCCGATTTCCTGGGTTTAACTAACATATCTGCTAGTTCTCAAAGCCGAGACAGAGACGTGTATGCGCCTGCTAGGTGTGGAGAAGGTCGAGCAGTTGGGTATGCAGTGTATCAACACGAGGGCTGTGGAGAGGGATATTTGGGATGGTCCGGTACTTGAGAGGACCAGTTTGAAGGCGAAGCTATAGAACACGACAGAACCAGGGGATTGGCGCACATGAGTGGAAGGGACTGTGACGTGGACTGTGTGCTGGTCAACGCAAGGCTGGGATCCCTCAAACAGTCCTAAAACCATGGGACTGCAAAGTCGTGATGTGTATCTCAGGCCGCGTAGCCTCACAGCGGTGTTGCCTGATTTGTGTATTGAGGCTTGTAAAAGGATTCAAAAGTTCAAACCGATGGACTCGGCAGGGGCGTATCCGCTCGCACTCGGGTCCATGTTGATTTGCTCTTTGTGGAGGATAGTAAGCGTCATTTTTAGGAAGTAAGTGATTGACATACCAAGTCTGCCTTGTGCGTGAAATCCAGCTTCTGTTGGTCCCTACTTTTTCGATGGAATTGAAAGGTAGGCATGAGCGATTCGCGTATCCTTGTGCATGCGCGATTCAGTTGCTGGTAGCCCAAATTTCTGTGGCTGGCTCAAGCGAGGGCACTGGACAGCGCCACGACCGGAAACGGCCCCATCTGCATCAGAGGAAGTAAGACAAGGAATCGTGGCAGGTCTGATGACCAATCGCGAAGCAAAAGCAAAAACAGTGTACAACGAATGAGCATATATCAAAGCAGGGACGGCCAAGTTAGCGTCTAGAGACCAACATACTCATTAACGACAACAAGCCCGAGAGTCCCAAGCTAAGGATGACATGTTATAGCACGGACTCGTCCGCATTCGAAAACGCTTATCGGTTGCATTTCGGAAATGGTACAATACTTTACCTGAACGATGCTCCGTCTTGCCATTTCAGCTTCCAGTGCAACGCCCCATTCAAGGCCGATCCTGACATTGCTGGACCAGGAGTGAGTGTCGCATTACCATTGGGCAATGCCGTGCGTCGTGCCGCTTCCAATAATAATGTCTAACTGTTCGTAGGTCCTTACAAACTTCCTGTTAAATGCCTTGTTATCAATTATCGCAGCCTCAATAGTAACATATTATGACTGCAAAAAGAAAATTCGGAAAAAGTCTCGAGATGACGATCAAACAAAAAAAGTAGTTGAAATCGCGAACACTATGCTCAGACAACTGTGCGATCTTCAACTCATTACCAGCATGGCTGTTCTGATTGCTGGGCTAGTCCAATGGTCTACACTCACGTACTATCACGAGCAATTCATCCTGCAGTATTGGTGGTTCACTTTGAGTTCTTTCTGGGCTGCTCGTGAAGAGCCCGGCTGGAGTGGCAGCAACAATGAGACGTGGCGACAGAAATTTCGAAAATACGTTATATTCGTCAGTGTCATACTCTTCCTGACCACGAATAGCATGGCCTTGTTGCGAGAGCAGTGGTACTGGGACCCGTTTTCTTCCGGGCTCTGCTACGTGACTCATGATGAATCGGACGACAGATCGGTATGGTTCTGGCATGCGGGCGTGGCATTATATGCTTTGTCGCTTTTCCTATCCTTGTTTCCTTTGACAAATGAATGGTTGAAAAATTGGGCGGAGGTGCTGCACAACTCGAGTGGGAGGCTGGGAAAATCATGTGTCAAAAACTACCGCACGTTAGTCGATTGCCCCGGTTGGAGCCCTGCATACCTACGTCAGTTCGCTTTTCTCCTACTAGTATCGATTGTCACGGGGCTATTTTGGTGCTTCGTCCAATTCATGGCACTGTGGTCGTATGGAAATGGCAATTCTCTTCTTGAATTACTGTTTTACATTAGCATGTTCGCCTGGGGATTATTCGACCTCATAGACTTGAAGATTAGTAACGCACACTTGGTTGAAGGATCGGAGACATCATGGGGATTCGGCCAGGTTCTTGCAGTTGTGTTGACGTTGGTGGTAATCTTTGATTTGCTGGAGGCATGGGAGAGAAGTGTACGTATTGTATCAAATGTCCCTAATGCACCACATAGCGCTGATACATTACAGAAGCGTAATAAGCCCTAAGCTCAGACTGCAAATAATAGTAACTCAGCTCCCTAGTTGCAGTGTGGCGCAGGCTGCGTTGCGCTGAATTTGGGGAGACCATGTGTTGAGAGTCGAAGTAGTGGCTGTTCTGGCTCCCTGCTCATATCCTCGTCGATGTATGCTGGATTCAGTTATGGATCGAATGGTTGAGTCAATAACAAGCGTGAGCAGCACGTGATTGTCTAACTATACGTAGCCATTTAAGTCATTCCTGGGCGCAAGCATGCTTCCGCAAGGCCAGGCAGCAATGATTGCCTTGCGTCTCGC
This sequence comes from Parafenestella ontariensis, assembly GCA_021596325.1. Taxonomy (NCBI): domain Eukaryota; kingdom Fungi; phylum Ascomycota; class Dothideomycetes; order Pleosporales; family Cucurbitariaceae; genus Parafenestella; species Parafenestella ontariensis. The sequence goes on from JAKGDA010000024.1 coordinate 109,524, forward strand.
GTATTGTTGCACGATTTGTTCTCGTAAACAGGACATCCAATGAAGTATTGGAAGTATAGTGCAACCCTTGCCCTTATCTGATGGAACTACCAATTGTATTTCAGCCCTACCCACCACTCGGTTGGTTTCCTTGACGCTTCTGCAGCTAGCCACGTGTGTATCTACTATATCAGGCAGACACGCCTTACAATGAACAACAAGTTGCTACATGGTTGCTACTACCACGTGCTTCAAATTAAAGTAGCTGTTGTTCTCGTCCCTTGCTCATCAAATCTGTCATCCTGGGCCTCAGCTATGTACGTATATCTACTAAGCCTAAATGATGTTGCCTGAATCAGCCTCACGACGCCTGACGATGAAACAAACTTGGAAGGAATGGCGCTAGAAGATTGGACGCTTCTTGATTTCTCCCAGGGGTGTAGGATACCACGTCTGACGTCCTTCCATCCTCGTCACTCTCCGGACCTCCAATCGGAAGATCGCTCGACCATGGCTTGGTTGCGGCACGATCCTCATGCCGCAAATGCGACGGGAGCGTGCTCCGTTTTGTGGCGGCATCCTGTCCATCGCTGCACGAATACGATGACACTATCGCCGTCCCTTGTGCTCGATGAAACGCGCTCAAGCCGAGGGGTGCGTACAGCAAATGCTCTATGACCATACCTATTGTAAGGAATCCATTGCGGCTAGGAATATGAGACACTTTACATGCTAGTATTTCATCAGACCCTTTACGCCGTGTTGTGCCGAGTACGCAATAGCCCAAGCTAGGTACCACTATTTTGAACAGTGAGGTTCTTCTGGGACTACTCCTAAGGTGCCTCGTGTCGTGTTGATCCTGCTGCGTGACCCTTGGGCATCGTGAAGGAGCTACTTTTTTGGCGTGGCTGAGCCCGCTTCACTATTCGCGGCAGCAAGATTGCAAGACTGGGAGTGACGGGTCTGCGCGGGATCCTTAGTTGAGGTAGTCATATAAAGACCCTTGGTAATATCCAAGGTGGAGGCGTTGTCTCGAAACCCTATCGTGCCCATTTGACACCTGCCAGGCCACTGCCCAATTTCACCACCTCCGCTCCTTCCCCATTTCTCTTCTGCTCAGAACACTGTTGATCAGCGACACCTCGGTCATTTACCCCCACGCGACCAACCTCACATACTCTTTCATTCTGGCATCTCTCCTGCTCCACTCCGCTTACAGTCGGCTACCGCTTCCGCCCGCTCGCTCACTCCGGACATCAACCCAACAATGAAGGAGTGCCCCACTTGCAAAGGAAACGGCACCACGAAGTGCGATGACTGCAACGGCACCGGCAAAGGCTGCAGCAGTTGCAAGCGGTCGGGCAACCAGAAATGCCATGTTTGCGAAGGCGCAGGCGCCATTCACACTGAGAACTGAGTCCGCATGCTTCCGCCGGCCTCTCGCTGCATCATCGGTGGCAGCAATCTGGGGTGCACTAGCTTTATGATCAAGGATCCATACAACTAGGTACGTACCTAACCGTATTGGAGGACGAGGATACGAGCACTGCCACGCGGCATGGCTGTGCATACAACTGGGCTCCTTCGACCCGGCGCAATTCTACTGGACAGGCATCTGTTTCCGGGTAGTGAAAGAAATCAAACATGTTTTGCCGATCCAAATCAACTCTGACAACCACTGACGACACGCAGATTGCCATCGTCATCGTCTCATTTATCAAACAATGTTCATTTCCTTATCGAAACCCGCTATCGGTGCGCAGGCGCGAATATATTACGTAGGCCGTCGAGCTGGCCAGTGTGTGGGGGAGGCGCCGCACGATGGATGGTGTGCAGCTGGCACGGACGTGCACGCAACTATCATGTGCATGACATTATACCAAGAGAGGGAATTTCCGAGCTTTCCCGCGTTTCATTTGTTTTGTGGGTTTGGCGTTAGGCTGTAACTCCGATTAGTTTTTATTGGTCTGAGGTTAGAATTATTGGATGTGCTGGATTTCGTGGGTTTGATGGTATCGCGAGGACGGGGGTGGACGAGAAGAATGGTCTGGGGTTAGCCTGTCGTCTACCACACACCATGGTTCATTTTGTCTCCTACCTATTTGTACTACTCTGGCTTTCTTTTCTTTACGTTCAAGCCATCCCATCATGAACTATGCTCAAGTACCCGATATCACACTGCAGGTACGCTATAAACCAAGGCTGAAGGACTTGGTCGCACCGATGCCCTAATACATTGAGTGGTATTAACCAAGTAGCATGGGCACCCAGCCACTTTCGATTTATTTCAAGCTACATATATATGGTACTCCTCGTAAGATGGGCGAAGGTATGCAGGTATAAATAGCTCTGGTCTTCTATTCAAGAGCGCGGCTCTTCTTATCTGTTTGTGATTGTATGTAACACTTTTCAGCCTTGATATATATTCAGAAGCGAGATTGAATACATTAGAAGTGTGACATAGTTGATGCGTTATAAAGCTATAAGGTAAAGTTTACTAAGACTAGATATCACAGCCCTTTGTTCTCAATGATCCATACATATTGACATACACGCACCTTAGTAGGGGACTCTCTAGACACTATCAAGCAAAAAGTTATGACCTTAGGTAGTTTGTCTATATGTCGAATATCAGTCGCAAATAGCGATGCTTATCTAGCGAAAAGGGCAAAAAAAGAATTGTATGTTTCCGAATCCGGGAATCTATTAATTGTTAGGAGGCGGTTTCGAATTGAAGAGCTTGATACAACTTACCGAACCCGGCTCTTCTCGGATCGAGATGAAAGCGAGATATCCTAGCCGATGGACTAATTCGGATGCATTACTCGTTATGGAAATTTTCTAAACTTTAGTATATATGTTCCTAATTTTTGAAGCAATATGAGACTAAGCAGTGAACGAGGTTAGAAATCGGATCTTCGGTGGGAGAGATATGCAAGTGGGGCGCTGTGAGTCGAAGCGAGAGATGTTAGCGTGGTGCGTTGGTGCGTTGTACCAGTCGAGTCTAGACGCCTGGAAGCCCCAGATGGGCGAACGGCGCTTCTCAGGTATACACCTTGAACACAGTAAAGTTTGCGTGGACTTTGCTTAGTTCTATAAGTGTTTATCCATCTGAGTGCAATACAACCTTAGGCTACTGATCTATAAATCGTACGCATGGCAATAGACATCGATAACGCTTCCTGGGCGCGAAGGCGCTCGAGAAATACTCTTCGGCCCACTTTCTCAAGTACTAAGACCATAGCTGAAGACAGTTGCGAAGATGAAATGGTACAACATTTGTCATATAGCAAAGTTTCGAGTCCAATGAACCAAACAAAATATAGTTACAAGAAGTGAAGAACGCCAATCAATGATTTCCAACCATGTATCACCGGAAAGTCGTGCACCCAACTTGGTTGATGGATATCTACATCGCTCTTTATCAGATAGCACCGTAATTGTCTATCATCCTCTAGTTACGGAAGGCACGGGGATGACGGCGGACCTTCTTGCTAGACGAAGAGCCAGCCTTCTCTTCAAGCCAGGCAATGAAGGTATCTAGGGTGAATTCCTTGTCGCCGGAGCTAGAGCTGCCAGTCTCAACCGGGGCGCTAGTAGCTGTAGCACTGGTGAATGTGGTGGAGGCAACAGGAGTGCTAGATGCAGCGTTGTCCTGAACGGCGACGGAAGAGGTAGCAACAGGAGCGCTGGTGGCAGGAGAGGAGACAGCGGCAGTAGATGCGGCCGGGGCGGCAGCAGAGGAAGTAGCGCCAGAGGACGAACCAGAACCAGAGCTAGCACCGTCGAAGAGAGCGGGACCAGGGATTTCGTAGGAGGTCAGTCCAGAATAGATGTTAACAAGAATGCCAGGGTCTGTGGGCGTATAAAATTTGTCCGCAGTCTCGCCTGTCGGGTTCTCCGTTCCAGATCCAGTGACCTCCAAGTTGATGCACTTGGGATAGCTCTGGGCACCATTGGCTTGACCGGCTGAGTGGAGAGCGATGATTTCGTGACGCAGGACGTATTGTCCAGCTGCAATGTTCGCGGGGACGGTGACGCTCCATGTCAGGTTGTTGGCAATGAGCTTAGTAGCAGCCCACTGGCCATTATCGTAGCCGGCCTCATCAATCTTGAAGAAGCTGAGCTCCTTGGAGGTAGCGGAGGTAGCGTCATCGACCTTTATGAATGTTAACGCTACCCTGTGCTTCGGATGTCTCCACTCACCTTCGCCATGTAGTCAATAACAGGACCTACGTGGGAGTCGGGCCAAGTGTTCCTAAACATAGATATACACGGTCAGTGTCTGTCTCACGCGCACTTCGTACATGGCTGCTGCTTACCACTGGATGTCGACTGTTCCACCCGCTTTGACCGTAGCGACCTTCGCGCCGGCAGTAGCGTCCTTGTGGCAAGCGATCTTGGTCACGTCGCTATACATATCTGGAGATACGAAACCGTTGTCCAAACATTCAGGGCAAGACCATTCTATGACCTCTGGAGCTGGGTTCTGGTATTGGAACGAAGGATCGTATGCCGTGTAGGCGGTGCCGTCAACGGTGATAGCTGAGAGATGACCGTGGGCCTTGACTTAAGGTTGAGGTACCAAGTCAGTATACGTCTCAGTTGTAGTTCATGAATGGACGTTACGTACCGGAGGAGGCAAGAGCTCCGAGAAGAGCAGCGACTTGAATCTTGGAAGGCATTGTCAATTTAGTATCTGGGATAATCGATTGGAAAGAAGGAATGGCGTTCAAGGTAAGCTTCGAGATCAACGAAGAATTGAAAGAATGTGAATCGCTTCAAGCGAGTGCGAAAGGAATGGAAGAGTCGGATGGACTGAGTGAGCGTGTGGTGAGGAGGTTCCCATTGCTGGCCATCAAATGGTCTTTATACCATGGTGGCTGCGTATGAAACAACTGATAATAGAGCTAGCCGCTCTATGGATGTCGTACGAACGGATTGTGGCTGACTGACAGGGAAGTTATCGCCGTTATTTCAAAACTTGACTATGAGGGACTGGCGTTTCGATGTCCGCAATCGATACGTTCGCAATGCCTGCTTCAAGGTGCGGCTTGCCAGGCTCGTCGACGGCATGATCGAGTCCTGATCGACGCATGCATTGGTCGAATTTGAAACATGCATTTGAATGATAGGAGTAGAGGGCATCGCACGAACTTAGTCGATGCGTTAACAGCTTTTTAGGCCGCTGGAAGGCTACCGATACGAGCTAGGTTGTTTGTGAGGTTACCTAAATACTAATATGCTGAATGCTGAATTTCGCTAGTATCGGTTTGACTGTGTGAGGAAGGTTGAAACAGCAGGTTGAAGCCGAGGACGATACTATGCCAAATCTCGCTTAGACTTCAGATCGGATACGCGACGAACGACAACCACGCGTCACACAATTTCCCATGCGTGAAACACCGAATACTGAGCGAAAATCGCACGCCGGATTCAGGGGATCGCCCCCACTTCGTCACTATGTTCATCTATCTGCATAAAGAATTCCGTAGTTCGGGTGGCGGCCGTCCTAATTCTCCGCCAGTCATGAACATTACGACTGTTTCGACTAAACCTGGATGTTGGGCCGAGCCCAGCGCCTAGCACCAATGAGTTGTGACATTTCCGGGATATTGGTGCATTATACAAAGCTATGGGGTGTTCTCAGTCTTGGAAGGATATTATATCCTCTGGGACAAACACCCATTCAATGATAAGTCGTTACTCGTCTTTCGCAGGTATTTGACCTCGTGATTTGTAAAGAAGGATTATTGCTGGTACCTTGATATGTATGCGTGCCGCAGAAGCCGGGCTGACTCGAATTGAGGGGAGACACGTCGACAGATGTTTCATGCTTAACAAGTGGATCTCCGAAACTTATGCGATTCCACATCCTTTCCGTGTCACACGGACCCAAATCTCCGGCCAAGGCAAATTGGCATCCGGGAACCAGAAACAAGCACCAGGACCATGTTCGGTAGTCGTGGCCAAGCCTCGCTTGTTGCCGTGCAGCGACAGTTGTACTTCGTTCGGCCCATCGAGTTCGGGGTTTCTCTACCTTCTCATCAGGTGTTTATAGGTGAACCGCACCAGCTTTGAAAGAGCTAACATTGTTTTGATGTAACGAGATATGGGCATTACAGGCCGTCCAAATAGCAACCTCAGTTCGCAGTAATCGTGCGCGTGGAAGCTACGATTATCTACAGTCGTACTCCAGGCTATCATCCGGCATTGAGAGCCGATCTCTCTTTGATAGATAATCCGCCCAATATCCAGATCGTAGCAGCTCAAAGGTATCATCTCCTCTAACCTGGAAGATGATCCGCAGCTCACGTACGCTCCAGTTGTTTGCGCGCTTCAGGGTCACTTGGGTCAAAGCCCATTGCCCTGATATCGAACCAGTCCGTCTCTGTTCGATCTTCTTTAGGACAATCTTTATGGCGATAGGGAAGCACGCAAAATATCGACTCCTGCCAAGTGGACTTGCTATGTCTGTCATCCTTCCTGAGGTCCTCTTCTGTTTCCTCTGCCTCTTCGTCGTGAATATGCAGATCCGCCATTATATCTTCCAGCGCAAGTGCTCGTCGCAACCTTTCCTTCGTCGGGACCTCCTTCCGCTTGCCCTCTGGCGACCCTCAGTCCGCATGTACCTTATTCTCGAGTCCTGATTCTGCGAGCTTCATTGACAACCGATCCTCGAGCAGCTGCTGGAGGCGCGGCCAGTTGATCTTCAGCACCGAGTCCACCAACCAATTCAGCTCATCCTCTGTCCGCCTCGCGCCCGAGATACTTGTCATGCGACAACCTGTTATCGAGTTCGTTGCGTATCTGAGAAGGCCAAATTCCGCGAAACTTGATTGCGGCACCTGTGGGAGCGAAGATGCGAATAGTATCAGGAATCCAGGACGCGAAGAGCCGGGCCATGTTCTCATTGAAGGCTACGATCCCGGCCGCGTCGAGGTTGTCGAACTCAGGCGCGTCATCAACGCGTCGCTTGGGTTTGTCGTCATCCTGTTGGGAAGTGGTAGATGGCCGTTTCGTTCCCCGCCGCAGACTGTTATGGTGATGAAACGTCTCTCTTGTGAATATACTGACTGTATCTGCGGTTTCAGGGCTGATATTCGAGAGCGGCCACCACAGAGGGATATGAGCTGGGTTCTCCATGTTGTGTTAAGTTGAGCCAAGTTTTGTACGTGTTAGTGAAACAATTTGCAAGTCCAGAGAGAATTGGTTTAGGCATGTGCGCTCTATTAGGTGGAAGTACTTTTTGTAACGACTTGGAATGCACTAAAGTGGTCACTTTCACCTTTGTCAACCTAGGTACATTGCTGCTCACCTCTCTCACCTGCCGGCGGTTTTCAGATACGCAGAGATTACGTGCGCGATCGTATCTACGTACCTCAATCCAAAGCAAAAAGCATTCGGGTGTATCTGTCACATGACACTTTGAAAATTCCGTGTTGAGGTCGCTACCGAGTTCTTAAACCCAAATGATTGAGACGCTTATGACGAATACAACCATTCAAGCTGAAAGACATTTCGGTGTGCTGTATCGTATTAGTGAAATACATCTAGTGATACACTGAATGCCAAAGAGAGACCTGCAAACACAAGCCGTCCTACGCTTGATTCACTCTTGCTCATTGCCGCACCTCCCATACTCTCCAGTCACTCATATCAATCCAATCACAGTGCCATCTTTCCCAGCACCCATCTTCTTCGCAGAACCCCTACCCTTCGCACTCTAACAACCACCCCAGCAAATCAGCAAAAACGCACCCGTCATGCACTATATTCATATCAGCATCATATTCAATAACCCCCCTTTCCTCCCAAGAACGAATGATGTACATACCAGAGGAAAGACAGGCAACCACAGGATCAACAGCAAAGGCCAATAAGGAACCAGTCGGTATGAGGCATAGTACAAGCCCATGAACAAGGCGAAGACGCCTGTGCAACAGATGATTTTGCCCCAGTGTGCGGGCGAGAAGTCTCCGGAGGACACGGAAGAGCGGGGAGAAGACTGCTTTAACCTGGAAATTTGGGCTTCGAGGTCGCGGAATGCGGGCTTCGAGTGGGTCGGTGGGAGTGTAGTCGGGAAGGGGGGATAGCTCGTGGATTTCTGTCATGGTTGGTGAGATGCTGCTGTCCTTTTCTTCCGGAATCTTGGAGTTTGAGGGGGGTTTTCAGTGCTAGAAGACGAGAAGTTTTGGTGTAGAAGAGGTGAGCTGGATGAAGAAATGTTGAGATTAGAAGGGGGGATGGGGGGGATATATATGTTGGCTTGTGAGAGTAGTGCGATAAACACAACCATGGGTTGATACCAAGAAAGCGTAAATAGCATGATAAGATTGGTTTAGTCGCTGAGAAAAAAAAAAGGTCCTTGGTGGTGGGCCGCATGGTACCAGATTTCCTTAGCACATGCTGTCAGTGACCTAATCAACGAGCTTCCGTGTTTAACTGGTGTGTTCGGTTGCAGAATATACAGTTTTTAAGCTATGCGGCCTACCTTACGCTATACATAATGTCAGCCTCCATACTCATCGATCTTATTTCCCCTTCGGTACATCTGTCCCCCAAGGATACGCCTCCGGCATAGCCTTCCAAGTCTTCAAGTCATCAAAATTCCTCGTCGTGCTCTTTCCCTGCAGTACCTTTTGCACAAAGGGCAGCACATCGGCATACCCACTTTGATCGCAATGCCCGCCGCTAGGGATACTCATACCAAGGTTCTCGCCTGCCCCCAACCAGTTATACACAATCTTAGCCGCGGGGAAAGTTATCTGTGCGGTGCCTTTGGAGTCGGTGAATTGATCACCGGAGTTTTGCGAGAGAATCACGGCGCGCGGCGCGATGGCGGCGACAATGGTGTGCGCATCGTAGGGAAGTTGGGTGGATTTTCCGACGAATTGAGAAATGCCGGATGATGTCCACCAACCGGCTCCCGATTTCTATGCACAGTCAGTATCTACGAGCCTCACGTATACCAGGCTCGGTGAGGACGAAGTGTGCTTACGGCATTCTCCAAGTTTTCACCCTGACCACTGAGACTGTATCTGTAAGGTCCTGCACCTTGCACACCAGAACACATCGGCATCGTGACCGCAATACGCTTGTCGAAGAGACCAGCGGCTAAAGCAGCTTTTCCGAGGCGTGAGCAGCCTGTTACGCCAGCCTTTTTGGCGTCAATTTCGGGGACTTTGAGCTCGATGCCGTCGAGGACACGATGGAATCCCCATGCCCATGCTGTGAGAACACCTGCAATAATTAATCAGAGACTCGCAGTCTGGCGGAAGGGCGAAGGAGTAATTCATACCAATGTCTTTGCCACTGTACAAAGTCCAGAAAGACCCAGTCTTGCTAGTGCTGTCCGCTGCAACCTTGCCGTAGTCAAACGCCACTACAGCGATACCGGCATTGATGTAGGTCTTTGTGTCCATGCCGCCGATGTTTATGATAACTGGAAAAGGCCCACTGCCACTCGGTAGGTTCAGCGTCGCTGCAATTGTCGCGCTTTTCCCTCCTACTGCTACAGTGACAGTCAATGTGTTGCCACTTCGAGTCGCTGATACAGTTTCCTGTGAGTGGTCGGGATAGTAACCGTACTGGTACTCTTGTAAAAGCTTCATGATCTCCGGCTGGCGGCATTGGATCCATTCATCTTTGCTTTGAACACGGGTCTTGCCGTCTAGGTATAGGAATGGGTCCGGCATCGTCTTGACCGCAGGCAATGAGGCGGCATTTGGCATTGGGCTTGGCATTTTCGGACATGTTACGTTCGATTGACGGGGGAGAAGATCGAGTATCTGGTCCAAGCTGGTGTTCTCCAGGGGTGCACCGTAAGTGCCTGCCACAGCAGCGAGAAGAGCCACAAGTTCCGCACGCATTTTGACTGTTTACAAGCAGCAGATGTCCTAGGATCGAAGAGCTGAGACTAAGGCTACATTTTAAGAATCGAGTCTTGCAGAAAGACCTTTAGCCGGACCAAAGGCTATGACCTACGTCGAAATAGAGCAGTGTCACCTGGATTGTCATATCATCCGTATAGGATCTACGTTGGTCTTGGTGTTATAAAATATTACCTGTTCGGGGGCAGGCGTGGCAGAACAATTGCCGAGATAATACCGGGATGCCGGCACTTACAGTAAACTAAGTCAGTAGGCATGCATCGTGGTAATGTATAACCCTCATGGATGAGTGTCTACAGAGGGTCCAGAGAAGTGCCACTAGCAGTGAGTTGACTCAAGGCTACTGCGATAGCCAGACGGATAGTTTGAGTTGAACATATTCGAGTAGTCACATTTTTCTTCTGGTCATGTGTCTTCGTGGATCATGTCGCGTGTTATTGTGGTTCTGGCCGGCGTTTGTGGGGCTCATCTAGTCGGATAAAAGGCGGTTCCACATACAGAGGACCACTGTGGAGTAGGCCGGGGTACGATGTTTGTAAGAGCTTCTATGGAGAGCTGAACCCGGCTGAAGCCTGATTCATATGTACGTTGGATATTCGTGATGAAGCCGTTTGCTGCATCAAAGACGCCGAGCTAGTCGCGGAAACGCTAACCCACGTGATCGCGCGATGACGCGTTTCCCAAGGTAAAAAAGAAGAACTAGCACACATGTAATGGGAAGCAGACTTCATGAGTGATAAAGATTCAACATGGAAGAGGAAGCGTTTGTTATCAGAGCGGACCGAGCGATTCGTTGGGCGTTGATATGCTACCTGAATATGGCCAGCACCGGCGCAATGCATCTAGCGAGAGTGAAGACGCATGCACGGGTACGTCGGAAGAATATGCATCGAGAATATGAAGAAAGTACGAGAAATGCAGGTGAAGAGGTCGACGATAAGCCGTGGTCGAAGAATGATGCATGCCCCGCGGTCAAAGCTCCTGCAGATACCCATGCCGCACCTGCATGCTTCAAGCTATGGCGACAACCGCAAGTCACCATGTAAGCCTTTGAGCTTCAACCACTACGATGGTGCTTCTTTCCCTCTTACCCCTAGCTGCTCTGGCTGGTGCAAAATGCTTCGAGGCCTCAGTCGCACACCCTCCGCCTGAATATGACCGCCACGACCCTGTGCTGCAGCAGGCATTCACAGCCATAGACGAAGCACTCACAGTAGCTGTCGCAGCACCGGAATTTGCCTCAACCTCCTTCTCTGTAGAAATCACGTCGTCGAAAGAGTCGCTATGGTCTCATCACCACACAGCCCGCGCGCGAAACACATCACGACCAGATATCCCATACGTCAACAGCGACGCCCTGTACCGAATCGCAAGCATCACCAAGGCCTTCACAGTCCTGGGCATACTATACCAGCATGAAGCGGGGAATCTGAGCCTGGATGATACCGTTAATAAATATATAACAGAATTGGGCGAGAAGTCGGACGGCGGTATCCCGTGGAAGGACATCACCTTGCGAAGCCTTGCCAGCCAGCTGAGCGGCATACCGCGTGAATGTATGCGGCATTTCATAAGGTGTAACACGGAGCAAGGTATGAAGGCTGATTTCCTTTGCTAGTTGCTCAGGGCGACCTCATCAACGCGGATAAGTGGCTTTTGGATCCTACCGACATTGGCTTGCCGCCTGTGTCGAGGAAGGGAATGATCAAGTGCGCTGAGTACTCGCCCAACTATGAGACAACGTGCACCTTGGAAGGTGAAACTCGATCGGAGTATCGTACATTGCATTGCTGACATTGTGGCAGATTTACTGGACGCAATCAAGCCGAAAGCGCCCATCTTCGCACCAAACCAGAAGTCAACATACTCCAACGTAGCGTTCGAGCTTCTCGGCCTCGTGATTGAACGAGTGACGAACACGAGCTTCGAATCCTACATGAACAATGCCATCTTTAAGCCGCTGAACATGTCTACTAGCACGTTGTCTGTACCTCCCGATTCCGCTGGCGTCATCCCCTTTGACCCTCAGTACTGGGACGTGGACGAAGGCATCCAAGCACCCACAGGCGGGATATACAGCTCCACGAGCGACTTGTCGAAATTCCTCCGCTACATACTGCAGCACTTCAACGCTATAACCCACGCCCTAAACTGGATGCACCCTGTTTCACCATCTCGAGGTCTGAATTCTTTCTACGGGATGCCCTGGGAAATTTTCCAGACAGACCGCATACTCAAAGATTCGAAGCGAACAGTGCGCTTCATTACGAAGAGCGGCGGCGTACCGGGATACACAAGCATTATCATGACAATCCCGGAATACGATCTCGGCATCACCATCCTGCTTGCTGGCAAGCCATACTTCTTCCCCAGAATCCAGGAGATCGTGTCCGTGGCTATCGTTCGTGCGGCTGAAGAGCTCGCTATTCGCCAACTCAACGAACGCTACGCAGGAACGTACGTATCTACAAACGCCACCCTCAATTCTAGCATGACTCTCACAGCCGATCATCGCGGCCTCGTCATCACGAAATGGATATCAAACTCTACAGACGTCCTCAAAGACGGCGTCAGTGGCCTTTTGGGGCTCGAGCATTGGCATGCACAACTAGTTCCTACACTCCTCTACCATAATGAGGAGGAGCAGAAAGGGGAAGAATGGCGGGTCCAGGTGGCTGAGGAACGGAGTGAGGGTGTGGGTGAAATATGGGACGACTTTTGCATGACGAATATTGACGGCCCACTGTATGCGACTGTGGGTTTCAACGAGATTGTATTCTGGGATCAAGGGAAGGAAGGGGCATTTGAGAAGCTAGAGTTGAGTGCGTTCAGGGTGAATTTGACGAGGGTGGAGGAGGGAGATGACGGGTTTGGACAGGATGAACAGGACGTCTTTGAACTTTGAACTTGGATTTAGTTACATAGCAACGTATCATCTTCCATCTACAGCTTCGCCTCCCCTTTGCCGCTGCCTACAGCACTCGAGAACTTTCCGAAATATCCATCCAGCTTCCCAGCCGCGCTGCCATCCAACTCTACAACCGTCCCAACCCACCCATCAGGCCTCAGCACGAACACGGCGCCCTTCTCAACATTAATTCCATACCGTTGATGCGCACTATGATCCTGATCGTAAAACACACGGCCAAACGGCATACCACCTAGCGTCTCGTATGCGGAGGCCCCGCCCGGCCCAGCGAAGATCGACAGCTTTTGAATAGGCAAATTCGAATCATTGAGCGACGAAAGTGTCGAAATGGACTTGGTGAACGAGGCAAGAGCAGGTTTAGTCTTCGCGACGTCTCCAGCAAAGAGGGCAATATAGAACTGTGCTACATTCGGCGTCTCGGCCTGTAGTCGCGTGCCTTCGAAAGTTGCGGGTTTCTGTAGCACGACATCAGGTGCTCGCTGTCCAGGCTGCACCACTGAAATAGTCTCGCCCTGTTGTACGTTGAGATACGTGTCTGGCTCGTAGTATATGCCCAGGCCACTACTAAAAGTCGCCGCCTCAGCCATAACATGGCCGAGGATCTCATTCGGATCTGCAGTTGGATCACCAGTCCAGTTCTCGGGTAGTTGCATGGTCATCAGACGCGAGATGTCTTTGTCGTAGTTGATCAGCTTCTGCACGTTTGGCAGGCGCTCCGCTTCGTAGGTGTGCAGAAGGTCGGGCTTCGCTAGGCCTTGTAGGACTAGAGATAGTTTCCAGCCGAGATTGACGGCATCGTGCATACCCGTGTTCATTCCCTGCGCAGCGCCACTGCTATGTGTATGGCAGGCGTCACCAGCTAAGAAGATGCAGTCGTTCGTGAAGAAGGAGCGCGCAATGCGTTGACCCACGACGTAGATCGTCCACCAGTCGACTTGGTTGAACTTGAGTGAGAAGGGCTTCACGGATGCAATGGCCTCCTTGACAGCTGCTTCTTCGTTGAACTCTTTGTAAGCTTTCTGGCGCTCGGCTGTGAATGCGTAACCAATGCGTGTCGCTCCGTGGTCCAATGCGGCCCAGAGGACGTTGCCGTGGGTGGGCGATTCGATCGCACAGTATGTTCGTGGCTTCGGTAGGTCAGTCTCGATGACTCCGTCGACCCGCACCCATTTGTCTTCACTGGAGGAGCCGTCGAAGGGAATATCCATCTTTCGGCGGACGAAGGACTTCCCGCCGTCTGCGCCGATCAGGTAGCGACACTTGATCAGGCTCTTTACTTTCGTCTCTCCGTGCTCGATCGTAGCCACAATCTTATGGCCACCCGTAGCGACACCGTCCAGGATCTTTATGTCCGTAAGCGCATACGGCGCTTCAAGATCTACGCCTTCCTTTCCCAATGCTTTCCTAAATATATCTTCTTGATATTTCTGCCTAAGCACAAGCGCAAAATCCCATTTCGAATCCTTCATATCTTCCATGAATGCCCATCCTCTTCCCGCAACCTCATTGCCATGCTGATCGTAGCTCACAGTTGCCCGGCAGGCGAAGCATTGTTGCGCGAGGGAGTCGGCGAGACCAAGCTGGTCGAGCATCTCGGAGCTACGTGGGTAGAGGGTGATGGCTCGGCCATATTCGTCCTGTGAAGATTTTGCGTACTTCTCGATGATTTTGATCTTGTGCGTAGCGCGTGGGAGGTTGCGGGCGAGCTGGAGGGCGGTTATGAGACCTTTACGTAGGTGTTAACGATACTGTATATGTGGATGGGAAGATGGGCTGGCATACCAACCGGTCCTCCACCCACAATGAGGACATCGACATATTCAACGTTGAGCTCTGAATTGCTCATGTTTTTTCGATCTTAGGTTTGTCAAGCTTTGGAGCCCCCAGAGGCTCTACGACCTCATGAAAGGCCATCTTAACAAGCTTCAAGCTTCAAGTTTTCCGTCGGCGTACTGGACACGCCAGTAATGAACACATCAGGGCCTGGCCAACCCGGCGATAAGAGCTCCCCAAAGCCAATTAGAATGTGTTAGTCACGGGAGAAATACGAAGGAGTTGCCCGCATTGCGAATGCCAGGACGCGGAGAAGCCACCAAGGATGGGGGATGAAGGAAGGCGTCACTGATAAGATAACGGACGGGACAAACGTCGGCACCTCCGACGTTGCCGCGCTCCTCAAAACATCTTGCTATACGAGTAAGCGGACGTTCTTGAGTTGATTTGCGTTTTCAAAGCAACCTTAGAAGCAGCTGGTTTTTAATTGAAGTCAGAAGCGTCACTAAATAAACGCGTATACAGCTGTCTCTACCAACGAGCACCACCAATGAGTCGATGCATACTCACATTTCCGTGCCCTACAGTTTTGCTTCCTGAATTAGCATCTGAAAGGGATCATTGATGTAGACGATGTCAAGTTAACACCATAGAAAGCCAAGAAAGGTCACGGTAGGCAAAACGACTGGAAATTGCATATCATATTGCCTAGTATTCTCCGCGCTTTACTTTCTCATCATACAACAAAACCGCATCGAGCAAGACCTGTGCTCCCAACGCACAATGCTCCGGGCTCGTGTATTCGTTCGGATTGTGACTGATACCCTCTTTACTCGGCACGAAGATCATACTCGTCGGACACACACGGCTTGTCCATGCACTATCGTGACCAGCTCGACTCTTCATATCCATGATTTGCTCTTCGCCCACATGCCGGACTGCTGAAGCGCGCACAGCGTCGATACAGTGCGGATGAAACTTACTCTCCGGGAGGCCCCAAGAACGCTCAATCTTGTACGTGCCGTTGTTCTCTTGCGCGATGATGTCGTCGAACGCTTTGAAGGTAGCAGTAGCGAGCTCGTCGACCATTTCATCGGTTGAGCAGCGAATATCAATAATAAAATTCACACCCGCTGGGATGGTGGCTTGACTGGACGTGTCGCTGCTGATCACGCCCACAGTAGCGACACCTAGTTCAGTTTTCAGAGCAGTATCGCGAACAGCAGTGATGAGCCGTGATGCAGCGACCAAAGCGTCCGAACGACCTGGCATCGGTGTTGTTCCCGAGTGGCCTTCCACACCGTCGACGCGAACGGCGAACCACTTCATCCCTTGCACTGAAGTAACTATGCCTACACTTTTACCTTCTTCCTCGAGGATCGGTCCCTGCTCAATGTGCAGCTCAAAGTGACATTCGAAGCCGTTTTCTCGATAGTCGCATGGCGTTTCTCCAAGGTAACCAATGTGTTCCAAAGCATCCTTCATGAGGATTCCTTCCTTGTCTTTGATATCCCAGCATGCATCTAGTGGTGTACTGCTCTTCGTGCTCCAAACTCCAGAAGCCATCATAGCACCAGGGAAACGAGCTCCTTCCTCATTAGTCCAGTCGACGAGTGCAATAGGGCAGTACGTTTCGACGTTGTTCTCGTGAAGCGAACGAAGGACTTCAAGGGCTGATTGTACACCGAGAATGCCGTCATATCTTTTAGACAGTGAGCAGAGTGCGTCTCAAAGGAGACATCGGGCCGTACCTTCCACCAGCTGGTTGTGTGTCCAAATGACTACCCATAGCGATTGGTTTCTTGTCCTTCGCTGTGCCAGGGCGAATTGCGAAAATGTTGCCCATCTGATCGACCTTGACCTCACATCCCAAACTCTTACACTCTGTGACTAGCCAGTCGCGAACTTGTTTATCCTCTTCGGTGAGCGTTAGACGGCACATGCCCGTACCCGCCGACAGCGCTCCCCATTGCGTGCAAGTACTTTGAAGCGTGCCATTCAGTCTATCGCCATTGATCTTAAGCGATGTTGAAGCCATTGTTGTTGAATCGCAAGCATAGCTTCACGAAGAATCGGATCGCTCATGGTGGTGGTGTAACTATGGACATAGCGCGAGACGCGTTTCCCGACGGCAGACGCGTGCAGTCAGGCCAGCCACCAATGACTGATTGGTATGACTGTGCAGACGCAATCGTCGTTCCGAAATGCTGCGATTCATGGATAAGCCTTGCCGTGTTGATAAGCTGCTCGGAGGAAGATGAGCGATGAGGTGTGGGGCACGAATTGAGGCGCCGTGATAGGCCACAATGGCCGCGATAGGCACCTCACTACTTGGGTCTAGCTTACCTATCATAACTACGACATCAGCCAACATGGATTGTCTTGTTGCTCTCTTTGACCTTACGGTAGTGATTTGGAGCTTTGAAAAAGGATCGAAACAATATGGCAACGGCATACGATCTCATAATCCTCAACGGAGTCGTGGTGACAGACACTGAAGTTCAAGAGTGGGATGTTGCCATCAAAGATGAAAAGATCGCAAAGATTGTCCCAAGAGGAGGGTTAAAAGATGCCAAAGCAGTGAAGACGATAGACGCTGAGGGTGGCTATGTTATGCCGGGAGGAGTGGACGCCCATGTGCATCTCCAAGAGCCTCCATTGTTCGGTAAAGGCTCAACGGCAGACAACTATGAGACCGGGAGCCGATCAGCAGTATGCGGCGGAACAACAACCATGGTGACCTTTGCGCCACAGAAGAAGACGGAGGACACTCTGCTGGATACATTACACGCAACACATGAAAGAGCAAAGGACAATTGTTATATCGACTACTCTTTCCATCTCCTCGTTGGCAACCCCTCGGAACGAGCACTCTCAGAGTTCAAAACTTTACGGGAGGAAGGAATTTCTTCTCTCAAGATCTACATGACCTATGAAGGTAAGCGTCGTCAAATAAGATGTAAATGAGTGAGATAACTGATACTAAGAAGCACTACAACTCCATGACGGCCAGATCCTCGACGTGTTGCTCGAAGCCAGGAAACAAGGCATCACAACGATGGTCCACGCCGAGAACGGGCAAGTGATAGACTGGATGACCGCACAGCTCGAGAAACGGAAACTCTTCGCTCCAAAGTACCACGGATCCTCGCATCCACCTTTGGCCGAAGTCGAAGCTACATACCGCGCAATCAGCCTATCCGAATTCATGGACTCGCCAATCCTAATTGTACATGTCTCTACGCCCGCAGCAGCAGCGCATATCAAAGCCGCGCAAGACCGTGGGCTACCTATCTTCGCCGAGACATGTCCTCAGTACCTCTTCCTCACCAAGCAAGATCTTGACCAGCCCGGCTTTGAAGGCGCGAAGTGCGTGTGCTCGCCACCACCGCGTGAGAGCGAGGCCGACTGCGATGTGATCTGGGACGGGCTTGCGAACGGCACGTTCACAATCTTATCCTCTGATCACTGCCCGTTCAGATATGATGATAGCGAGACTGGCAAAAAGAGTAGCATCAACGAACAATATCCCCTAGGTCATTTCAAGTACATTCCCAACGGCTGTCCTGGCATCGAAACAAGGCTTTCGCTTACCCTGTCCGCGGACCGACTCGACGTCAGGAAGTTTGTCGAGGTTACGTGCTCTAATCCCGCAAAGCTTTACGGTCTGTATCCGCTCAAGGGTGCGCTGGTCGAGGGGCAATCGGATGCAGATATTAATATCTGGTATCCACCGGGAAAGATGGAAGAGTATGAGCTGAAGAACGAGATGCTGCATCATGATGTCGACTACACACCATTCGAGGGAAGGACTGTGAAGCAATGGCCGCGCTACACCCTCTTGAGAGGAAGAATTGTGTGGGACAAGGAGAATGGGGGATTACTTGGAGAGAAAGGGTACGGAAAGTTTATCAAAAGAGAGGCGAGCACTCTTGCAAAGCCGTTGAAGGCAGGGGAATGGGAGTTGCCATTGTGATCAAGCTGCTGCGATGCGATTCATGCATGTACCACAATGAAGCAAGAGTTTGACAAAGCGATGGATATTAAAGCCGATCAAAGCTAAGAGTATCTACAGAGAATCTTTTTCCGACTTTCCGACGAACATGCAACCACCCATGCAGAGCTGTGACTACCACAGCAGCACAACATAACCTCCAATTGAGCCAATGAATGCTTAACCAGTGTAGACAGCAGGTCCAGGGCTGACATACTTGAAGCTCGAGTCGTAGATTGCCTTGGTGAAAACGGAATCGCTCGTCTTGTATCCACCGGGGAACGCAACACCGCTTGGGTTCGCAGAGCCGCCGCCCGTAACCTTGACCTGGAAGCACGTGACATATGGCTGCGGGTTGTTGGCGCCCGCGTGCAGCGCGATAGCCTCAGCACGGACCAGATAGTCACCGCTCGCAATGCTCTTGGGGACAGTGAAGGCGCGCTTTCCGCAGTTGGCGTTAAGGATCTCGGTACCCCACGAGGCGGTGGTGCCGGTGTAGCCGTCCTCTGCGACCTTGAAGAAAGAGCCGGAGGTGGCGGTCTTCGCATCCGCTACCTTGGCCATATAGATGAGAACGGGGCCGTAGTGGTTGCCGCCGATGGCAGGCTGCGAGCACTTGCGGTCGCCGGGCTGGGCGTGCATTTCTACGGTGAGGGAACTTCCAGCTGCAACAGTCGTTAGCAATTGTTTCGTTATCACTTGTTCGTGGATATGTATTGGAAAGATGTTAACGTACCAGCGACTTCACAAACATTGGCCGATGCAGCAGGTCCACGACCACAGAACATATCGGGCGATGTGAGGGAAGTGATGGGGTTGTTGTCCTTGACTGTGCGTGCGCAAGTGGTTGCCTTGTCGTCAGTTCCAACCCAGAGGTCTTGCCATGTGGAATGGGCGGACACGGAGGCCACAGTGGCGAGGAGGACGAGAGCGGACTTCATGTTGGTGGTTGGTAGTCGAAAAGGTTGGAGAAGGTAGCGAAGGAATGGTAGATCTGCGTCGTACAGCAACACATTTACGATGGCGTTCCCCAGTATTTATCCCATTTCTCTTCCCACCATGTTGCTGGACGTCAATCTATTGAGTACAGTATGTTACCGGCCCGTTGTACTATAGGATCGTCATTTCCAATCATTGCTTCCAGGTAAAGTGCAACAGAGTGTGTGACCACGGGCTTTTTTAACTTATATAGATTAACAAATTTGCAGTCAAGCTTTCTTGGCGAACGAATAAAGCGCGCGTGCTCAATTCCATGCATCCCCATCATTCGCTGATATTAACATGCACCTATGTGCGTACCCCAGGTTTTACCGTATTCGGCACGGCACTCGAGCTTGGGTCGGGTGTCACATGGGGCCGTTTCGCATGCACTGATGCCTGGTCATATTGTGTGGGCAATGCTATATGAGGACTGGGGTCAGCGTGTTTGGATACTATGGATGGAGAGTTCGGTAAGCAGCACGTTCTGGATTTTGGGTTGGGCCATGGCTTGACAACCTCCCGTGGTGGAAAGTTCTTGCAAAATGGTTGTCGCGATGATTGACGGTATCGGAAGGTTTGGTGCTGAGTGTCTAGTCGTTTCTGCTATACAGATCAGCCGGGCCCTATGTTGAACACCCTAGCCATATAACCGGCCTGATATAACAGTCAGTTCGAAACGACATGAAACCAAACGAAATCCACAAGCCCAGCGAGAATTTGTTTTAAGCTAGAATTCACACTCGCAGGAAAGAATATTCTAGTCGCAATCGGATATAGTGTCCACCAGACTTGCCATGTCCCAAGCTGATGGAAAAGGACGTCATCAGTTAGTGCAGTACCGCCGGTCCTCCCGTAACTTATGCGAATAGATTAGACCTCATATGCATTCGATCGGCTGCAGACTCAACTGCTCAGATGTTTCCGGGTTACTTTTACGCCACATCCGAGGGCATGTACAGGTTGTTCTCACGCCAAGTCGCATCCTTGCTCTATTTCACTCCATTAGGAGGTTCTCGATAGCCCTAAATCAGAATCCTGATTTGTTCTTAGAAGACCGGGGAGTAACCCAGTGCGATGTGACCCTGTATATGTTTCCCTGCCGATGCTTTGAAGTCGCAACTGAAAATCGAAACTTTTGAGGCGAACTCGATAGCGCATAGTGATCCGGAAATTACCATAGCTACGCGTGGATGATAGCCAGGTCTCTAGCTCGCCATTCTATATACGAGCCCGTGTCGCTTGCTCAAGCCCCTCGTCCTGGCCCAAACGTATGGTTGACGCTTGGTGTAACGATCTCCAGTGTATGTAGATGCTTCGCCACGGAGATTATCTGTGCATAGTCTTCATGTCTGCGGCACTTTCGGACTCTTGCCGAAGTAGTTCGCCAACGTGTTCTTCTGCGGCGCCTTCTCCTTCTTCCCATTCCCTTCCGCTTTCTTCCTCACATCCCCTATGCCCATCAACTTCTTGAACTCCTCCCACTCCTGCTTCCCGACGATCCCACCACTAGCCTCCTTATGACCCCTCGCAAAGCTCTCGCCTAGTCTTGCTCTCAGATCCTCATGTCCTTCCACAATACTTTCCAGCTTCTTGATGATATCCACCTTCTCATCACCCTCCCTTGCTCTTGCGACTTTGGCGACTCGGCATGAAAAGTTGACTTTGTCCGGTAGGTAACCCTCATTAGCGCACATGACGATCTCGAGTTTATCAGACTTGAGATGGCCAGACCAACGAGTTGCAATGACAGGATGTACTTGTGCGGCTGAAGAGATGGTAAGGACAGCGATGGTGGCGTCGGCCGAGAATTTAGGTGGTGCATGAGTGCAGCGCTCTGTTTCGCGACGAACTTCGAAAGACGCATCGTGAAGTTTGTCGTTCTTGGTAATCGACTCGGGACTAGCTGCGGCAATAACAGCGTTCCAAGCGTCTTCGACATTGTATGCTGCTGAGCGTCTTGGTGCGTTGACAAGGGCTACCGCGTCGTTAATGGCTTTCTTGGGATGCTTCTTGAAGGTTGCTGTCATATCTGGAAATGGCGGCTCCCACTTCAGGGTAGTTCCCAAGTCCCCGTGCGTACCGAGTGCAGCCAGCCATGAGATCCTATCATTCAGGTCCGGATGCAAAGGCAAGCAAATATGGTACGTTAGTAGCGAGCTAGTCGCCACAGGCGGACAGTCGTGAGCCGTAACGTACTCAGCGCCACCCGGGAAGCCGCCTTCATCTGCGAAGTGGTGGTCAATGACAAGGCACGTATGCGGTAATTTGGTGAGCGGCGGGCTCTTTCTGCTTCCTTGGTCGAGAACAAAGACGTACGATGGAGTCTTGACAGATATGGCGTCTTGAGTACTTTGATCATGGACATTGGACCCTTTGCGTGGAAAATAGACAGATATGAGGTCCGATGAGAGGCCTAGAGTGGTGAGAGTGTGATGCAAAATGGCACCTGAGGAGAGGCCGTCTGCATCCTTGTCAGGTAGTATTAGGGTAGGTTCTTTGGCTTCAACACTGTTAAATGTCAGTAAAGAGTATAGCACAGTAGTTTTATTGTATTCTTTTCCAGGTTTACCATTCTGTGATGATTTCTCTCGCCCGATGAATCTGTTCTTTCCGAGCTGGCCATACCATCTCGCCAGACTCATCTTGTCTAGATGGCGTGAGATGATACTCCGGAACTTTAACTTTCGGCTTCTTAGATTTTGGAGGTGATACTGGTTTCTCAGCTTTTCGCTTTAGTGGACTCATCATTATGGTTGATAGATGAAGCAGGGAAATTTGGGCTTGGATAGAGACCAAGGTACGATGTCGTGACTGTTGCTGTAGTTGTGGTATCTCATATAGCGTCTTTGTTAAGCGGCCCACAAGCGACCTCATATTACTACGCGTTGTCAAGTGAGGTTGTGTGAGACGTGCTTATCCATCCTAGGTGAGGGTACCGCGTACGAGCAAATCGATGACGTCGAGCGACACTAACCACTTTCGGTCTAACAGATTTGGTTCAGTCCTCAATTTCAAGCACAATATCTGTCAGATGTGTCGACCTTGACGCTTGGTCTCAGAACATGGAGAAGATAAGTCGTAATAATCATTCCTAGGTCGTATAGATTGCTCGGAGCTTCCATGACTCTAGAGCCCCAGTCAACGCCCTAGTATCTAGGACGATCACTGCACGTAAAATCAAGGCGGCGTACACAAACGGTTCACGGTGGGCAGTAGTGCACTAAAACAACTACGGCGCAACCTTTTCAAACGGAAAGCATGGCCTTGCTCTCAGCAAGCTTTCGCCCGTCGAATCCGATACCAGTGATCTCCACTCCCACCTCTCGATCCTTGAAACGCTCCACCAAAGTTTCAAGGAGGGGATGCTCTGCCGCATACGCTCTACCTAGTCGCAAACCATCTAGTCGAATGTTGAAGTACGAAAAAGGACCCGTAACCCCACTATAGGGTATACCTTCGATGCTCGATTCGGCGTCATTCATGCTATCGAGGCTCCAGCACAATCTGACGTGCTTATTCTCTCCCTCACCGCGATGCTCTACGCGTACGTTGCCGATGCTGTATGACTGTGAAGTTTGAAGTACAAAATGGGGCAGGATACAGATCTCAAAAACTTCAAGAAGCCGCACCATTTCTCCAACCTTGCCAATGGAGCCCCGTAGATGGATGCCTAGCTCTTGGAAACTGACATCGGGCATTGAAAGGTTTGCCATACCAACAATCATTTGGACAGACCGAATGCCATCGCCTTCAGGAATCGGCAGAAACTGGAGACCGCCAGTAGATCTGAGGTAGAAGCTGACGATAGCGTCCGTTGTTGAGTGTAGCAAGTTTCGGCAGGAAGCCTTGAGGTGCAAAGACTGACTCGCTGGCATGTCAAGTTTGTAGAGGGGGAGCCAGTGCTCTAAATGCTCGGCTTTAGTGGTGGATGGCTTTTGCTGAGCTTCGATCACTAGCTTTGTCCGATCTACCGAGTCCACTAACTGATGTGAAAGGTCAATGGTTTGCGTGTCGTCCGTCGATATTCCAGGGCGTGGCATGATCGACTGAGCGCCAAGCTGCGCGTGCATGCTATGACCGCTGAATACTGCGTCCTTGTCCTTAACCTCGTGCTTGCCAAAGGCACGACTGAAATCCGTATAAAAAAAGGCTTCCGAACCGGCAGTAAATTCTCTCGCAGACCGCTTGATGGGATTTTCTAGGTTGGACTGGTGGCGCGTACTACCATTTCCACATGAGCACTCAAGACCTTCGGGTAGTGTCGCACCCTCCCATATTGCTCGCTCGACGGCTCGACCACAATCGGGGAAATGTTCGAATGACCACGCTGGCGCGAAGATACCGACTGACAGTCCCAACTCAGCCAGTTTAGTAACGGCAATTCCCGTATTTGTGCCGCCGCCACCCTTCTCAGGGTACGTGACTCGCGGATGGGTTAGCTTAGTAGTATTCTGGGCCCAAACGTCAATGCCGAAGAAGACGTTCCGAAGTGGGATCTCGTTGTGAAAGGCGAGTTGTCTGGACTTCTCGGCGTCGGCCTCCGTCCAGCAGTAATTTGTGAGCAAGTTGCCGCTGTCGTTTGCGAAAGCGATGTTCGAGCTATTCAGAGCGTTTTGGTAGGATATTTTGTTGGAATTAGTCAGAGCATCGTACCTAAAGCCATTAATCCACATTCTTGCGCGCATTGAGATTTGGATACGCACCATATGAGCCGCAATCCTACCCCCAATGCGCTTCTCAGGTGACAGAGGAACATTTCTAGCGTATCCAAATCCCAATCAGCTTTCGGAAACGGTTTCTCGACGTTTATAAGCCAGCCATCGAAGCCGTAATGTTGAGCAATATCACCTAGTTTCTTCGCCATCGGGAAAACGATTCCATTTCCATCGTTGGTGTGTTGCAGTAATTTCTCTGAGCCCTCTGTCTGTGGCTCAATGAGGATAGTGCCGAGAGCTAACACTCCGTTGCGATGGAGCGTGTTTGTCCACGTAGGTGGCGGAATGCACACAAGTTTGTGGGAGAAGTAGATAAATGTGTCAACATATTGAAGGTATTCACAAGCATACATCTCCTCTTCCAAGCCGGTCTCCTGGGCGCTCTCATAGTTGTGGTAGTTACCAGCGTAATCATGAATCACCAGGACGTCTGCTTTGGCTGGGTCGACCTCCTTTCCTCTGGACCCTCGTCGTAACAGCGGCGTGTTTGCTCTTTGAAGAGGATCAGACTCGACTTCCGACCATTCCTCCAACTGCTCGAAGGTGTCAAAATAGGTGAAGCCTTTCAGTCGGTCTATCTCGCGCTGCTTGCGGCGCTCTTCTGGCGTTGGGCCCGTATCTGGCGCAGGAAAGAGATGGCGGTATCCATCTCGAATAGGTCGCAGGATATCTTTCCAGCCGAAGAGATTGGCCATGACGTTTGGGTAGTAACTGGTGGCCTCTTATGTCTCCATTCTAGTCGCCGTCAGGAGTCATGTTGAATCCTCCTTCAGAGGGAGTCGGCACTACTGGCGGCTTGGATCGTTTATGATGGCCCAGTCGCTACCAATAATGCCCAAAGTTGCTAGAAAAGTTACCATTCTGGTCTTTGGTTATGAGATGACACTGCGCCCGCAACAGTATAACTGTATTTACGGCAGTGATGATCGGAGGTGACGTTAGTACGAAGTAGTGCCGGCAGGGGCACGCTTGGCATGCAAGGATCAGCTCTCAACCGTCCGCCTTGCAGCTGCCCCAACGTGTCTTTTATTTAGTATACACACAAAAGCCTTCAGGCCTCACCAACACCGAGTCGCTGTTCCTCCTCTATACCCACAAGCGACTAGCGACTCACCGCCGCAATGATGAATCTCTTCAGGCTACTGGGTATGCTCTGAATCTCTACCAAGGCCGCGGAGGTCTCATAAATTGATCGCAATGCTAACAGCTGCGTTATAGGGGATTTATCCCACCTCCTCTCTATTCTGATTCTACTGCACAAAATGAAGACATCGAGCGTACGCCTATCTAAAATCCCTAGCTTTGCGCGCAATCATTAATGATCAATCGAAACAGAGCGCGTCCGGCATCTCGTTCAAATCGCAATTCCTCTACCTCATGGTCTACCTTACGCGCTACGTTGACCTGCTATGGACATTCTACGAACCCAGATCGCTCTACAATACTGTCTTCAAGATCGTCTTCATCAGCACATCCGCGTACACCGTCTACCTGATGCTTAATGACTACAAACCGACCCACGACCCGAACCTAGACACGTTCAAGGTGCAATACTTGCTGGGAGCCAGCGCGGTACTGGCGATACTGTTTCCGTACAAATACACGTTCTCTGAGGTGGGTAGCTGTGAATCGGATAGTGGCTGAGGTACTAATGAGGCATGCAGATTCTCTGGGCATTCTCGATCTGGCTGGAATCGGTTGCTATCCTCCCTCAGCTGTTTATGCTGCAAAGAACTGGCGAAGCAGAAACGATTACCACACACTATCTCTTCGCGCTCGGCGCGTACAGGGCGCTGTATATTCCCAACTGGATCTACCGGTACTTCTTTGAGGTGCCTAAATTCTATGACCCCATTGCGGTCATCGCGGGCATCATCCAAACGATTCTGTACACTGATTTCTTCTACATCTATTGGACAAAGTGAGTCGCGCATATCTTCCTCCCGTATCTCACGATGGTGGTGCTGATACTATTTAGGGTCATCCAAGGCAAGAAGTTTAACCTTCCCGTTTAGGAGCTAAGAGAGCTTGGAGAACTTCAATTCTACTGTTCGACCATCGAACAAGACCACGCTTGAGCTTCTTGTACCATATTTTCCATGGGTGCGGCGTTTTGGAGGCGATCTTGCTGATACGCAAAGGGATGGATGGGGCCGCGCATAGAGCCTTTATGTTTGTCTAACTGGATGATCTTGAATCCGAATGGAGCAGATCAGGAGTACTGGCATGTAGGAGATACCTTGATTGAATTAGACGTGAGCTACACAATACTATTTTTGGGCTCCAGAGTAGTAAAGTCAGTTGTGATATGGCAGTATGTCATAGTTAGCTGGTACTGAAGAATAAATCGGAGTCGCATTATTTGATTAGAGGTGCTTCATAGGGCTGAGTAGCTTCAAAAGGCCATGCAACGCTAATTGGGAGTCGCAAAGAGTTGCGAAGCCGTCTAGGCTACTTCAAGTTGAACCTTACTACGAAATCAATCTCTCGAGGATAACACAATAAACACATACGCGATGTTGTTGGAAATTGACTGTTGCGTCATATTACTTTGAAAATGAGGCTGAGACATTGGAAGCAGGTGCCTGCGTGCAAGCGCCACCGCGAACATCGGTCGTGCTTGCCAATCAATCTTTGGGGCCAGCGCCTGCCTGACGTTCTCTCCCCGCTGCCTTTCATCACCTTGACCTTTGCCCTTTAGCGTCTCTTTAATACACATCCGCTCGCTGCTTCGCTTCTACTTTCGCACGTTCGATCTTATCGCCGCATACTGCGCTTCACACGATACATACCGCATTGAAGCGATCCGGATAGCACGTGCTTACAATACAGCACACGCGAGGCTACCAGCTACCTACATCTACACACAATGTTCTGCCTACGCAGCTGGATACCAGTCCTGTTTTTCTTGTACGCTACTACCCGCTCCTTTTCGCATTGTGCCGCATAAGCTTACATTTCACGAAGATTACGAACCCACGCCTCGCCCGTCTACCTCGTCCTCTTCATCAGCGCAACATACTTCCTCAACCGCCCATGTGTATACTGCTCGCTCCTACTATTCATCCTCGTTGTCGCGCTCTTCGACTTCCACACGCCGTGGTTTGATCCGCCACTCCCAGCAGATACTACGGAACTGGCTCTGAACGGCACGACGGATGGGATAGTGGAGGCCGTAGGCGTACTTGCGCAGGCCGCGAACCATACTGCGCAAGCGGTGATCAAAGGCGCAGTAGAGGGGTTAAAAGAGAAGGCAAATGCAGGACAGAGCTATGAATGGGTAAAGGGTCTGCTGGGCAAGAAAGAGTGGCGGATACAATGTCTGGACGTGCTGATTCGGGTTTGAGTGCGTCGCATGGTCATAAGAGGAAGGCGCTTTGGGGCTTTTGTAATGCGTAGGAATCGCAGGGCGTATCTTGGTATTTGGGCTGGAGCTGGAGGAGAGGCTACGACACAAATGTCGCATGACTGGCGCCTGGTCTTTGAGCATTTGCATGGCGTACAGGGAAATACCACATTTCAAAGGCGCTCCTCTTCGAGGTCTGTTCTACAATTAACTGCGTATGGGTGTCTCTCGAGGACGTGGGATGGAAAATTTACCGACATATCAAATGGAATACGCGAACTGCCGAGCATCGCAAAGGTATCGTGTAATTCGATACCGCCATATACTACGGGACATTCCAGGGCGACTCATTAAGAATGTACATATTCGCTCACCTCCATAATCTATCACAACCCCTGTTATCACTCGTGTGTATTTGTCGTGTCGTGTGCAGAAAAAGTCAAGGCAATAGCGGTCAAGCTGACTCCAAGAATACTATTCTCCTAGCCAATAGTACTGTAAACTAAGCAGAAGCTTCCAGCTTGTTCCACTCAAGACATGCGAGAAACATACTGGACGGCCATGGTCGTACCAAGGTTCCTACTCTGTAAAACCCCGCGCTAGTCCCGCAGACAAAAGTCTAACCAGTTGACGAGTTGACAATAAGGAGATATTATAATGTGTCTCGTCTTATCTATCAGACCAACACCCGTCGATATGCACAACTAGTCATCTTCGCTGTCTTCTGCTCTTTGCTGTTCTGCCAACTTCTGAGCTTCCTCCCACTGTTGTGCAAACTCCCTCAGATTGCCTTCCCCTCCTCTACTCGCATCCACTACATCCTTCGGAAGCTTGTGCGCACTGTACTGTGGAGTGGCAAAGCCATATGCTTCTGGGTCGTCTCTTCGCACAAGTCGAAACTCAGGTTGCCAGATCTCTTCAACCTCATCGTCATCAGATTCATCGTCTGAATCGTCCTCGGCCGGCGTGACTGTTTGGCCGCTGGCTTCTCCAGGCTGGACGATTTTTAAGCGAACTGTGGTCTCCTCCTCAAGTTCTTCCACATCAGGCACTTCCATGGTGAGCAATTCCATCCACGAGAAGAGCAAAGGATCTGTCCGCAAAGCCCACGGGTTGAAATCCATCACCCAAACCTTGTTGTGCGGCGGTGGTATGTACACGTCGAATGTGAAGTTCGGATCTGGAAATGTGTCGCGCAGTCGAATATCGAAGAATTCTTGAACGGTTTGGCGTAACTTGTCTTGCATGTTAAACAGGAAATCGAAGTGGTTTAAATCTCGCTGACACATTGCGATAAGCCGTCGGTTCCGCACAAAACACCTGAACTCGACGCTGGGATTTAGGGTGATCCACTTCCGCAAGACAAGATGGTATGGTATTTCAGGATCTGGGGTCGTCGACTGGTTGGCTGTGTCGTCAAACGCATGCGCTAGATCGTGCGTTATGAAGTCGCTGCTCTTTAGCAAAAGGTAGATGTCATTCGGTGTCCGGCACTCCATACTGTTCGTCGCTGCGATCCAGGTCGCATCTTTCGGCGCGCTCCAGTTGAGTTTCGGTGCAACTTTGCCGCCCAGCTCTTCGATTGTGCGCTCGATGGCTTCGTGCGTGTCCCGCCAGTTGGCGCTGGGGTCTAGCGTCTCTTCCTCATCATCGTCGTTGTTATCGGCGCCTGAGAAGATACCACTATCGCTGTCTGACCAGGTTGGGTTGTCATTGTCTTCGGGAGGCAGAATGATGCCATCTGACCGAAGATAATCGAGGAAGGCGGAGGGTAGCGGAATGAGGCGTGCTTTTGGTGTTACTGCACGGTATCTAAGGTTATGATTAGGGAGACACTTATAGACTTTGTGTTCGTGCATGCATACTTGGGGTGCCAGTTGTGGTATGAACAGTTCAGGATGTGTTCTTTAGTGACTGGTGGGAAGGGAAGTTCTCTCAATCCTTCTTCTGCTGGCGCAGAGGCTTGAGATTCGCCAATCACATCTTGAGTGCTCATGGTGGCCGATGTCGATTTGGACTAGCAGAGCGAAAAGTATAGTTAAGGGATGCTGGGTGAAGTGATGACTCCATTGCTGTATGAGTCTGTCACTCTCTCCCGGGAAAGTTTTGGTGGGGCAAGTGCGATCATTGATTGAGCTTGGACCTCACCTCCGACTTCTCCGCAATCCCATAACTTTCATCATGAAACGAACATTCCTACACGACCTTACAACACATCTCAATTCAGCGGAAGCATGGCAGACAACGTCGGTCTTACCACACCAAGAGGCAGCGGTACCTCAGGCTACGTTCAAAAGAACCGCTCGCTCCTGCGACCACGCGACAAGGTAGCGCCTTACCCAAAAGATTGGGAGTCGGCGAAACACCGCCCAAGACAGCCAGATGCGGAGATCTTGGAGCACGAGGCGAAAAGAGATATCGAAGTAAAGGTCTTCGAGCTGAGAGACAAACTTGAGGATGAGGGGTAAGGCTCCGTGCTTGCGTACATCAAACCTGTGCATTGACTGACATCTGCAGAGTCGATGAAGACGAGATCGACGACCAATGCGAAGCCCTGCGCCGGAAACTCGACCAAGAGCGGAAAGAAGGCAAAGAACTGGGACCCAACGCCAAGAGACTGAAGTCACATCAAGTCCATGATCTAGCTAAAGCGAAGATTGAAGAAAGCGAAAGACTTAGGAAGGCTTTAGGCATCAGCGAAGACTACGAAGAAGGCAGTCACTGGAGGAAGCAAGAAGAGAGGATGCGAGAGAGCCTCGCCAAGCGAGAGGCTGAAGATGATGAGAAAGCCGAGAGGGCGAAAGAAGCTAGGCGGTACAACGAGGACGATTCGGATTGAGACCCTTCGACATGGATATTAGGCGTTAGTACGGTTTTTGATACCCTATGAAGCTGCGAGTGTGAGAGGCCTCAGGAAGATATGTGTCACACATAGTTAGGATGATGGGTTTTCCTGAAAGTGGCTCAACATGCTTCTACCAGCCGCCGCGCAAGATAGTCACGGCAGTGAGAAGAGTTCATAAGAAGGTAGCTCAGAGGCGAAGGTTGGCGGACCGGATATGCAGAGAGGTCAGCTGCAGTGGCTTGTTCGCAGCATGGACTGAATGACTGATGTGAGTTAGGTGCTTTAGCGTGAATCACTATCAAGTACACCTCTTGATCGTTTCAATGTGTATAATGGGTACGATGGTGATCGAGAATTCTCGCTTTCGGAGGCTCAGACGCGTTTACGACGGCCTTGCGAACAAGCTCATGAATTCTTCTGCTCAATTAAGGACCACTCATTCGACAAATCAGTCTTATCTATATACTGACCATGCAAATGGCTTTGTCGCAGAGTTGTCACTAAGCTTCTCATACTCAGCCACACGCGCTCAGAAGACCCACAATTTCAATGCAGGAACCCGTCAAAGTTGAAGGATCAACCGTCCAAAACCGCGTTACTCTGGACTCTCCATCCAGAATTCGGAGTAAACATTGCATTGGTCAGGATCGCCAGCGGCGGGGACTAACATAGCATCGATTCAAGAGTTACGTTTTGCACATACGAGATCACACGAATGTCATAAGCCCGCACTCAAGAATCCTGCTTAGACATTCATCTAACTGATTACTGGTCACCGGTGAGACTTGGACACAATCAGCGGAGCAATTCCGCGCCTCGAACGTTGAACACGCTGAATCCAACCTCGCACTACTACAGCCCCTTTACATTCATCTCACCGTAAGATGGGCGTATTGCTTCGAAACACTACCTGTTCTCACTTGGGACAGCTGGGAAAGCAAACCTGCTCCGACTGCAAAGCACTGTACAGCGTCAATTATTTCTTATCGGCGGTCATGCCAACCCTGGTCGATCAAAACCTTGTCGTGAGAGCGACGAGGTGCGTGGGGCAGTTCGGAATCCTGAGTGGACAGCATAGACGAGACCGCCAAATCCGAATTGGGATTGGGACATGCAGTGACACAACTTGGCTGTGGAAAGCAGTGCGACGCCTCTTTTACTGACACGAACGACGGGGCCTTCAAAATGCCTCCTCGTCACAGATGCGGGCGTTACAGCCTTTGATTTCCATGGAGGAGCTCTAGCGTGCAGCAAATTCCACATGCAGTTGTCTTTTCGTCTCATTGGTCGCTTTTGTAACAACATCGTTCCGACATCGTGGAAGTATAAACTAGGGCTCTCCGCGTTTCTGGGCTCGCTGTTGCTTCCGTAGCACCACCGCCGCACGTTTTTGCCCCGAAATTCACTATGGTTCGGCCCGTAGCCGTTGTTCGCGAAACATGGAACATCTACACTCCGATCGAACGGCGGAACATCGCTATTTACATTGCGGGCATCATGATGTATAAGTTTGGACTCGAAGCATTCAACGGATCCGTTATAGCGCTGGCGACAAACAGATATGACGAACTCGAGAAAAAGACGCACGTTTCCATCACTTTCCAGCGCATAGGGGTGTTAACGGGCCTCAACCAGGCGTTTCAATGTGTTGGATCTATCCTCATTGCGCCACTCATTAAGAGATATCCGACGAAGAATGTTCTGGCTTGCGCAGTGCTCATATTTGGGCTCATGAGCAGTCTGCTACTGATTCTGGACGCTGCAACTGGTGGTAGATTCGTGCCGAGAGAGCACCCGAAAGGAGACTTCAGTTATTATGGTAACTACAATACGGACGGCATGATACCTATTTGTAAGTCGTCCGATTTCAATTCTTCAGGTCTGAATATAACAGCGGCGACTGAAAGTTAGAGTGGACAAGGACGACGAGCCATTTTGGGACACCAAGTTTGGTGGAAGATGCGTGGATCTCTTGGGGGTGCCTGGCTAGACTCGATGCCTCCAGCAATGCCCTCTTGTTCAAATAAGATTGAAGCATAATGGATGGCAGCCATACTCGACTAACATTATCTTTTGGACTCGCTGACAGCCTTTAGACTGTGTTTGTGGTGTAGTGTACGGCATGGTCGAACTCATCCGACGGGTAATCCCGCGAGATCTAGTCGGCGGAAACATCCAGAAGTTGCGACGAATGGATTCTTTGGTTCATATCTTCTACGAGATCTCCGGTACTGCGGGTGCTTTCTGCACGGCACTTGCGCTCATTCCTCACTTCGGCAACAACTTCTCCTTCATCATCACGCCTATCTTCTTCGGCGCCGCATCGATCCTTTGGTTCTTCGTTGAGGAAGCCAACATGCCACGAGACGCAAGTGCATTGGTATTGGAAAGTGAGCCGACATATGTTAAGGCTGTCGTTGGTGGTTTCTACCTGTTCTTCGAGTCTGTTTGGACTGGCGGGAAGATCATTTTCACCCATAGGAAATTCATCTGGCTTCTGCCCGGATATGCAGTCGCTCTATATGGGCATCGATACCTCGAGAACGCTATTGCGCCTGCGGTCGCTCGACGATATCTTGGGAACTCAGCTTGGTCACAGATCATGGTCGGAGGCTCCAACTTTGGTGAGCTTCTGGGAGCTCTATTCGTCTTCATGTTTACGAACCTGGTGAACACTCCGATGCCATGGCTTCGCATTGACGCACTGGCGCTCCTCATTGTCTGGTACCTACCGTACTGGCACCCGCCCAAGAACGATGTAGGCCAAGCCTGGATTGTTGCCGCTACCTTCCTTCCCATCAGCTTTGGCTGGGCGGCCGGCGATGTCTCACTCGCAGCATACATCCAAGCCTCGCTCGCCCGCATTGAGTCACAAACACAGAATGTTTCTGCCCTCGGTGCGGTCATGGCCTTCCTCTATAGCTCGTACATCGTTACCTATGCTATCGCCTCCGTTTCCCTCGGTACGTATATCGACCGCGTGTCGGACCGAAACAACGAGGAGATCCAGCCAGCTATCCTAAACGTGGCTGGTGTACAGTTTACTATCATGTTCGTACTGGTCATGACAAGCACTTTCGTGCCGAAAGGCGCGTTCTCCTTCAACCCCCAGATGCTGGATGAGGAGTTTTTGGATACGGAACTTGAGGATGAGGACGACTTGGAGTATGTGCCTGGTGTGCAAACCAAGAGTAAGCAGAGTCACGAGAGTCATGAGATGGTTAGTAGGGAAAATACCTCATGAGTCCGTTACCGCATAGCGATTCTGCATATAATTCATATCTTCAGTATCTCTTCAAACAATCGCGTGTTGATCCTACCACAACGAGGATAACCGTGCAAGATCAGCACTTCTCTTCATCTAATCTTTGCCACATCTCAGGCACGATCCTTACAAGTGTCAGACAAGTAGCGGTAAGGCCATTTTGTGTTGTAATCCGCTATGTACCAGAGTCAAGTAAATGCTAGTCCGTGCCCCGCACGTGGTGGAATCCTCAGAGCTTATTGAACGCTCCACACTCAAAAGTGTGTCGTTCAGGACGTTTCCTGCTTAATATAGAAGGTGACCTCCACAATACTCCCGGTAGTGTCCCCTAGCTTCCGTAGTGGAGTTGCGACAATCCCCCAACCGAAACGTTACTCACTGCTCTCTTCAGGTATGTCAGTGGCGACCACAGACTCGGCACTCCGAGCGCTCGGCAGGGGGTCAATCAAAAATGCAGAGTCGTGGTCACGGTCCTAGCGCATCCCGTGGGTGCAGCGGAAGAGCTGGTTGGCTGACTTGCCAGATTGGACCCCAGACACCAGCATCCATTATCTCGCAACGCCGCCAAGCAAAAGCTTCGCACGCTCGCCTTTTGGCTTTTAACGGAGCGGTGCAGCATGGGCGGAATCCATTCCAGATTGCGCGTCTACGTCTCTGCGACTGCAGCTGCTTTCGACCCATGAATGGGGCCAGCGCCAACGGGTCACGCACTGCTCACTACCCGCAACACGCTGGGCGTGCGCACTCATCAGCCTGTAGCTAATCAAGTCTAAGGTCCCAGAGACTTGGGTGCTTCACTTTCTTCTTACCGTATCGTTTCGGACGCTCAGGCCTCGACATATCTTGCGTCTGGGCGCCTGTCTGACATATTCAGGCCTGGTCGGCGGCATTTTCGTGGTGGACATTGGGAGGCAGATAATCGCATCACGCGACTGATTGGTATCCATCCTCGATGAATCATGCAGCCATATCCACAGCAGCAGCAACCGGCCGATAACGACAAGAATGAGGGCAGCCATCGGGGTCCGCTGAGTAGAACATGGCCACAGTTATTCAAGAAGAGGAGGAGATACAGTCCCGTGAGAGAGAGCGCACAGCAGCAAGCGCAGATACAGCCACCGCAACCGCAACCACAACCACTATCGCAAAGTCAACAACATGTGCAGCTACCAATACATCCTATACGCCCGATAGATTCATCTTCAGTAACATCGCAATCGATAACTTCGCCCGTGTCGTCGATGAGATCACCATCAATAGCACCAGACACTGCGAGTACCATCTCATCAATATCCCATGCATCATCCGCACCACCCAACAAGATCCCCATCGCCAGGAGGAGTAGCAGTATCGCTACCGCTGACAGCAATGGTATGCTTCTCTCCATCTTCCTCCTCTGACCCGGCATTAAGTCCCGTGACATCTCACCCCATTCCCATCCCATCCTTAACCGACTTCACAAACTTAAAAAACCCTAAATGCTTACTTACTACCTCCACCCCGCACAGTCTCCGGCGGCGTAGCAACACCACAAGCCGACCTCCTCGCCTCAAAATCAAACTACGAACTAATCTCCTCCGGCCAGCACCTAGAAATGGGCCTGCACTTCAGCACCGCCATGGCGACGGGCGTAATGATGAAGCGCGCAACGCACCGCGCAGCCGAGCAGGCGCGACGCGATAGAATGAAAAACGCAATGGTGGATCTGGCTGAGTTCCTGCTCGACGGCGAAGTCACGTTTGGGAGTGGGACGACGTGTTTTGTTGTTATGCGGGGAAAGGATGGTAATGGGGTTGGTGAGGAGGGGGCCAAGAAAGGGAGTACTGCGAGTGTGGCGGGAGAGAAGAAGACGGTGAATAAGGCGCGGTTGATTGAGATGGCGCTGGAAAAGATGAGGGCACAGGAGAAGGAAATCGAGTTGTTGAGGAAGGAGGTGGAGGATTTGAGAGCGGGGGATGAGGGGGAGAGGATGGATGAGACGTAGAAGACGGGATGTGGGAAAAGGACGGGCAAGCATCTTTTCAGAGATATCCATTCATGTTAGGCGTTTTCGGGCTTTCGCAAGATGGAGTAGAGTACAGCATAGAAGGAGCGGTGCTCATTTTAGGCGCATGGTTGGTGTAATCCCCATCGCTTTCGGATAGAAAGAAAGACAGTCTATACGACCAAATCACTGTAGATACTCACTACGATTCTAAAACAGTCTCGAGGTCACACTAACTCCTAGTCTAGTCCAAGCCCTGACCACTGTGCAGGACCCACATGGGCTTGGGAAACCATCCGCTTCCAAGTTCTTCTCGAAGCCGGCGATCATGCTTCTAGGAAGTGGGGGTGGTAGCTCGTTCCTGCAAGTGTCCGCGGAGTGTAGCGCCATACTCGCTAGTGAGTCTCAAAGTGAAGCGTAGTATTGTGTGGCGCCACTCGTGGGGTGGGAGAGTGGTTTATAGTACAAGGTTTGTGGAGTTGAATGACATCCAAGGGTCGATTCAGAGTCATGCAAAGACGACATACTGCACACTGGAGTGCAAACGGCTGAAATACACGGGGGTATCTTGCTTATTTCAAGAACATGTTTTTACAATGTCTAGCTACGCCAATAGCGCAAAGAGGAGGTACGTCTTCTTTGCATAGTCTGCAGCACTCTTCCTCAGCCTGTTCATTGCCGCATCGTCCAAGTCCACAATATCTGTCGTTTTCAAAGACTCGATCAGGCCATCCTTCTTCTCTTCGCTATTGGCGATGACTCGCTGGATGTATAGTGCATCGAAGAGCAGCTGTTTGTACTTGTGGTCCCTGACTTCCTGAGCTTTTGACGGTGTCTCTGCGGACGCGGTGTCATTCACTTCCCCATTGGCGGCACCTGCGTCCTCAGTGTTCGATTTTTCGACGGGACTGCTGGTATCCTCGGGAAATGCCTTGAGCGCTTCTGCGTGTTCCTTAAGTACTTTGCTCACCGCATCGGAAACTTTGCGTTTGAGAACCGAGACACAGCCAGGTGCCCAGAGATCACTACCCAGAGAACTCATATTTGTGTTCAGCTCCTTGAGGAACCTAAAAGCGCTAGGCGAGGGGTGAGTCGGCAATGGTGGATGTCCTTCC
Organism: Parafenestella ontariensis; assembly: GCA_021596325.1. Classification (NCBI taxonomy): domain Eukaryota; kingdom Fungi; phylum Ascomycota; class Dothideomycetes; order Pleosporales; family Cucurbitariaceae; genus Parafenestella; species Parafenestella ontariensis. The sequence goes on from JAKGDA010000024.1 coordinate 146,343, forward strand.
CAGAGGATGTGGCTATTAGTTTGTGCCTTTGTTGAAACAGCAAGCGTCTTCTGATATGCTGTCATCGTCGGCTCGACAATATTTGTGGCAACTGATACATGCAATGGCTGCAAGATTTCGGGTGTGAAAGGTGATGAGAGCGGCGTGGACTTGTCTTGAAGCCGCAAACGCGGTATTCGGTCGCCGACCTCCCTCACCACCCGTAATATGAACACAGATTTCTGCATCGAGCGGTCAACATCATCTGCAGTCAAAGTTTCGACAATCGTAGCGAACGCATTGCCCAAGTTCTGCAGGGCATCACTCAGCGCTTCCTGTGTCACGTCTTCAAGCAACCGCGGATCGTCATCACTAAGTAGTGTCTGCTTTGAGTCGGCGAATTCATCGTCTGACCCGTCATCATCGTCGTCGGCAAACGTATCGTCCCATCGCGCTTCCTTCATGCTCTTCACAATCCCCTTAACCTCCAAGACGGAGTCCATCCATTTGTCAAATGCGGATGTGACAGCGACGACAGACTGGTCACACCCTTGATATGTGTTGAGTAACGTGCTTTTGAATGCCTGAGCACCGTTGCTGAGGTCTGAAGCTTTCGATGTCGGGCTCCACAATGATAGGCGTGATGCGTCGTTTGAGGAGGGCAGAGTGTTTAGTCGATTTTCGAGCTCAGAAACCACTCCTTGAAGGCCTTGCGTACGTGACCTTACGATACTTTCCAGTTTCTCATTCATTGTATCTCGAAGATCATCAAGCACGTTTGCCGTCTTGACACCAGCCATTCGTGAGCCAGACAGGATCCATGTCTCGATCAAATCTTGTCTTAAGCTCGCAACCTCTTTTAGCCTCACTTCGTGCTCGAGTGCATTCTTGATACCCTTTAGAAAAGCCGCTATCGTATCTTTCGACCAGCGGTGCAATATCCTCTCCGCATCCGGCCGCTGCAGTTCATCGTGTCGTGGCCAAGGGGTATAGTTCCGGGCTTCGTCGCCTATCCAATGATCATGAACGTCCAGGTTCAACTCATATAGGTCTCGCACATCCGGATCTTGGATCAGCGGGTGCGTCTTTAGCTTTGCTAGAGTCTCCGCTAGGCGCCGTGGAAATATAGTTTGCGTGTCGAGACATGTCTGTATGCACAGCTTGAGCGCGCCGATGCAATGCTTATCAAGCTGATCACCATCGCTGCCCTGCTTGAGCTCGCTGTGCATCTTGTCCAAGCGCACTTTGTGGAAATGCTGTAGGACGTCCGTTGGCGCAGAGCTTGTCGCAAGTGCATACGCGCTCATGCCCTCGACTAGACTAGCCGTTTCGCCCGTTGTACTTGCAAGTCGCTTGTCGATCCGACGCAGGAGCTTCCTCCTAACCGACAACAGCCTCTCCCACAGCTGATCCACGATTGGCGCCTTGTTCTTGGACTGGCTCAAAGCTTTGTGCAGCAGGCGGGAAATAACCAGCACCTTCGCAACGAGCAGGTATGACCCTTCTATTTTCATCAAGCGCGTCATTACTTGCGGTGCATTGCGCAGAACCGAGAGCTGCGCCGCAAATGTATAGCGCTCAGCATCTGTCCGCCGTCAACCTCCTGTCTTCTCCCATTGCCCAAGTGTAGACTGACCGCGACTCCGTGTGTGTGTATCCATCTTGACGGCATTGCCAGATATCCTCTCCAAGCCCCTCGAATTACAGCTCTGCCCTACTCTTGAAAGCTTGGTTTCAACCTGATCCATGCGGACCTCCATGTCGATGATCGTTTCGGCCGTGTCGAGGAGGTTACGGTAGCTCGCTCTATACAGTTATTAGTCTTCTCACTCGCATTTCCTTCTATTGGTAGTATCTTCACACCCCACAAGCGACCGCAGCTTCTCGCGATTGTCGTCGGCATTGGTGCGGAGCTGCTGTTCGAGCTTCCGAACTACGGGAATTGGGTGTTGGAACGCGTCCTCCCAGGATTGGAAGGTCCGCGGGTCTGGTGCTTCAGTCGCCATGGCCGTTGCTACTCAGAACAGCGAGAAATCGCGTTTGAGCTCGCAATGTGGTCACTTAGACTTCACGATGCGCGGTGCTACGTTTCCCCGCCATGCTAGGCTTAGTCAGCTGTCCTATCCATTCTTACACATTAGGAACATTCGAAGCTTTCAGGACTTGAAAACACATCTATACGCAAAAGAATCTAAGTGTTCTAAAGTCCATGTCTTCTTGGTGTTGAAACCAGGTATCTCTATCTATGTGAGTCTAATTGTATGGTATCACAGGTTAAGCTCTTAACTCCTCTGCCCCCCAAACCCTAAATGAAACCTCCCTCTTCTTCAACCTCCTGGGCATTCTCTGCCTCACCTGCCACTGTTCTCCTCCGTAACTCCCGCTCTACAACTCTCAGCATCATCTGCGCATCATCAAGACTCAGCTCTTCACCGCCCCTCATGTTCGCCAGAAGCTCTGCAAACTCGGGGTTATCGGGTTCAATGATCTCGACCCTCTTGTTCTTGGACACGCGCTTAGGCGGCGGGTGATGCTTGAAAGCTCGTGCGGTGCTCTGGAATTTGGCGAGCATCTCTTCAAACTCGCCTTCTGGCGTGCTTTGGCTCGTCACGGCTCCACCAGCACCCATACGCCACACGTCTTCTTTATCGTTGTCTGGTGAGTCAATTTTTATGACGGTGCGAATCACGACGCTGAAATCGCCGCCGCCTCCGACGTCAAGATAGCCGAGAACTCCAGAGTAGATTCCACGCCTTACGCCGTCCTCTTCTTTTTGAAGGATCTCGCAAGATCGCTTCTTAGGCGCACCGGTCATGCTACCAGGTGGTAGGCTCTCGACGAACGCTTGGAAACCTAGGTATGGAACAGACTGCTTCGCGGAGGCGGAGGCGTACTCCGCCGGATCTTCCCACTCTTCAGGCGTCATGGGTTTCCGGATGCCGCTGGGAAATGCGTCGACGACCGAGACTAATTGCCACAGCGTCTCGTATTCTTCGACTTCCATTAGTTGGCTGACCCTGACATTGTTTGAACCGTAAACCCCATGCAGTTGATGTCGAGTTAGATCAACGATCATGAGATTCTCTGCGCGTTCCTTTGAAGACGAGAGGATTGCATGCGCACTTTCAGCAGTGACACCAGGCTTCTTCTGCACCGTGCCTTTAATCGGTCGACATTGGGCACTCTGAGATCTGTCCCAGCTAATGTACCGCTCGGGCGAAGAACTGAGAATATGCACGTTGTGCATCCTCATGTAGGCGCCGAATGGAGCAGGATTCTGACCCGCTAGGCGCTTGTAGAGATTCCAAGAGTGCTCATTATCCTCGGAATGGGATATCCTGCAAGCCGTTGGTTTCCGAGCTCGGATCTCGTTGCGTGTAGTCAAACAAAGCTCGTAGCTCTGCCCATCCGCTATAGCACTCTGGCAAGAGCTAACTTTGCCGCAATACCTATCACCCTCAACCACGCGCTGTTCGCATGAGTCGATGTATTGGTTCATTGGGCCATGTTGCTCGAATGGATCCGATTTGGGCAGTGGTGTCGAGCTCGGCGTCGATTCTAGTGACTTGTACTCGGCAGCTTCATTAATTCGCTCGGTTGTTTCATCAACCCAAGAACCGTCGTATTCACCGCGAATACTTTGCACATACACCTTCTTGATCTGGTGATCGAAGACGATACTCCTCGTGATGTACGCGAAACAGATGTCTGGATACGGAGCTTCTTCGTGACCGACAATGTCGATTGTCTCTAAGCCGGCTTCATACGATGCGTAGCCCATAAGCCCTCCCCAGAATGGCGCCCAAGTCGAGGATCGAGGTGGCACCGATGGTTGAAGGCTCTTCATGACTTCTCGAACGTACGGCCACGGATCAGCCACGTTCCACTCGGTGTGCACCTCATCACTACCATTTCTCAGCTGCATCCTCCTAGATCCGGCGTAGTAATGTAAACGAAGCGTTTCCTCGGGAATGACCACACCGATGATGCTATATCTGCCAGTGCCGACTGCCATTGGAAGCAAATTTGACTGAAGTCCAGATTCGAGCACTATTGCTTCGTGTCGTGGGATTTCTAAAAGCTCACACACGTCCGCAACTGTAAGCCTTCCAGATCCTGTCGTTGCGCAGTGCACGATGCTAGGTGGCAGGTCTGGGAGTGACTGTCCATCTCCGTGGGCGACCAGTGACGCCAGCTCTTCGGGAGCGAGGGTGTCACTGTTCAGTTTTGCAGCAAAATCTGCGCGGGAGTACGTGGCGTTCTTCTTCGCATTGTAAAATCCAAGTTCGCGCCGGAAATCGTCAAACGACTTCGGCTGCGATTGGGGATTTGACAGAAGGCTTTGCTTCGAAACGTTGCGGAACATGCGTTTTCGATTCCAGGACAACGCGTCTTCCCACCAGTTCTTAATAATGCGCTTCCCTTCGTCGTTCGTACACACTGATTCAGGGTGAAACTGGACACCCCAAAACGGTTTCTGGACGTGCTTCACGCCCATAAGCACGGCACCATTGAGGTCACTATGGAAATCCCAGGCGAGCGGCTCCAAGTGAGGGCAAGTCTCGGTAGGTTCCCATAATTGCGCAGGGTACCGGACAGCTCGATTAGTTTGGATAGGATGCTCGAGCTTCACTTGTAGAGAGTGGTACTGAGTCGCTAGCAGCTGCTCCACGTCTCGGAAGATCGATTGGTCTTTGTGCAGAACTGGTGATATAATGCCATGTTTCGGTTCATTTAGCTTCTCAATGTCGGCGCCAAACGCAAGGCACAAGGACTGAAATCCAAGGCAAATTCCCAGAACTGGGATCAGGTGCTCGTCTTGCAGTCCCCATAACTCTTTCATGAGTCCGACATCATTGTCGCATTTCGCCCAACCAGGTCCAGGGCCAGCAATGACGGCATCGAAACCCTTCAAGCACTCGGTGAAGGCTGACTGATCTCCGGAAGTATTGATTTCGGAGAGAATCGGGTCATCAATAAAGATCTTGACAACTTCAACATCTACATTTTGCTCGACAAGTGCGACTATGTTGTTGGAAAATGAGTCGTAAGCGTCCAGGAACAAAATCTTTGGTCGTTCAGTCAGAATCGCGGGTGCCATCGCCCGACGTGAGGAACCTCGCAAATACCCGGTTCGGAAGGCTCGGTAAATGTCTTAATGGAGTTTCTCGATCTCAGTCCCCCTTAATAGAGAGCGTAAGTGGAGCTATTGGACTGGAATGCCGTAAAGTTGACCCCTTGCAAAAAAGTTGTTGGAGGATTCCGTAGGGCTGAAATCCAAAACCCGCGATTAGCCCGATACACGCCACCAAAAGCCGAAGGGCCACAAGAGAGATCTGTTAGGTCCACTGCCCAAGTAATTCCGATAGACAAGGCCGTCGGAAGGGTTGAAAAGAAGGGCAAAAGGATGTCGAAGGGCTTAGTGAGCGATAGCGATACTTTATCGCGAATGCCCGGGAGAGATCGCTTGATATGCAGGGTCCCGGCTCTAGACCGTTAGCGGAAGCCGCAGCCCAGCTCGGACCTTCCCCGTGGCCCTTCGAGAAGGAAGGAGATCCGCGGCCATGACTGTTTCAGTCGGATGAAACGGAGAAGTCGCCACCTCCTGTTTGCCTGAAGTAAAGCAAAGCTCAGTTCCGTATATCACCGCCTCGCTGCAATTCGTAGAACCCTTTCTAGTCAGATCTACGATGAGGACTACCATTCGGACACGTCACCAATGGAGCGATCTATTGTCTGATTTCGAAATTATAGGACTACTAAAAGTTCTGACTAGATTCACTTCTCAAAAGCCCTTGTCGGCAGCAAGGCACCCGACTTCCGCCTGGGCAAAGCAAGAGCCACGCTCGTTCGTACGACATGCCGCCGGAGTGCACAGTGCGCTGCGTTGTGGCATTCCTCGAGGTTGACCGCTGCAGTCAGCCTTCCTTTGGGGGTTGAGGCACAAAAGTACATACAAGGCAAATTACAAGGCATTTCCCCATCAAAAGCAAAAACGGTACATAGGAGGTGGCTGAACGTCAAAAATATGTGTACATATGTCCAGCCTTTCCGTCGTTGGTACTATAGTCTTCTAGTCAATGCCCATAATCATCGTTTCGAAACTCGATTCTATCTCTTTAGCAGTTCTACACGATCTTTGTTTTAACGCTGGAATTAAACCAAAGTCCATTCAATGGCCGCTCCTCTCACTATCATCGGCTGTGCTGGAGCGATATGCAATATCATGGATGCAGCCAGTAAAGCCATCTCGACTCTTAATGGCCTCCGACACAGATGGGCAACCGCAGACATCACCCTCCTCACCCTAGCATCGCAGCTGATGGCTCTGCGGGCCGCGCTCTCAAAACTTCAAACGTGGATGAAGGACAGCTATACGCAAGAGTTGCATTACCAGCTCATTATGGATCTCGAGACATCAGTTGCGTGTTGCAAGTTGTTGGTTAGTGAGCTGGGAGCAGTCTTGTCAGGATTGGACGATTGTGCTGATCGGCCACTTGACTTTGTACATAGACTGAAGGTTGCGTTCAGTCATCGGAAGGTTGACGATGTCGAGAAGCTACTTCAGCAACAGACGAGTGCTCTGAACCTGCTCCTGACTGCGTGGAACTGGTGAGTTGTGGGTTATTTAGTAGCTGCAGCTTGTTGTTCTAATTCATGTAGCACAACATCATTGGAGCGAGAACGGTCTCTGAAGAAAATGCGAAGTCTTCAAGGCGTTGCACGGACAAAAAACGACTCGGTGTATCCTTATTCGGTCTTCGAGACTCGAACTCATTCGTAAGCAGAAACAGTGACACGTTCTCCAACTTCTCTGTCATCTTCGACTTTGACACGGACGTACTCTCGTCAACTGTATACCAGCGCGTGGTCAGAAGCTCTCTGAAGAAAGCATGGAAGCCGCCCCGTGAAGCCCAACCCAAAGCATTCTTGACTGAAAGGGTGTTGTTGTTAGGAGATGACGAGGTGTTCAAAGACGAGGTGTTCAAAGATCATCTCGTGAATTATATTCACGACAAGCACTTGCAGCAATGTGCGGCGCAGGATATTGCGACGTGTCGCCGCTTACGAGTGAGGGCATGTCTCGAACATACCAAGAAGCTCATTCGAACGCATTATCACCACGGTTGTCTACTCGGCCTGCAATTAACAGCACGGGAGCAAGATTCGTTGATTGATTGCTCCTTGGATTCTGATACCTCGTCTAGTGTTGAAGAACAGGTACTAGGCGCAATGGTAAATACCTGGCACAAGACCCTGGATTCCACGCCCTCCAGTTGTACCCCTGAAACTATGTTCTCTACAATTTCTCCCAAATAGTAAGCTCCTACCCGACCTATTCATGTTTTATTCTCATGCCTTGCAGCATTTTACGCGAACTTGATCGACTCCAGGCGCCAGACTTCTGTCCCCCAACAGCTGCAGACTACCTCAAAGCTCGCGCTGAATACAGGCATCATGAAATCTCTCTGGCAGTCAAACCAAGAAACAAGGCATCTCAGATAACGTTGCTTCGGATCCCGAGCCTAGCTCTATATCCGAAGGAAGAAGTGTCCCACTTCATCAAGTCAGCTCAAGCTGCCCTCATCACCATCGATTTGGCAAGAGTTGACACTGAGTTTGAACGCATCTCGACGTTCTTGTACTTTCTGGCAAAGAGCACGGAGGGAAAGCCGTTCGTTCTTGCACTGCTTCTCAACAATATCGACATGTTTGCTGCGAGGCTATCTACGTTGCCGCTGAATGTATGTGGGTCTGACTGTTATAATTGGAATAGCCTCGAAGATGCCATCGCATACATTCGTGACATAGTGGACGACATAGTAGAGACGGCGATTCTCGTGCGCCCCATTGTCTTGCAGGAAAAGATGGTAATAGATCTGGAACGTTTGGTAGATGATATTCATAATTGGCGGTTTTTTCGTTCGGAGATGTTGGGATCCGTAATCTAAATGGAACCCTCGTGTATGTGGCGGATCTCTGTAGTCGACGGAATATACCACGAGACATGACTGTGATAGTGTATTGTAAAATTGATTCGAGCGCTGGATTGCCTGATACATCGCGTGAATAGATTTACCCTTCAACTATCGGCATTCGCATGCGTTTCAATAGAGTCCCTTCCATTACTGACACCTGGTGTTCGTTCATCTTCGCTGCTCTCTGCTTCAATAGGTTTGTCCTTAGGTCCATGGACGCGGCCACCAAAGAAAGCCAGAAGCATGAGATCGTATGTAGCCTTCAACGAACCAGCCACAACGAAAGCGACCCAGAAGCGACCATGACCAGCAAGGACACCAGTGACCGAAGGTCCACTACTTTGTGACAATGTTTTGAGGATGTTGACGACGCCCATGACTGCTGTTCGCTCCTCGGGCAAGACAACAATGGATAGGAATGCCGACCGTGGAGCTTGATCCATAGAGTTGAGTACCGATCTGCCAACCAGCAAACAGATCGTCAAAGCTAGGCCTGAAGGCACAGGAAGCAATGCTAGAAAGATGGAGCTGGGTAAATGTGTAAAGACCATTGCTTGGATCAAGCCAAGGCGCTTTGCGAGGGATGACGCGAAAACGTTGCCAATAGTAGATACGAACCTAACCAAGTGTCAGTGAGAACGGAGGAGTGGAAAATGTAGACTCAAATGTACCATGTTGCGGACATAATCCCCCCTAGTTTGCCTTTGGGAAGCTTGAACTTTCGTTCCATGTAGTAATTGATGAGCGAGAAAGGCACCATACCACTTCCCAGCGAATCAAGGAAGAAAAGACTGCAGAGCTTGAACAACACCAAACGACTCGGCTTTGAGATGGTGCTTATTGAATGCCAGAACCTCTTGGTAGGTTTGGCCGGCGCAGGTCCTTGTGAAGCAGGTTCGACTCCGTCCGAATTGCCGTTGCCGTTCAAGAGTGGCTCAGTCTCACCGGATCTCGCGCGGTTATCGATCCAGTCTTTGTGCTCGCATTTATGGCTCAAGAAGAGTGTCATGATAGCCTTAACGCAGCCGACGCCTGTGTATATCCAGAAAATGGCTCGGTACGCATCCAGATCCGTCCAACCTTTCTTCACCTGCAACTGGTCGACAGCTATACCTCCCACAGCTAGGCCTGTCGATGTGCCCAGTACCGCAAGAACCACATACCACGTATAGACGTCTGACCGCTGTGCTTCGGGCACCAGATGAGCCAATGTTGACTCCTCTACGGCTCTGAAGGGTCCAATCTCATTTCCGCTAGGGCTGATGACGCCGATGATCGCAGCCATAAGCAAAGCAACGTAGTTGCTCGTAGTCGCAAAGACAGCACCCGAAATGGCCATCGCGACAGCGCCGAACAGAAGCGTCCTCCTTCGCCCAAGGGCATCCGCGACGAGTGTGAGGAGGAGGCTAATGACGACATCTCCCAATAAAGTAAGTGTCATGAAAAGGCCGATTTGTTCGTCCGAAAACCCTAGCTCTTGGAAATAGACTGCTAGAACAAGTGCGACTGCACCGTATGCGAATAACCGGATGTAACGAGCGAAAATTACAATATACACGTCTTTGCCGGCAGATCTCATGGTCGCGAGACCCAGCTCATATGCGAGCCATCGTGCTGCTCTGAAGAAACCATTTTGGACTGACATGCTCGAGACTTGGGACCCGAGTACAGGTGTGCGGAAGGCGCCATTCAAGGTCGAATAGACAAATGAACAACACCGGGCAATCGCTACGTGGAAAAGGAATGATTTGTACAAGTGAGAGTGCGATTTAAGTGTTAAAAACCAGAAGTTATTGCGGAGGGCATCGTAAATTTGCACAGCCCGGATGGAGTGCTTGCATGTGGTGTTGCCTGGAGACCTGAGTAGGATTCGCGCCATGGTACGTCAGCATCGACTTTTGCCGGATTTGGGAAGGAGCGAACAAGCGGCATGTCGCGCATGGTAAGAAGGGCGCCACACGGGCGCAGAGAGATAGACCCTATACTCGAGTAGAAGGTTCTTGGGTATGAGTATATCACAATTGCAAAATTTCAAGGCTTCATGTTCTCAAATTATCAACCCAGGACCCTGGTACAGTCACCTGCAATCCAGCGCGAAGGCCAGTCAACAAAGCATCTAGGTCAGCATTCTGGCATGTGCGGGATCAAGACAAACACGGCCGAGGGGATAGAGTATGATTGCCCAGATTAAGAACACCTAGAAACACAAGAAAATTTGACCCGACGGCCACCACAAATTGTAATGCAGACCCAGGAAATCCAAACGAGAGCCCCTTCTAAGCGAGCCGCATCGCCATGCAAGTAGATACCAGGCGCGAACGGACGGGACACGGAGATGTGGAGGTAAGTTTGATGCAGGTCATCGAAAGGAGAGCCATTTCCATGAGCATTAGTTTACCGTACCAAAGTCGCAATCGCACCGAGACTGGAAGACAGACGCCCACGCCTAGAAACTTGTATATCGCTGATCCTGGACATCTGGTCTCCCACCATCACACCGAATGACTTCCAAACACTCTTCTAGCAGCAACCACCGCCGGATCCGTTTTGCACACCCTGGCCTTGCCCAATGGGAACTGTGGGCTTGGTGTTGGCGGTTGTGGTTCCCATGCGCTCCTTGATCTGGCGGGCCATGGTCAGGAAAGCTTGCTCGACGTTGGTGGCGCTCTTTGCGGAGGTCTCGAGGAAGGGGATGCCGAGGCTGTCTGCGAATTCCTATGCAATCGTTAGACTCTATGAGTCGGTATAGCGTAGAGCCAGTAGATAGGTACCTTTGCGACGGTGTACTCGACGACCTTCTTGTCCGCCATATCGGACTTGTTGCCAACCAACAGCTTGTTGACGCCCTCAGTAGCGTATCGGTCAATCTCCTGTAGCCACTGCTTCACGTTGTTGAAAGAGTCCATATCGGTGACATCGTAGACGACGCAGATACCGTGGGCGCCGCGGTAGTACGAGGATGTGATGGTACGGAATCGCTCCTGGCCAGCTGTGTCCCACTACCATCGCAGTCAGCACCACATGTTGCCTTTCATATTTCAAGAGGACGCACAATCTGTAGCTTCACGGTCTTGCCATCGAGTTCAATAGTGCGGATTTTCTGGGACATGTTAGCCTATCAAAGGCCTAGGCAGCGAGTGGGAAGCTGGACGCACGAAGTCGACACCGATTGTCGAGATGTAGCTCTCTGTGTATGTATCGTCGGCAAAACGGAGGAGCAAGCAAGACTTTCCAACACCAGAGTCACCGATGAGGAGGAGCTTGAAGAGGTAGTCGTATCTATTGCGCAGCATGCGGTCAGCGAGGATGTTCGATAACAGGGCCAGCAGCGTCGACACTGTGGATATTGCGCGGAAGTGACTCTGCAGGCGCCAAAGTTAGCATATTCTAGGCATACAATCGATATCACGATTCTTTGGACTGTGGCGGTGGGAATCGGGCGGAGGTTACGTACCACTCAGGATTCATATTGGCGATGTTGCGAAGGGAGAGATGTAGGTGGGGCTGGTGTATATAGGTCTAGCTGGTACCGGAGGTACGAGTCGTGGGGTATCGTGTGTCGCTGGGGTGGATGGTGTGAAGTAAGGTTGATGAGGTGCAGCGGCTTGGATACCAGGTGTGAAGGACTTGGCATTCAGCCCCAGTCCGTGGTCACAAGTCGCCGTTGGCCGTTGAGCCTAGGAACATCACATTCACGACGTCGTCTGCTGCCTGGTTCACTCCAGCAAGGCGACTGGTACACTGCCTGACGTGTGACTTTGTCTTTGTGCCTTTTGTCATTTCCTGACGCAAGCACCACGATTTACATATGAGATGGCGGTGGATGATGCGCAGCACGTGACCCAGATCTCCATGGGTCAGCACAGGGTACTACGCAACATCGCCAAACAGTTTACGAAAGTAGCTAGTGGCTACAGCTTTGTGAGAATGGAGAATTTTGTGTATTTCGCTCGAAGCAATATGCGACCCTTTATACGTCGTTGACCTCGACGCAAGCCGCCAACCAGATCTAAAGCACCTGTAACCCCAGATTCGACATATATTACAGACATCCGCGCAACCCAGTACTATACATTACATGACCTTGCCAAAGGCAGGGATAAGAGTCTGAGCCAACCAGAACGAGAAGACAAGTTTGGGTCCGGTCATGAGAAGCTTGGGTGTCAGTCCCTTGAAAAAGGAGGTAAATCCTTCGTGCTTCATCATGTTGGAGACAATCCTGAAACCACTCTCGGGGTTCTCGAAGTTCTTGTTCTGAATTCGGGTCTTGATGACGTCGAGGGGAGCAGAGACGATGAGCGAGGCACTGGCACCGGCGATCGAGGCAACGAAGTTCTGCGACCAGGAAGCGGAGTTGTAATCGGTGAGCTTGTAGAGGTATTCCTTGGCTGCTGCAGAACCACCGAAGAGCTGGTATAATGTCAGATCTAAATCATGCTGTAGTGGGTGACTTCAACATACCGCAAATGAGCCGGGTGCATTTCGTGCTGCTGTCCATCCCCAACCACGGTACAGTCCAAACCCTTCATCAGCTATGATCTTGAACAGTCCGCGTCCTCTAAAAGCCTCTGGGTTGGTTTGTCGCTTGATTTTGAGCACGTCCAACGGTAGGAGGACGATTTCACCGATGCCAATCAGGGAACCTGCAGTCGCGTGCATGATCGCTTTGCCATTGCCCTTGCCGAATGTGCGGTCGAAGCTATCGCCGTGATGTTGCGCTAGGTAGTCCCTTACGAATGGCTGACCACCATATTTATATACTCGTTGAAGCACCTGTCACTGTCAACTCATGTTCGCATGCAGTCGCAGAGGACACATACTTTATATGCCGCTGCGTATCCGAGACCGGGGAACAGAGAGAAAAATCGACCGGCGACCGAGGCCGAGGCCGCGTCCCTGAAGACGACCTTGTTCAAGTGTGATGCCGATTGGATCTAATCAAGTCTCGAATCAGACGTGGTTGAGGGCATATTGTGACAAGAAGGCGCACCTTGCCCTGGTTACTCATTAACCGCTTCGCGGTGGTGTCCACGGGGTGGAAAACCATGAGCTCTGCAATTCCCGCACATCCTGTCGCTGTCAGCTGTTGTCTCAGTAGTCGCAATCAATGCACATACCTGCACCCAAAACCCTGGCTGTGTTGGACTCCCTCTTGTATACCTTTGCCGACGAATTGGTACCAGCAGCAGCTTGCGCAATCTTCGCTGCAGCTTCCGATGGTGTGGGCGCCATTGCGACCGAATTAGAAGGATTAATAGACGAGTAGGAAGTGCAGCAGCGCAGGGCAATTGGGGTAGCGATGAACGAGAACCAGGAGCTGACGATAAGATGCTCAACAACCGCGACCAAAAAAATGACGGGGAAGCGACACCGCTCACGCCAAGCCACTACCCTGCACGCAATCCTGGGGATTCGATTCTGCCTGTAGTTTATCACGACCTCACGCAACAATTCCCGCTTTACTCATAACCATTGAGCTATACCTATCTCATTGTGTTCACTGTGTTCTGTCGGGCTAATGTGCTTATCTAATTGCGAGTCGACACTACATTCTTTTCGGACCTGTTTGCCTAGAAACATTGTCCGTTTCAGTCACCGATTCTTTTCTTCCTATACTCCTCCTCGCTAAGTCACCTCAGGCATCCGGATTGTAGTATTGCCTCCAATTGTGTAGTTCCTTGAAGCCCAAGACTTCCCTAATCTTCTTATTGCTCAATGGCGCTTCCCACTCTCCCATCTCCCTCGTAACCGGAGTCTTGGGCGCCCACTGCTCCAGAAATTGCCTCGTCGGGAATGTCGCTGTAATTGTATCATTCGTGGCATTGAAGACCTGGAAACCCAGGCCATCCTTCTCCACACATAAGTGACAGATCTGGCCGAGGTCGCGAGCATCGATGTAGCTCCAAGCATTCCGTTTCCGAACTTGTGGATTGTTGATGTACTTGGGAAAGTCGCGCGCATACTCATGTGGTTCAATCACATTGCCGATGCGGAGAGCATATATGTCTGCATCGAAGCGCCGAGCGAAACCACGAGCTACGCGTTCGCCGCAGAGTTTGGAGATAGCGTACGTGTCCATTGGGTTTACGTCTGCATCCTCATCTAGCGGGAACGCAGTATACTCCTGATCGCCTTGGCCGAAGCACACTTCGTACGTTGTCTCGCTGGATGCGATGATGATCTTTCTTACGCCCAGTTTGCAGGCCGCTTCAATGACATTGTAGGTTGACGTGACGTTGGCTGCATAGCATGCATTGTCAGGAACTAGCATATTCCGAGCATATGCTGCGAAGTGGATGACTGCGTCTGGCGGTCCTGCGTTGTTTGGCCCTTCGTAGTCGCTGAAATTGAAGTGGGTAGTGAGGGCGTTGAAGACTTGTCCGCTATCTGTGAGGTCGGTCTTGAGTGTGAAGACTCCAGCGGTCGGGTCCGGAAAGTCTGTCAGGTCAAGGTTGAGGACCTCGTAGCCTCTCTTGATGAGCTCTGGGATAACATGACGTCCGGCTTTTCCTGATCCACCTGTAAAGACAACTCGCTTTGGCATTCTCGAAACTTTGAATCGACAAGCTTTTTGTTAACTTTTGAGGACTCTGGTCACAGGCAGAAATCAATTGATGATGTTGAGCTCAAATCTTAAAGTTGATGATAGCTAAGCAGGCCTGATCTGGTCGAAAAAGGTAAATTGGTGTAAAGGACAGCGGCCTCGCAAGAGAAGTCTCGATCTTTATAGGTCTCATCGTCACCAATATTACGATTGTAGCGTCGGAACATCTTCTACAAGCGTCCGCAGACGCGCGGGGTTGCACGTTGCATTGAGATGTTCTCCCTAACTACGTCACGACCAAATAATACCCCGGCTGTCTTATGGATCCATTTCTTTTCCGCCGACTACTGGCTAGCACACTTCGCGACCGTTTCTCCGCAATCACTCCACCTACAACCCATACCGCTCTCTATGGTGGCATACCCCTATCCACACAGATGACCATCGGTCTGATGCGGCGCTTCTCGAGTTCTGCCCGCACGCAACTTCCCACGCCCTTCGCCCGCTCGCTCACAGCGCCACGGCTCCTTGGCCTGAGGCAGTACCAAAGGACCATTACAGACGTCCGGCCACGGCAAGCATCGGTGTCGCGACATTGGTTCACAAGCTCTTCGCCATGTCAGCACCCAGAGCTCGACGAGCGAGAGCAGCAGCGCCTGAATGAACGCAATCTCAAGCTCGGAAACAGTACGTTTCTACACACTGGAGACAAATAGAACTATATGGCTAATACTATGACAGCCATCAGAGTGCTGCACGATCGTCTACCGACGCTACTAGCATCGCCATTGCCGCAAGACATCCTCTCCCCGCACATCAGCCTCCACCTGTTCCCCTCAACGCACCCCCACCTCCCAACCGTGAGCGGAAAGATCGCATACACAGCAGCGCTATGGACAGCCCCAGTCGCATGGGGTAGGGTGCCTGTAGTTGGCAACGTGAAGCTCAAGATACTGTCTGAGCGCATGGTGAAGAACGGCGGCACCTCCAAGCCAACGCAACTGCGCAACGAAAAGCTCATTGTCAAATGGCGGACCTGCGGCAAGTCGGACGAACAGAAAGAGAACGGGCAGGTCAGCGACGCAGTTGAGAAGATTACGAGCATTGTCGCTGGGTCGAGTCAGCCGCACGAGCAGTTCTCCGGCTTGTTCATCTTCGAATTCGACGAAGAGGGTCGCATCATCAATCACATCATTGAACATACCGACGAGGGTCGACACTGGGATCAAACTGCCAAAGTTATTAGCGTGACTGACTGGCTCCTGGGACGAGCATGGGGAAGGCACGAAACGGGCAGTCCCAGCCTCGCGTTTGTGAGATGCTGGAGAGAGAAGCCCGGGCGTTGTAGGGGAGACCGGTGACACACAACCCAAGCCAACGCATAGCATATGAAGATTTCTGGAGAGCGAAGAGGAGGAGAATAATGGAGATCCGAGCCAGGGCGTCAGTGTGCAGACATGCAGGACCTCTCCCCTCTACCTATACCCGTTGTCGGTATCCGTCGACCACCTTTGATCAAACCTCTGCAGCAAGGCTGCTAATTCGGACCCTGTTTCGAGCATGTTGATTTTGTGTAAATATCTGAAACACAGCCGGGTCTGTCACCACTCTGTCTGTATAATGTGTGTAACCAAGTAGTTGTGTTGGCTTGTAGGATAGTGACACCAGGCTGAGCAGCGTCACTGGGCAGCTTGGATGTATTCGCGCAACAATACATTTCATACTTGACAATTACAAGAATTGCTTGGTTGAGACTTCTCTGTGGACTCTTGTAAGAAGGCACCAGAGCTGCGAGAGGCTGCAGTAAGCCTCGCATACTGGAGCCTGGAGGTCGTCCAGCCAGCCAGCCAGCCAGCCAACGGCCAATTCGCATAATTCGCTGTCGCATCTGGAACGCGGAGAAAGCAGTCACATGCTAGCAATGGACTCGGTAGCGCAAATGGGCGCGGGATAGATGCATGAGACAACAGACAGCGTGGCTGATTCGTACAACGTACGCTGACAGCTGCTGTGTCTATCCAATGACGGGCGGCCAGAGCATCGGCCAAGCGACTAATGTAGCTTCGGAGCTAGCAGCGTCGACGACGAGGATGGTGTTCCGGCGCATCAATCTCCCTGCTGAACATCGTCCAACATCTCTAGCCATCTCTACTCTCGCCCGGAGCTGCGGCCGTCCATCGCTGTTGTCGAGCAGTCCTGCGCCGCCTAGCCGCCCGCCGCCAGCCTCTCGACTTTCCACCGTCGCCCGGCTGCCCACAGCTTCCCCGCGCTATTCACGACAGCGCCGGGAGCTGCAGCCTCATTGCAGGCGCCTGCCTTCATCCTCGACCTCCATCGCCTGCCCGTCCCACCACCATGGCCGACCTCTCCGCGAGCGGGGAATTGAGTATGCTGCTCCTGCCCGCTGTCAGCACATGCCTCGCCGTGCAAGCTAACCCGCCGCAGACCAGCCCATCCTCAACCTCACCCCCGAGGAAAAGCGCGTCTTCCAGTACCTCTTCCAGCAGGCCGACACAGAAAAGCTCGGCGTCATAACAGGCGAGATTGCCGTCAAGTTCTTCGAGCGCACCAAGCTCGCGCCCGCCGTCCTGGGCGAAATATGGCAGATTGCAGACACGGAGAACCGCGGTCTCTTGACCATGGCCGGCTTCTGCCAGGTCCTGCGCCTGATCGGACACTACCAGGCTGGCAGAGATCCCGCCCCCGAGCTTGCTTTCAGACGTAATCCATCTCCAACCCCTCCTCACAACACGCGCTAATGTCTGTGCAGCTGCGCCGCTGCCCAAGTTTGAGGGCCTGAACATTCCATCCGCACCTCCTCCAGCAGCTCCAGGCTTCTCTCCGCAGACTACCGGCCCCATACAACCTCAGATGAGCGGCAACGGCCCCATCCGGGTGCCTCCGCTGGTGCCCGCCAAAGCTTCCGAGTACGCTGGCCTGTTCGAGAAGTCAGGGGCTGTCAATGGAGTTCTTTCTGGTAATATTCCCCTCAGGCTTTAGCACGACAGTGGACTGACCTTACTCCAGGCGAGAACGCGAAAGAAATCTTCGAAAAGGCCAGACTCCCCAACGAGGTCCTCGGGCGCATATGGAATCTTTCAGACACGGAGCAGCGCGGAGCCCTCAACGTCACAGAATTCATCATCGCTATGCACATGCTGGCATCCTACCGAACCGGCAACATGAAGGCACTGCCGAATGCACTACCTCCGGGCTTGTACGAAGCCGCGTCTCGTAGGGGCGTCCTCCCACCTCCACCCGGCCGTCCAGATCATACTGCCTCCATACCCCGTCAGTTCAGCGGCCAACCAAGCGTCCCACAAACACAAAGCCCCCTCGGACGATCGCCATTCGGGGTACCGCCCCCATCAGCGCAACCCACCGGCAGTGATTGGCTCATCAGCCCACAAGAGAAGGCTTCGTACGATAACCTGTTCAAGGGAGTCGATACAATGGGTCGTGGCTTCATCACTGGAGACCAGGCAGTGCGCTTCTTCAGTGACTCGGGCCTACCAGAAGACGTCCTTGCTGGAATATGGGACCTTGCAGACATCAACTCGGAAGGTCAACTATCCAAGGATGAGTTCGCCGTTGCCATGTACTTGATTCGACAGCAGCGGAAGGGAGACCAGCTTCCTACGACATTGCCGCCGCAACTGATTCCGCCGAGTCTGCGCACTGCTGCCAACCAGGCAGTACCAGTTTCTGCCCCTCAGCCTGCCCCTCCCGTTGTTCGCGCTCCCCAGCCCAAATCCGCCGCGGACGATCTATTTGGCTTGGATGCATTCTCAGCCCCTGCACCTGCACCCCAGCAATTGCCACAGTCCACCGGCGGCTCGGCTTCATTCAGCAAGCCCTTTGACAATGACCCATTTTCCAGCAAGGCCGCTTCTCCGACCTCGCCACATCCCTTCCAACCAGTGCCGCGCAACCCTGCCTCTACCTTCAAACCCTTCATGCCCAGTTCGTCCTTTGGGCAGACTCTCACTTCTCACTCAACAGGCCAATCGGGGACTTCAGGCGTACAGTCTCGCGCTCCACCATCGGCCATGGACGACTTGTTAGGCGGCGAGAATGACGCCGAGATCAATAAGAAGTTAACACAAGACTCGACCGAGCTGGCCAACATGTCGAACCAAATGACCACATTGCGAAATCAGATGCAGGAGGTGCAGAACAAGAAGGTAACGACTGAAAGTGACCTCAACAGTGTCAATACTCAAAAGCGTGATCTCGAGCTTCGCTTGTCGCAGTTCAAGACCCAGTATGAACAAGAGGTCAAGGCAGTCAAGGCATTAGAGGATCGTCTTGCCAGCTCCCGCAATGAAACCCGAAAGCTGCAGCAGGATCTAGCGATGATCGAAGGAACCTACCAAGATCTCCAAAACCAGCACCGCCAAGTAGGAGGCGCCCTCGAGGCTGACCAGCGAGAGAACAATAATCTGAAAGAACGCATCCGTCAGATCAACGCTGAGATTGGTCAACTGCGCCCACAACTTGACAAGATGCGCAACGATGCCCGGCAACAGAAGGGAATGGTGGCCATCAACAAGAAACAGCTTGCCACCAACGAGGGGGAGCGCGACAAGATCAAGAATGAAATAAGCGATCTCAACAAACAACAAGAAGACGGGTTCCGTAGCCCACAAGCGCAGACCCCAAGTGTCGTGAGCCCTGCCGCTTCTACGGCCAGCCACAACACCAACCCTTTCTTCCGCAAGTCACCTCAGCCAACTTCTGAGAATGCCATGTCACCATCAGGCTTTGCTCGCGACGGACCCCACAAAGACTTCGATAGTGTCTTTGGCTCCTTTACCTCACCACAGACCACTGCGCCTCCCGTGTCCTTCCGCTCAGAGAACCAGAACCAAGGACCGAGCTTCTCTGCTCCATCAGGCCAATCTGTTCGCTCTTCCGAAGGTCCAGATGTTCCTACCCCATCTACCTCCCCACCTCTTTCCACTTACCACGAGTCCCCACGGGGTACCGAACCACCGGCTCCCCCGGAGTCTCGTCAATTCGCCTCCTCATTCTTGCCTCTAAGAGATGCTGTTCCACGATCCGACTCGTTCAGCTCATCTGTCAAGGTGTCTGCGCCCGCTAGCAGATATGGTGGCCCAGGTGCTCCTGGTAATGAGACACCTACGATTTCAAAGGCTTCACCTTCGAGCACTCCTGTACCAGAAAAGCCATCGGTTGAGCGAACTGACACCAACCGGACCGAAACCGATAACTTCAATCCTTCTCTTTTCAACAGGAACTTCTCAGCCTCTCCCGTAGCTAGCGTTACTAGCGATACTCAGCGCTCGACTACCAGACCCGAAGACCGGAAAGATGCCTTCTCGAGCTTTGGGGCACCATCAGCTGGTCCTGGTCAGGAGATTCCAGGAGCTTTCCCGCGAGAGGCTATCACGCCTCTCCAGCCAACCCAAACCGGAGAGAGCAACCTCAGCGGTCAAAGCCGCAATAACAATCGTACTGATCCCTTTGGGAGCACTTCTGGTGAACAACCTCGAGGAGGCAAGGATGACTTCGACGCAGCGTTCGCTGGCTTCGGTCCCAGCCGTCAAAACACTGCTTCTGCGTCTGGCACCAACGGCCCTGCAAATGAGTCCAACAAGTTCAACAAAGAGTTTCCCCCAATTGAGGACCTTGCGCACGACGACGACAGCGACAGTAATGATGGGCAGGGCTTCGACGACAACTTCACTTCCGCTTCGCCCCATCAGAAGCGCAACAGCGCGGGACAGGACCAACAACCACAACAGCAGCGGCCAGGCACTGCCTCGAGTGATGAGCTCTACAGAGCACCGCCCCCAACCACTCGTCTTGATTCGAACCTAAGTGGCTTGCCATCACCCGGTGCACAGAAGTCACCGCCGACATATGAGTCGAGCGTCAACCAGACCAGAACCGGCTCGAACCAGTTTCCACCAGAGTTTGGAGGCCTTCTTCCCTCTCGTGAGGTTCCAAACTCCCCGACTACCGCACAAGGTCCGGAAAAGTCGTTCAACCCTTCGGGTGGTCATGGGGCTGCTCTCTTCGGAGGATCCTCTTCTAAGCCTGCTACGACTTCGCCGCCCCCTCTAGACACTCCATCATCGACTGTGCCCTCTGACGCATACCACTCCGCTCTTTCCTATGGAACCAATGATACAAACAAAGGACCCTCGCCGCCTGCCAACGTGCCTCAACTGGGAAAGTCTGCTTTCAACGACGATTTTGATGCTGGGTTCGATGATTTGGCAGATGCGAAGGAGGTTGATGACAGGGCTGATGATGACTTTATGTTCTCCTCGCAGCATCGTGATGGCCTTGACGAGTTCAATCCTGTATTCGACTCGCCCGCGGCCTCAAAATCCAACACGATGGCCTCTCAGCAGACTCCCACCGGCAAGCCGCGCGGTGATGACAGCTTTAGCGACTTTGAGCACTTATCGCAGAGCTTCGGACAACCTCAGCAACCACAGCCTGCAGCCTCTGCGCAAGATTGGGATGCCATCTTCTCCAACCTTGAGTCCTCTCAGACCGACAAGGGTTTGCACTCACAGCAAGCATCGACTGACTTTGGCAAGTCCGTGTTTGACACTTTAGACAAGGAGGACGCTGTCGCGTCGTCATCTAAGGGAACGCTCTCGCCTCAGCTGCCCCCGCTTGGTCGTGCCATCAGCTCCGGAACCGAACACGACGATCCTATCTTGAAAAAGTTGACTGGTATGGGATATAATCGCAATGACGCATTGTCTGCTCTTGAGAAGTTCGATTATGATATCAACAAGGTGAGCAATCCGCCGCCATCTTCGACACAGAATCTAAACTAACTATGGAACAGGCTGCGGACTACTTGACATCTGGTGGAAAGTAAACTCACCAAACCTAGTCGAATACCTAGTAGCGTCGATTGCTTTCTTGTACGAGTACATCTGTCCAGCATGGCTTGCCATATTTTTGAGCGTTTGTTATACGTCGCGCCGATCGTTGCGCCGCTTTCTCTTTAGTCGGTCCTTCTTGTAGTAAAGCATTCATTTTGGAGCGGTGCTCTCCTCGTAGGCGGATTAGGTTTATGACCTTGCTCATGCACATACTTCACATCTAATTCAGACTTCTTTTGTTGCTCGAATCAACGCGAAAGACAAGTTAGCGTAAACAATTGATTTCGCTGCTAACGTGAGTATGATGTCGTATCATGCGTCTGTCGTTTTCTGATCCACCCTGGGGTTGACCTTGGGACACAGCCTCAGTATATGCCAGACTAATCCACATTCGGACATCCCGAACCTGCACCGCCTCCAACACTCTGATCTCTGCCTTGAGGTCAGCTATAGAGAGCTCGTATACTTATTTTCACGAATTCCTTGATGCCTTCGTGAATTACCGTCACAGCAACAACCTTCCCATTTAGTCGGCCAGAAAACTCTTCTCAACATCTACGGCACAACATCAACTCGCAGACAAATGTCCAGCACAAGACACCATGTTTGAAGACTACTATCCCATACCACCATCACCAGGCCATCCCAACCGCTACGCATCCATCCACGCCCTCTACGGCCCAGGCGCCTATCTCGCCTGGCTCCTCACCGCCTACAGCGTCTGGATCCAAACATTCACCCCCTACGACCACAACCACCCCCAAATCCGCAAGACGCATCTCGACAAAAACCTCCTCCTCACACTAACTTCCTCTCTCTTTGCCTCCGGCCATCTAGTCTACCAAATCGTCCACTACCCAGGACCACGAAACGAGCTCTGGACCACAACCGACGAAGACCTAATCCCGTTCGTAACAGCCATCTATGCCTCTGCACAGTTCTGCATCACGGCACTGGGCGTGCAAATCGTGCTGTTAGGATTCTTCTACAAGTCCCGCGCCCACCAACGTATCGTTGGCGCAGCAAGCATCTGCACTGCACTATCCCTCCTCTTCACCTGCTTCTACGTCCCACAACAGCGATGGACGCACTTCCGCCGCGGCACCACCAGCGTCCTTCTCTCCATTCTCATCTTCCCATCCACATTCGCCATCGCATGGAACGCGCTAATCTTCCTCATGATGGTCGTCGGCAAAGCAGTCCTCACGCTCCAAGCCCTCGCCGAATTTCGTCTCTGGCGCGTTGTTAAAGGTGTGCTTTGGTGCGGTGTGCTTGTCCCTTGTATTATGGTGGGGTTTTATCCGATGGTGCAGGGCGTGGGGACGGGGAATGTTATGCTGTGGCCTAAGTCGGAGCATACGGTGATGGGGGAGATGGGGCAGTGGTTGGTGTTGGGTGTTGCGGGGGTGAATTTTGGGGCGTCGGTGTGGAGGGTGGCGTGGAGGCAGATTGGGGTGGTTCGGAAGGACTTGCATAAGACTATCGGATGGGGCTTTTTAGAGCGGGGAGGTTCATAGTGTTGAGGTTTGAGAGTTACGGGTGAAGATGATATAAATGTGAGCTGTGGAATAGATGGCAGGATGGAGGGAGGGCTGGTATTCATTAAATGTATTATTAGACTACAAGGTATCATTATACACAGCTCACAAACCACGCCTCCCTACATCCCTCATTGCGTCCATGATATCATCTTCTTCAATTCGCTTTGAACAGCACAGCACATAATCAATCGATGCGTCCCAAACTCACTATTTACACCCTCGGCCCGGCAACCGACTCGGTCCGCTGCATAACATCCACCTTCTCTTCATACCTGTCAAACGCCGTGGTCCCCTCCAAATGTCTCTCCTCAAACACATCCACGCTCGTCTTCGCAAACTTGCGCGCAGGAATTTCCTTCTCAAAAAGCAGATCCAACTCCGCAAAACTGCGATCCTTGGGCTCCGGCAGCCTGAAGTACGTGTAAATAATACTGAGGAAGCAGGATCCCGCCCAGAAAAACCCAGCATAATTGCCCCAGTTCCACTCTCCGGGATTAAGCATGTACGGCGTGAGCACGGAAGTGATGATGCCGATGATGTTGTAGAGATTGCGGCCCAGCACGACGGTTTTAATTTGCAGACGGCGGGTGGAGAGTTCGGCGACGAGAGAGTAGCACACGGTGCCGACGGTCAGCTGGTAGAACATGGCCCAGATAATCATCATGGAGCCGGTTGCCATGGCGCCCGTGTCACGTTTTGAGTCGGGCACGAGGCCGAGGAAGCCCATGACGAAGAGCATGGTGCAAAGGCCGCAGAGACCGCCGAGGTAGAGCGTTCGTCGTCCGAGCCCGAGTTTCATCAGGTACCAGGCGCCGAATACACCGGCCATGTTGATGCCGTATTGGCCCATGGCGAAGTCGTAGGATGTCGATTCGGGTAGGCCGGCTTGTTGGAGGAAGTAGGAGGAGTATCCGGAGAAGGCGTTTCCACTCAGATTCTGGATGGCCCATGCCATGCAGACAATCTCTGTACGGCGGAGATCGGTGCCTTTGAAGCAGTCGAGGTACGTTGCACCTTTGGTGATCTTCTCTTCGAGAGCAGTCGTGTGCACCATCATGGCCACTGTCTCCTCGGCGTCGAAATTGGTCTCGCGGTCAAGACTGGTAAGCCGGAGGAGTGACTTCTTTGCGTCTTCGAGCCGACCTTTCCGGACAAGCCACCATGGGGACTCGGGGGCCAGGAAGACACCGATCATGAGAGGGACAGGCCACATCCATTGCAGCGCGTAGGGGATGCGGTACGACCATTCGTCATCCCGGGAGACCATGGAGCGGATCACACCGATGCCGATAACTTGGCCTAGACCCCAGCAGAAGTTGACATAAGTCGTTACTAGAAAAGATCAGTATGTTACTTGGACAAACGCATGACAAAAGACTTACAGTAACCTCGCAGAGCAACAGGACACACCTCACTCGCATAAGTAATCGTCAGCGTCTGGAAAACCCCCCACGGAATCCCGCAAAGAATCTCCGCAACCAACAAATGCACCACCGTCTGCGCCGTAAAGAAGATAGCCGTAAACCCAATGATCATAACCAAACACGCCATAACCGTGTATCGGTACCCAATCGCCTCACTAATCCATCCGTTCAAAAACAAGCCAATAATCTCGCCAACAATCACCCCATTCGACAAGCCCGCCTGCCACGGCGCCGGAATCTCATACGAGCCATCCGGAAGCTGCTGGCCGTACTTTCGCTTAAAGGGCGTGAAGCCGAAAAAGTTGTTGAGCAGACACACGTCGTAGCCCTCCATGACGATGCATGTGCTGATTAAAACAGACCATCCTATAGCTTTCGGGTACAGCTTGATGCCTTGCCACAGCGTCATCTTGTGCTCTTTCTCCGTCGCGAGACGCGCATCACTGATAACTCTGTCCGCGGCGCGTTTGTGATGGTCGCCGTCAACCGGGTCGTCGTACGGCGAAAGAGGAGGAGCAGCAGCCGCTGAGGGTTGGATCTCCTTGTCTTCCGCCATATTCACGGTCCTTCCCACAACACCTCCTCTTACTGAACAAGTAACCGGATGGGACGATGCAAAATCGGAGCGATTGCCGGCGCGATTGTGGGGACACAAAGAGTCCACTCACGTCGTAGCTAGCAACAAAAGCAAGAAAACCCGGGGAAGTGTTACCTGTGGGAACAGGACGAGTGAGGTTCGTCTTTAAGCTATAAAATTTTGCGGGGTCTGGACGTTCCGACGAATGCGAAAGCGTTAGACCAGGGTCCTTGGTCGCGTGCAACTATGTGGAGCTTCATCTCCTGCGGTCGCACTGCCCTGTGATTGGCGCGACAAACATCGTACCTTCTTTGTTCGGTTAGCGTCGAAAGTTAAAGTTGCTGAATGTCCAGGTAGCCGAGGGCTTGGAACGAGGGCTCGGAATGGGTCGCTGGACCGGGGAGTTGCTGGTGGAGAAGTTTCTTTACTGGTGTAGATCGGCGGTGGGATGCAGTATGTGTGAGGCTGCTGATGGTGGTGTTGTGGGTGTCGTAGAGCGGATCCGAACGTCAAACAAATGCTGCCCAGGTCAACCCGATTTTCATTAGACTTTTGGTACTTCACCCTCCTGTCCAGGCGGATACAGCAAAACGTTTCAAACCCCACTGCAAGCCTTCTTGGCCCGCTACCGACTTCTGGGAAGGAAATTGATCAGTATATGCGAATATGTGCTTTGGGAGATTATAGTCAAGAAGCTGAGTGGGGAGGAGACGTTACTGCGGATGGAAATGAAGGCTGGGATAGCATTGCGACGGCTTAGAGGGGATCGTGAACGGATTTCCTACTAGACTCGAGAACCAGAACGGTCCGGCACCGATATAATCTCTGATGCACGAATGAAAGTCACATGTGACTAAAAGGACACTTCCGATTCCCTTGCGCCATCAATCGCGCCCGACTCGCTTCCATCTCCTCCACTCCCTTATTCTTCAAAGTCGCAGGACCAATTTCAGCCATATGATAGCCCTGGGGTAAGTACTTATCGCCATGATCCCCCGGCAAAATCCCGCCAACAAGCCAGACATACCAAGCGTGCGGGTTCCATCTCCGGGTCGGTCTGACGTACCACGGGTGGCCTGCGTAGGTCCTCGCATAGTAGCGACCGGTAGCTGGATTCGGGTGGTCGTCAATAAATTCGGTGCGAAGGCCCTTTGGACGTGGCAGGCAGAGATATCTTAAGATGAACTTCCGGATATTGAGTATCGAGTGAGCGATCAGATGCCAGTACCATGGTGGCGCCTCCAGCATCATGGCCCTTGCAAGTCGGTCTCCAAGCAACACAGTAACGAACCTTATCATGCTCGTTTTGGCCCATAGTGGGACATTGTACAAGGCGATGTCCATGGTGCTGTCAGCCAGCTGTTTGTTGGATTCCGACGGGATCATGTGTTGTTCTTCGTATTCTTGACTCCAAGCGTCCAGCTCCGTCAAGAAGTGGACTCCATTCTCCCAGCCTTTCTCTGAAGAGGGCAGCGACGTCAGAGGGATCTCCATGGAATCGCCGATATGCTTCCAGAAGACACCAGTAGCACAGCGCTCCATTCGAGTAAGAGCTCGCCACTCGTATTTGGCCGTCCAACGGTGCGGTTCCAGAGCAAAAAGACTAAGCGTATACAGCATGTCCTTATCTGTGATTAAGCCTTTCTTCCGTAGCCGATCATGTAGATAATTCATGCGCGCGATCGCCGTTAAGGTTCGCTCAGACTTCGGATCGTTGAGAATGAACTCAGTGAGGAGCGCGCCCGTGTCTGCGGCACGTTTCGACGATGTGACCGGATTGCTCAATTGGCCCGTCCGAACCAGTACCTTAGAGATACTTGGGATTCCGTAAGTCTGCACTCCTTTTAGCTAGGTCGTTGATCGCATCGCGGTTGGTCCAACCTTGAAAAGCGCGAAGAACACTGCATTTGATATAATCGTTGGCATTTCCAGCTCCGTGAACGTCTTCTGAATCACGAATGCCTGGTCGATTGTCATGGACGCCAGTGAGGACCATGTGGTGTACCCATATTTCTCTTCTAGGCGCCGAAGACGGCGGAATCGTAATCGACTCACTATTATCGGGTACAGCAGAGCGAGCAGTGCGTAGAGATACCAAGACGACATTGTCGAGGCCAATTACTTAGCGAAGACTTTTGTCTACTGTGTTAGTAGGCTGGTCTGTCGGTTTCAGCCTTTTTGAGTGTGCACTTCCTTTGCTGCAGGATTACGTCACCCGTGTGACTGCCTCGCCAGCTGTTCAGCCACATTTGCCAGAAGGCAACAGGGCAACGACGGAGAAAAGCACGTAAAAGGCTGCTTTGTAGACTTTCGGTCTCACCCCTACAGATCCACCAGTAATATACTACGCTAGCCAGCCGTTTGCTTGTGGACATTCTCAGCTCTATCCTCTTATGTGCCTTCGTGACGTCTGTGGATGTATAAAGCATGCCACAAGACAATATACTCACCGGAAAAGGGAGGCGAAGCTTCACAATTCGAAGGTTAAAGAGTAATGGTTAATGTTATGGCTGAGACGACTCTAGAATTACATTGCTATTGCTGTCGAGGTTACATCTCAATATTTGGTAGTGTGAAAATTACCGTTTCTATTATGCCAGCCTTGCCTTCTATATCACCATGCAACTGCTCTTCGATATCTACCCCAAGCAACACGACGGCGCTGGGGACGGGAAGGCGAGGATGGGTGGACAATGACCAGCGAGGGACGCTTGACATCATTTGGAGCTGCATATCTACGCTCTTCATATGCATTTGGACAATGCTACACCTCAACTTGCCAGCCTCCGAGGACGGTTTCTGGGATAGAGTAGGCCGGAAGGCGCGGTGGATGACTATGACACTGGTCACACCTGAGCTTGTGCTAGGGATTGCATACGGTCAGTGGGTATCTGCGCACAGATCGGTAAGGGAAATGCATAGCTCAGGACACAAGAGTTGGACAATTACCCATGCTTTCTACGCTGATATGGGGGGCTTCATGCTCCGTCCCAAAAGGGGGTTCGACTTTCCTGTAACAGCAAAGCAACTCCACTACCTCGTCTCGCAGGGATATGTGGCAGTTCCGTCGATCACTGCAAACGAGATCTGGGACAAGAGCAACGCAGACAAGTTCTTGAAATGCATAGCTCTTTTGCAGACGTTATGGCTAGTCCTGCAAATGCTGGCGCGCGCCATCCAACATCTGCCAATTACGACGCTGGAGCTCTGCACTACATCCCTAGTGATCTGCACGACGGCCATCTTTTTTCTCTGGTACAATAAGCCGCTCGACGTGGAAGAGCCCACAATACTAGATATGAATGTCAGTATAGCGAAAGTGCTCGTACGGGCTGGTAACTCGGCTAGACGCCCCTTCTCCGACGTCCCTTTAGACTTCGTGGAGCCGCGCATCTACATTACAAGCAAATGGCATGAGAAGCTGCTGCGACGCCTCGAGCGATGGGGTTACCAGAAACGGCCGCTATTACGGATGCCGAACGACAGGGACCCCCAGTATCCCAATGCCTGGAGCCACGTCCTTCTCGCTGCTGTTTGTGCCAGCTTTGGTAGTCTTCATCTGTTTGCGTGGAACTTTAGCTTTCCTACTACAGCTGAGCTGATCCTTTGGCGGGTGTGTGCAGGCACTTGTTGGTTGACAGCGCTTTTTCACGCTTTGTATGAGGTCCCGCAACGGTCTCGGGAAGGCTATAATTTGCCACATGCAGTGGATCTTGGAGGGTATAAGCAGCGATGGCCCGATTGCTTGTGGTTCTTCGTTCCTTTAGGCCTGTACGTGCTCGCGCGGATCTGTCTTCTCGTAGAAACCATTGTGAGCATGCGCAGTCTGCCAGCATCGGCATACAAGGCGATAACATGGACGAACCTGCTACCACACGTCTAGCGTAGAAAATGGTGGCATGTTTGCAGGCTCTATCATTACGTACCTAATTCCCGTCTTTAAACCTGCAGTTCATGATCTGCATATTTTGTGGTCGAAAGTGTTATGCATCTCCCTATGTTCCTCAGCTCTTCAACTGTACTTCCTGTTCTTTCCCTACATTGGCTTCCTCGCGTTTCTCATCAGCAACTGCAACATGTCCGTCATCCAGCCCAAGCCCACTCTCTACACCACCCTTCACTCGTCCCGTATCGCCCTTGTGGCCTTGAGTGCCAATTTTCAAGAATGGAACGAAGAGTATTCCAAGAAACGCACACCCTGCGGAGAACCCTGCGAGAAAAGTACAGATTAGTCTACGGCTCATGTGCATTTGGTATATAAAAACTTACAGAACACTGCTGCGAAAGGCTCCGCAACGTTGTTGGCATAATATCCAGATGAGGATGGGTTCTTCTTTACAGCGTCGAAAATGGCAGTGGCGATGCCGTAGGAGACAGCAGTGCAGAGGCGTGTTAAGGTCTGGAAGAGCGAGCCCGCCATGGATTGCTTGTTAATCGGCATCGACGAGAGTACGTACATCTATGATCATTAGTAACAACAAAGTCTTAGAGAATACCAAACGTACGTTTGCAACGATGAACTGGAAGTCCGCTCCAATAACACAGAGCATCAATGTTGGAAATGCGAAGGCCCAGTACGAGTCGCCATATCTTTGTACTGCAGCAAGCAGGAATGAAACCAGATATGCGCAAGCACCGATTCCCATGATGAGTTTGTTAGACACTTTGTGCTGGATAAGGGCAGCGACCAAGTTGGCAAGCAGGCCCATGACCACCATTGGAAGCATGTGGACACCAGTCATCAGGGCGGAATATCCAAGCTCAGTCTGGAAGTAGAGTGCGAGCCAGAAGGAGAGGACTGGAAACCCTAAGAAGCCACAAGACATGATGGTAAGTAGCTATTCGCGCTGTTAGTCAGATATTTAGAATCTCATGATGTTCAAGACTCACCAGAGAGAAGTCACGATCCTTCCAAATGTTCATATCGATCATGGAATAAGGGTATTTGATCTCCCAGACGATAAATGCAGCGATTAGTAAAATACCCAGAATGAGTAGCACAAGGACGTAGGGTGTTTTCCATCCATTTGGTGCATCTCCACCAAGACTACCACCGTTAGCAGACAATTTGGTAACTGGTTTAACAGTACGTACCTTAGAGCAGCACAGAACATGCCAATACCCAAGATAGTCAGGCCAGTGCCTGGTAGATCTAGCTTTTTGATGGTCTCATCATTGAAGCTATGCTTCGGCGTCGTATCCTTGGGTACCGTGAACACCGCAATGACGCTAACGCAGAAATACACGATTGCGAGCAAAAAGAAGCCTGCCCTCCAGTTGAATATTTGTGTAAAGAGGCCAGAGAGAATCGAGCCGAAAACGAATCCTAGAGGGTTGCCGGCCGAAAAGCAGCCGAAGGCGCGATTTTTCCTCGGAGAGGGTTTCTCGTAGATGGCGCCTAGCATGCCTTGTGCTGGAGGAACAGCAGATGCAGACCAGATCCCAAGGACTCCACAGAGAATGTCGAGCGTCATGCCATCTTGAGCGAATCCAGCTCCTAAACAGAAGACGGAAAAGAGGAACATGGAGCCTATGAACATGGATTTGCGGCCGAAGAGATCTGCTATGCTGCCAAAGAATAATAGTAATGAACCTGCTGTCAATCTGTTTGTCATATTAGCCACCCAATGTTTCCTCATGTGGAAGTAATTGCATGCTACTCACGAAACCGCAGCATTCATCCAGGTAATCTCCGCATTAGTCATGTTCAGGTCATTTCCAGCGAAAGAGCTCATGACCGTAATGGAGCCCACCAAGAAACTCGTCATGGCCACAGCCAATGTTACCGAGAGAATGAAAAGGCATTCCTGAAACGTGGACCCGAAGCATTCTGGTCGAGTATTGGGGTCCTTATCTGTGATTGGTGGCAAACGAGTGTTACCAAGTTCTGCATCTGGCTCGGCTGCCATGTCGTGCAACAAGATACGTGCAACAGATAGAAAAGAACCACAATGCGTAATAAAACACTAATAAAGAACGTATGTACAGATATATGGGGCAGTGAAGGGAAAAGTATGTGAAGGCGTAAGGCGTATCTGATCGCGCTAAATTTTTCAGCGCGGAATTGGTCCATGGCAGGGGTTGTTTAGGCAAGCACCTTTGACACGTGCCTCTCTCTAGACATGAAAGCGGATAAAGGTACATCCACATACTACTACCACAGGTTGTAATACAAGCCAAAATGACAGACAGGTTAGATAGATGGCGGACGAATCACATCAAATACTATTCGCAGATGGGCGACATATTGATGTACTGAACGGGGACGACGGGTCGGGCATTGGGGATTTCGATCTGAATACCCGAATATACCGATCTGAGTGTTGGTTGTCATCTTCCCATGACCACCTTGTTAGTTTCGCTCGTACAGTTATCACATGCGGTATGACTTCTAAGGGCGGCATAATATTGGTACTGTTGAAAAGTCCAGCATGTAGATATGCTCTTCGACGCCTGGTTTGCACATGGTGGCGCTGACTCCATAGGTGAAGTGAAGGAAAAGGGTATCGCTTTTGATTGACATGCACATCATTACAGCTTCAACACCTTCCACTCTCCTAGATTCATGCTCCCCAGTTGCCCTCCAAGCGGTCCCTGGGTCTCTCTTCCATTGACCCAGAGCTTCTTGCCTGCCCAGTACTCAATGAATCCATCTGGTCCCGAGACAATTATTAATCTCGAGCCCGTTGCGTCTCGCCATCGACTCATTCTTTTCGTGACGTCGCCAGGCTGTATGAACGTCTTCTCCTCATCGATGTAGTATTGTACAGTCATGCCTCTCGTGGCTGGACCACTCCGCTCTTTGAGTGCGTCAAGCTCTTCGACGATAATGCCTTTGCGGCCGCTCCTATCGTCTTCAAGTGCTTGCTGAACGGCGGACTGGTTAGAGCCGAAGAGGCTCTTCCACCAGCCTGTCCGACTTTGAGCGACTGTGTTGTGCTCAGTCTCGTCGCTGACACCGCCGATGCATTCTTCGCGTCTCCGGTTCGCCCATAATATGTGCATTGCGCTCCCTGTTCTCCTCGATAATGCTTGCGCTACCTGCATTGCAGGTGCTATGCCTGTTCCTCCTGCTAGGAATATGACCTCTTTGATATCGTGGGGTAGCTCGCATTCGACGTTTGGGCCGCGTAGTTCTATTGTCGCTTCCTCTGGCAGTCGATGTAGATACGTTGACACCTCGCCTCCCTCCTCCTGCCGTATCAATAATCGTACATCCTGCGGCTCATTTTCCGCCTTCCTCTTCTTGTCTACGATAGGCGGCAACGGTGTGTATGCGCGCGCAATCTGCAATTGCGGCTGCTTGATCTGCACGCTCCAAAGGCTGCGTTTCCACACTTCCTTCACACTTTCCGGGTCTGGTGCGCCATCGCGGTTACGCAGTGTGAATATCGCGCTGGTGGAAGATACGGGCTGCTTGTCGATGAGGGTGTAAGGTGTGAAGGTGTGCGGGTTTAGCGATGCATCGGAGGAGTTTGCGGGTCTTAAATAGCGATATGCGGCACCACCAAGTGTAGATGTCCCGATGATGATCAGAGGGCCAGCTCGCCGTTTGAGCCAGGACATCTCGGACTCGTAGTAGCGATGCTGCCTCCCAGGAGGGCACAAACATTGAGATGGTTTTGTTTGCACAGCTTAAAGAACTCGGGATGACGGCGTGGCCCGAGCTCCACATCCGAATTACCTACCTACCTTTCTGAGCACTCCGATTTGCGGTCAAATATCGATGACACGATGGTACAACTACATATTTCGAATCAAATGTGTCTTCGCCGGATGATGTCACATATCCTTCTCATCTTTACTAGTATTGACATTATCGGCCATGAGTATTTGAGGGACCTTACACTTAGTTGTAGCCGACTCCTAGGCGCGTTCTACACTACAATCAATACCGCTAGGGTCCATACCATTAATTTAAACAACTAGGAGAAATGCGCTCTAAACAAACATCATTCACCAACATATCAACATGGGATTCCATAGCTTCCTGGAAGGGACGAGATTCGGTTCTGAACATCACTACCCCTAGCATATCTGAATATAACAGTAATGCAATCCGCCCAGACTGTTGTTATTGCTCTAATTTGTGCTATTCGTATCGGTGGGTAAAGTTCCATCATCGGAATACTCCACTGACTCGACGAGACTCCACAAGTGGCTGCGCTGTGACCTGATCACCCGAATCATACGGAAGAATCTTGTTGTATCTGACCCTTGATCAAACTTGATCGGGCATATTATCACATGCCGGTTGACCACATCTTCGAAACGCGACGCAATATGTGACATAACCGCGTCACGGTCTACGATCAGTGTGCCATCGGGAAGTGGCCACGCAGTCTCGGTAATACGCGCCTCAAGATCCCCAACGTTACTGAATAGCAGGCAGAAGGGTAGATCATATGACGCTCCACTACTAGCAAACTTTTCTAAGCTAGCCAAAGTAGACTCTAGTCTAGGTAGCAGCTCAGAGAATGGTTGTAGAGCATCAGTGCCATAGTCCTTGAGGTCGAATACAAAGCAGAGTACTAGTGCACGCTGGAGACTCTGGAAGGAAGGCAGCGTGGTGACATCGTTCTCTGATCGAGTTGTCAGGTGCACATCGACGCCATCAACCGGAAAGCTGAATTCGTAGTTTTCTTCAGAATGTAGTGCAGCTGTCGCTCTAAGATGGTCTGCAGGAAGCGCCTCATGGTAACGAGGTCCCGTTATGCCAATGGGTAGGAGACGCTCCATTTGCTCCATGAACCTGGACTGTCAGCCTTGGGATTTCTCTCAAACGAATATACTCACAGTCGAGCCCTTGCATTTGTGCAATATATATTCAGTCCTCCGACCAAAATGATATCAACAGAGAAGGTCATGCCCTCTAGTTCAATGTTCTCTCTACGGTTGCTTCGAGGAGGCTTGTTCGGCGGTTGCATGCTTCTCAATGAACTCCACCACAATACCGCACATGCATCGAGGACATCCTCAAATTGCAGGGTTTCATCGTGAGGTCCACGTGAATAATTATTAAGGACTGAAACTTGATCTATCTTCCAATCAGGTGGTGTACCTCGTTTGGTGATAGTCCATATGAGCTCTATGCAAAGTTTCTGCATCCTGAGCCGATACTGTAGCCATTCTTTCTCGACGTAGTCGTTTCGACAAATTGCGTGAATATCATTGATCAAAAGGTCTTTGCTGATTTCATCTTCCCCTAGCAGTAGTATGCTCTCGTATTGTCCTGATGGTGAGGATGGCTTCGGGTTTATACGCTGCTGCTGCTTCTTTAGGCGCTGCTTGACGGAGTCTCGAAATGCGCGTTCGTAAACCCTGGACGAAAAGACGTTCCTGTCAAAGGCGAACACGTAAGAGATCTTGGACAGATTGTCTGTCAATCTGCTAGTGAGAGATGCACTATCCCGATGGACATAGAGCGAGGCCGAGTCAGCCTTTGCACGATCTAGGACTTTGCGAGTTTTGGTAGTCTCCAACTTTCCTTTCTGTTCCGCTAGTGTTTTGCTGACCACGTTAGCATGCTTGTCAGATAGTGGGATAAACACTATATTACCAGTTGCAGGCTGTAAGGAGCAACGTCAAAGCATTTGTTTGGCGCCCGATAAGCTTTTGAACGCTCTCTGGCCCCTGTGTCCCGAACACGGTCTTGAACTTGTTGCGGAGATCCAGCGGCTTCTCGGTGAGTTGCCCCAAGTCTGAGAAGAAACCCTCCACTTTTCCCATGAGCAACTTGCAGCAATTGATGGAAACGTTCAGATCCATGACTAATTGATGATGGGCTTCCTTCAGGTCGCTGTCTATCCATTCTTGTATGCTGGATAGGGCCGCTCGCAGTGCATTTAGTTGTGAAGCCAGGCTGAGAAGTGTAAGGTCGGCATCTTCCCATCGTGTTCGAAGATCGTTGATAATCGATACGGTCTTGGTTACAGCATCTACGATGTTGCAAATCGCGCCCACTGCGCCGATGATACCGATAACCTCAGCCATTCCTTATGATTGAGTCTGGCCTTGTGACAATTCAATGACAGCGATAGACCATCAGGTTCTCCTGGGGGCGAAGGCACTCGAGAAATAATCTAGCCTTGTGACATCCTGGGGAAAGGTACCGCGTAACTCAACGTCCCTTTTCGACCGGTCGGAAGGCTGCCTGAAGTTCGGTGCTGTGAAAAAGTGGTATAATCAGAAGACTGGCGACCGGGACCGTAAAGTCGCGAGTGGGAGCGACCTGAACGGATTTTGAAGTCTCTCTATTGAGGGAGATTCGGTAGCCGGTGGCGGAGGCGCAGTCCCTAGTTAAGGTCCTCAGCCCCGCAGTGTACATATGCGATAGTTCAGCCTTGCGACAGCATCTGTAGGCTTGCAATCTCAAGGCACACTTCGAAGCCACCTCCTCTCGCAAAAAGCAAGATCTCATGGAGGCTAAGATTGAGTTTGCAGTCCTTTCTGGTAGATTCCCAAGCTGCTTATAGTCGACTAAAGAATTAACATATAACGCGCTGATATCCCAGCTTTTTATTATTTTTGGGTGTTTGCACTGAAAACTGATACAGAATATTCAGCTCGACCTCCCAAAAGGGTCGAATCACCTCGACAACAGCAACCTCCAACAGAGTTGCCAGGTAACTGCAACTTCGCAGCGCGCTCGAGTCATTAGTCTGAAATAACCCATACGATACTTTTAGTACTTAAAATCTCTTGGAAGGTCCTTGACTGGTGGTGGAAGGTCTGGACTCCTGCTAGAAGGGCCGGGACTGATAGAAGATCCGTGACGAGTGGTAGAGGTCCGTAGTTGCTGCTGGTGGGATATCATTGATTACAGTATCACATGACGGATTCAGGACGTTCTCCTCAGTGAAGAATATATTAAGAAGCTTGTATGAATCGAGATCATTGATTGCAGCATGCATCCCATGACGGATTCGGGACGTTCTCTTCGGTGATATCGATTCATACAAGCTTACCATACCCAACATCATTGAGCAGTTGTCCAGTGGTGGGATGCCTGGACTGGTGGGAGTCCTGCTGGTGGTGAAGAACGGGCTTGTGGTGGAAGATCAGCTACTGGTAGTGGTGGCGGAGCGACCGCTGCGCAGAGGACATCCCCGGGAAATGCCCTAGGCGTTGGCAGCTACACCAAACTGCAGATTGATTTCGTACGCCTTATAGTGGAGGCAGGAGGCTGCCAAGCATATATGGCCTTCCTGCATCTCGAGTGTGAATGTGTTGAGGTCATTTAGGCCATACTAACCTGGGAGCTCCAGCTGGGCCCAATCGGTGCAATGCTGAATAACTCATACTGCTCAATGTGAGATATCGTAGAGGAAGATAAAACGCGGACTTGGTAATCTTCCAAAGGATCGGAAAAGGTACGCGAATGTGTTCGAATATTTCTCTTCATGATTTCATCAATACAACATACACACTCTCTTTCATCTCCTCCATCGTTGCCAAAACTTCCACCCTGCTTTCTCGTTCCCTTCTTCCAGATTTCTAAACCTGGTATTGTCTTTGCTCCTTCGTCTTCCCACCCATGCAAACCAGATGATCAACCCAACGACCATGAATGCTACTACTAGGAGTGTTTGTAGCGGTTCTGCAAATACTGCTCTCGACAGTAGGAATAAGCTGACGCAACAGAAGATGATTGGAGTAGTGATCCACGTTTTATATGGGCGCTCTAGATCCGGTTCCTTAACTCTCAAGATGATGAGACCGAGCACGGTCTGGAAGTAGAAGGAATAGCCTGCAACGCCGTAAAACGTGACGAGCGTGTCGAATGAGCCGATGACAATGTACACAGCTGTGAGTACTGCGTTAAGGACCATGGCAGAAATAGGCGTGAAGAAGAATCCCGCATCAGCGTCGGCGAACCAGTCTACCAGCTTTTTTGGTATCTTGCTCTTCCCGGGATTTGTATTTAAGCTATGCAATCTAATCGCTCTATGACTCTTTCCCAGGCCTATGTTTCCGAATAGAGCCGGAAGATAGCCTTCTTTGCCCGCGGCGTAGACAAGGCGGCCAGATGTGAAAGTTGTTGCATTCAGCGCTCCAAAGCATGATCCCGCGACGAATAAGGCAAGGATGAGCGAACCAACGGGCCCGAAAACTTGAGATCCGAAGGCAACGGCGACGGTGTTTGAGGATTCGATGACGGAGGTCGGCAAGACGAGGAAGTAGGCTATGTTGGCGAGAATGTAGCATAGAATGACGAGTGGGAGAGAGGTGTGGATAACGCGAGGGAGATCGCGGGCGGGGTTTTTAAATTCGGCAGTCACATAGTTGACCTGTTCATGTTAGTTCTGACTATGACCACTTGCCGCGAGGGGAGTTCGACGTACATTGTCCCAGCCATCGAATGCCCAGAGCCCGGCGTAAAGCGCTACAGCCCAGTTGCTGATGTTCGTATTGGTGTCGTCGAACCAGCCGCGATTCTTCCAGTCTTCATTCGCATGGCCTTTGTAAGAGAGCCCTGTTACCGCAACCACGACGCCAATTACTGTGACGCCAAGCAGGGCGAAGAACTTTAGGAACATGAAGACGTCGGCGCTCCTTGTACCCAGCTTTGTCGATACACAGTTGAGAGCCGTAACGACCACAAGTCCCACCAAAGCCACGCTCTTGTTCAACCATGTGCTCGCATCCACAGCCTCGGCCCCAATTACTGCGCGAACTAAGTATTCTCCGAATATTATAGCGATGATGGCTGCTGAGCCCGGCTTCAGCACTACGACGGCACACCACGTAAATAGGAAGCCCGCCCATTCACCGAAAATCTTGGAGAGGTAGACCTGCGCGCCGCCGTTCAACGGTATGGCGCCTCCAAGCTCGGCATAACTGGCCGCACCTGTCCACGCCAGGATTCCAGCAACAACCCAGACAAGCAGCGACGCGCCCGGCGATCCAGCATTCTTGTTGACTTGCGATGGCGAGGAGAAGATGCCGCTCCCTATTATAAGTCCAATTACTAGTGATAATCCATTAAGGTATGTCAGGCTCTTGTTCTTCTCTAACGAGCCGCCGTTGAGCGCGTTGGATGGGTCTAAAGCGGGATTCGAGGGTGCGCCGAGTGCGGTATAGCCCTGCGCAGTGCTCGATAGTGGGAATAAGTTGGGCGCAAAGTCAAAGGCGGAGGATACGCTGTAGGAGCGGTTGTGCCGTGGCCGGTTCTCGTCGTGCCCGGCTGGATTCAGCTCTGATAACGGGTCCTCGTCGTCGAAAGATAGTCTTCGTGATGATGGCGTGCCCGAGGCCGAAGACTCTTCCGAGGTCCGGCGCGAAGGGTGTGAGGAAGAGGCCAGCGAGGCGAGCTCGAGCGAATCGCGGGTGGGCGGTGGGAGGTTGGAGTAGCGGCCGGCCATGTTGTCGAGGAGGGGATGGAAGGATGGAGGGCGGCTACCTGCAGACACAGCTGCTCGCCATGGGCATAGAAATTATACTAGAGACGAAGAGTATACAGGGGTAGTATCCAGTACCCCTTTCTATGACTGAGCCTGAGCTTCTTCCGAGTCTGAATGGTGAAGCTCATATGCGCTGTTGAAACGATGCAGCTCCTATGCCGTCATGGGACTAGCTCCCGTTTGGGCGTTAGAGCTCCACCAGAAAATCGCGGGCGCCGTTCGCCATTCTAGTTTGGCGTCGAAGCTTGACATGGAGTCTTATACATGCCATGATTTCAGTAATTGAACGTCTGCCCCGCTATGCGCACGCGTCCAGGTGATGTCGCGCCTCAGTCTGCACCGCGTAGGCTGGCGGCGCGCCCTCCGCCATTCCTCCATAGTACAACCATTGGTGGCTTCACGCTGGGCTAGTAGCTCGACAGACAGGACGCGAAGAGCAGAGGAAACGAGGATAGAAACCCTCACGGCGAAATGGCAGCCTCACTGGGACAGGCTGGCACCCCAATGGCACGACCTGCGCAAATCCGATCGAGGAAAGGCATACGTGCTGCCCATGTTCCCATACCCCTCTGGTACACTACATCTTGGCCATCTACGAGTGTATACTATATCCGATGTCCTGGCTAGATTCAAGCACATGCAGGGCTACAAGGTCCTGCACCCCATCGGATGGGATGCCTTCGGTCTGCCTGCTGAAAATGCTGCGATTGAGCGAGGAGTGCACCCAGAGAAATGGACGCTGCAGAACATCGACAGCATGAAGGAGCAGATGAAGGAGATGGGCGGTCGCTGGGACTGGGATAGCGTACGCAGCACAATGCTCTCACGTAGGAATGGGAACTGATCAGGCAATGTGTAGGAAATCCGAACATGCGACCCCGCCTTCTACAAACACACCCAGCGCATCTTCCTCATGCTGCACGAGCGCGGCTTAGCCTACCAAGCCGAGTCCCTCGTTAACTACGATCCTGTCGACAAGACAGTCCTCGCCAACGAACAAGTGGATGCCAATGGCTGTTCCTGGCGATCGGGCGCAAAGGTCGAAAAGGTTATGCTCAAGCAGTGGTTCTTGAAGATCAAGGAATTCCAAGAACCTCTGCTGAAGGACTTGGATGCTTTGGCAGATAAGGGCAGGTGGCCTGAAAAGGTGCTGGCCATGCAGAGGAACTGGATTGGCAAGTCTGAGGGCACGAAGCTGTGGTTCGACGTTGAGTCGACGAGTAATGATGTGCACTTTGAGCCAGTCGACGTCTTTACTACGAGAGCAGATACTTTGTTCGGCGTACAGTTCCTCGCTCTTTCCCTGAGCCATCCAATTGTTCAACAGCTGGCCCTGGAAAATCAGTCACTCCGCGCCTTTATTGAACGAGCAAAGGAACTACCACAGGACACCAAGGAAGGATTCCTACTTCCAAACGTTGTCGCAAGGAACCCAATCGCTCAAGTGACAGGGTCTCAAGACTCCCCTATCCCGGTCTATGTCGCCCCTTACGTGTTACAAGACTACGGCTCTGGTGCAGTCATGGGTGTGCCCGGCCACGACACTCGGGATCATGCTTTCTGGCGGACAAACGCTGGCGATGAACCAATGAAGATCGTCATTTCCGCCAAAAAGGGTATCTCATCTTCGCCACTTGTACCAGGGGAGGAAGACAAGCTCACCACCGAAAGGGGTTTTGTTGCTGCACAAATCGATCGTTTTGGGAACATGCCCTCAAGGCAAGCGGCGGATGAGATTGTGGAAACTCTCCGTACCTCTGGAAAACTAGCTGAGAAAACCACAAGCTGGCGGCTTCGCGACTGGCTTATCAGTCGTCAGCGGTATTGGGGAACGCCTATACCTATCATTCATTGTGGTTCTTGCGGGCCAGTGCCTGTTCCTGAGAATGACCTCCCAGTCGAACTGCCGAGTCTACCAGATAGTTTCTTCGAAGGTCGAAAGGGGAACCCCTTGGCGGAAGATGATCACTGGAAAAAGACTACGTGCCCAAGGTGCGGCTCGGCCGCTGAGCGCGAGACGGACACAATGGACACATTCATGGACTCATCGTGGTACTTTTTCAGGTTCTTGGATTCTGAGAACAAGGCCGCGCTGGTGGACCCTGAGAAAGCAAATGATGGTATGCCAGTGGAGCTCTACGTTGGTGGAGTCGAACATGCCATTCTGCACCTCCTTTACGCACGCTTCATCTCAAAATTTCTCGCAACGACTCCCGCTTGGCCGAAAGGAAATTTAGCCAATGGCGAACCCTTCATGCGACTTATTACCCAAGGAATGGTGCACGGAGAGACTTTTACTGATCCAGAAAACGGACGATTCCTTCGCCCTGAGGAAGTCGACCTGACGAACCCCTCTCGGCCCGTTATCAAGGCGAGCAGCCTTGCACCCAACGTCAGCTACGAAAAGATGTCCAAGAGCAAATACAATGGCGTAGATCCCGGTGCTACGATTGCGAACTATGGCGCCGATGCTACACGTGCGCATATGCTTTTCCAGGCGCCCATCGGTGATGTGCTCGAATGGGACGAGAAGAAAATCACTGGTGTGCAGCGCTGGCTTCATCGGGTTGTTCGACTGTCAAGTGCGTTCTGGATCCCTCATAATGAGCTAGACAACTTTGAAGTCCCCTCACAGATTGATGCGAAGCTCCTTGATATTCTCAAAGACTTTTCAGCAAAGGGGCTTTTGAAGCTGTCGCAATCTGCACTACAGGATTCGGATGCGACTCTGATAGCCTCGCTTACGCCAGACGATGCGAAACTCTGGACTAAAACGCAACAAACTATTGCAAGCGTCACCGAATCGTACTCGCAAACATACTCTTTGAATACCATCGTCAGCGACCTGATGACTTTGACGAATACAATATGGGACACTCCACACTCGTCAGCTGCGACGCCTTACCTCAAGTGGCACTCGACAGCACAGTTGATTCGCACAGTTGCTCCGATTGCTCCAGGTGTCGCCGAGGAGGCGTGGTATCTGCTGAACAACTTCAAAAATCTGCCCGGTGAAGTTCTCGATGAGGACTGTTCATTACCTAGGGGTTCGCCCACCGTTTTCGCAACCGGGTTCCCTGTTGCGGACCTTGATATCATACCGAAATTGAATCACACGAGGAAATGCGTCGTCCAAGTTGACGGCAAGAGAAAGTTCGAAGTTGATATAAGGAAACTTCCGGAGTCTACGAGTCCGAAGGATACAAAAGCAGTATCGAAATGGGTCTTGGACCAACTGATGGAGACTGAAGAGGGCAAAGAATGGCTTGACAGGGACTCGGGGAAGATTTGGAAAGCTAGCCAGACAGGTCAGCCGCATCCAATCTTTGACGTCCTTCCTGAGGATTGGAAGGTCATTGCGGTCAATGGAGGTGCGTTGTGCAACCTCGTGGGACCGAAGAAGCCAAGACCAGCAAAAGCAGAATAAGAGATCTTGTACTCCTACTTGTATACACATTGTACCATTATAACTTGGCTGTTCAGACAGTAGCATCATGCATAACTAGCGGCGTTTAACAACGTTGGTTGTAGAATAGATATATGGCTCATAGATCAAACCCCCTTGGACATGTAACTTTACTTAGCTACTGAACGTATACCTCTGTTGCACTTAAAGGTTGTAAAGAGGGGATACTAGGAGCTAAATAGAAGATGGGTTCACGTCTCATTTACACAATCCGAACGGCAAACTTCGAGCGCTTCCTCGCGGGATCATTGTTCTGAATAAGCACCAAAACTAATTGAACTAGCTACTCAGGTATATAAATCCAATTCGAGGATTTCATAGTGATCTGGCGCCTCGTCCGAAAGCCGAGCCGCCATCTCCGATCGTCGTCATCACTGCGGAACGCGTTCCGAATCCCCCGTCATACAACTTCACTTTGTTATACCTTCCAACCTTCCAAAACCTACAACCACACTCTCTCGTCGAAATGTCCTTCGTTACCCGACTCCCCCGGGCATCTCCATCACGTCTATTGCGGCAATTCTCCACTGCACCCTCACGCCGGCAAGCTCCTACAATACCCTACACGCAAACATGTCCGTCGCCAACCTGCGAATGCGCGTCCACGCCGCCAGACCTCGACATCGACCGTAAGACGCCGCTGCTGAACACAATGGCCGCGTACTCCGAGCAAGTGATAATATGTACTGGCAAGGAAGATTGGACGAGTAACATCGAGCAAGAGGAGGGAGAAACGGGCGAGTTTGTCAAAGGATTGAAAGGCGTGATAGGCAAAGGGGGCGTTGGATTTGATGTAGGTTCGTTCCCCTTGTGTATTGAGACATAACAAGTCAAGTCAAGCCAGTTGAAGCATAATCTACTAACGAAACCGTGTGTATTATAGCCATTCACCAACGTCCTCATAACCGCATCCTCCCTCCCACAACCCGCAACAAAACACACCACCACAGCCCTCCTCTTCCCTAGCTTCCAGCGCATAGAAAACATACCGCACAACGCCGACGCATTCTCGCACTTCGCCACCGCGTACCTCAAGGCGAAAACCCTCCACCCCATGCACGACGGCCTCTCCCCAGCGCAAAAAGCCAACCTCCTACGAGACAAATCACTCGCCACCCAACTGCCCCCCGCACAACCCATAACCAAACCCACAATCCTAATCTGCGGCCACGGCGGCCGCGACCAGCGCTGCG
Organism: Parafenestella ontariensis; assembly: GCA_021596325.1. Taxonomy (NCBI): domain Eukaryota; kingdom Fungi; phylum Ascomycota; class Dothideomycetes; order Pleosporales; family Cucurbitariaceae; genus Parafenestella; species Parafenestella ontariensis. The sequence continues at coordinate 189,321 of JAKGDA010000024.1, forward strand.
GCATCCTCGGTCCCATCCTGCAAACCTCGTTCCGCAATGAACTCAAGAGACGGAGTATAGACGCCGACGTCGCGCAGATAAGCCACATCGGCGGACACAAGTACGCCGGCAACGTGATTATTTATATACCGCCTAGTATGGCGGGGAATGCGCTGAGGGGCGCGGGGATCTGGTATGGGCGTGTTGGACCGGAGAATGTCGAGGGGGTGGTGGAGGAGACGGTTGTGCAAGGGCGGGTGATTTTGGAGTTGTTGAGGGGTGGAGTTGTAAGAGGTGGGGGGAATGTGGGGAGGTTGGTTGAGAAGGAGGTGAGGAGGGAGAGGGGGGAAGAGGAGGGGAATGGGAATGGGGGGTTGAGGTTGAAGGCCAAGGCGAGGGGGTAGATGGGGGTTTGTTGATGGGTAGACTGGGGAGATGCAACCCAGAATTTATCGCTGTGTATATGTTGTATAGACGATGTGTAGATAATGTATACTTCACTTCACTACTAGAGGCAGGCGAGAAGAGGTGCTACCAAGTCGAAAGACATTCACGAGTATCTGTCTTCGAAGTTCTTGTTCGTGGGGTAATTGTGCTCGAGAGACACATTGTTTCTACTTTCTAGACGCCTATAGAAGGCAATATACTACATACAAAGTGTAAACTCTGCGCCACTGAACCTCAAGAGTGATCAAGAGGCCAAGCCCAGAGCGGGGTGGGATATAAACGAGAACCGGTCTGGAAGCAGCGTGAGTCTTGTGTGGGGTATACAGTAAAAGAGTGAAAGTGCCGTGCAAGTGCGCAGCACCGAGTGCATATTTCGTTCGTGAATGGAAAGAGTGAGTAATGGTATCGTATCGTAAGCGACGTGACGTGATGTGATGTGACGGGACAGCAACGGGCAGTGGTAGGAGGCCACCACACCCGTGCTGTGGAAGGGGAGGAGCTCTGAAGCAGAACAGTAGCAGGGTATTGTCACAGCCCAGCCCCAGCCCGAGCCCAGCGCCGAGGAAAAGAAAAAGATGAAACCGGAACCGTTTACGCCGCAGGATGCGCCGCCTAGTGGAAAAAGAAAAACCCTTACCCAAACCCGCAAAATCCCAAACAGAACTGGTTATCGTACATCCGGTCTATGAATAGCAAATTGTGCAAACTCTTGTGTCTTGTGCAAAGCTTGAGGCAATGTGTAGCCTCGTGCGCTCGCTCATATCCAGCCATTGGGTGGAGGACTTCGGGACATGGTACCCGCACCGAGCGGTATCCGCGCTGTAGGACTCGGGGCCGCTCTGCCGCTGTTTGAGCGGGCGAGAGTGGCTGATAGAGGTGTGCCAGGTGTCGATGCTGTGGGGGAGCCGACAGAAGCCACGGGCGTAATGGGGTTCATGTGTAGCCCGCTCATGACACCGCGTGCGGGAATCGATGGCGGGAATGCACTTTTCGGGGTGCCGATTTTCGGGGTTCCGACTGGTGAGCGTGGCGGTGGTGCAGGCAGTACTTTTTCGCGCTGAGCTTGCAGGTAAGCACTGCTGTTCTGGGCTGGAGTGAGAGGGAATGCTGGGGTTCGGGCTGGGCTCCGTATTCGTGTCTCGGTAGGTGATGCGGTTCGAGGAGGTGGTTGGGGACGGACTGGGCTCGGTATCCGTGACTCGGTGGGTGATGCGGTTCGGGGAGGTGGTTGGGGGAAGGCGCTAGGACTGGGGAGTTCGTCGGGAGTCGTGCTGATGGTGGGGGGGTGTTGGATGGGAAGGGCGAGTGATTCTCCGCTTGACTCAGTAGATGCCTTAGTTGATGTAGTCTCGCCACGCCTCAGTGGCGGAGCGGTCGGGTCTTTATATCCAGTGCTACGTTCAGCTTTGGTGCACTTGGCTGCTGCAAGCGTAGCCGGGGCTACGGAGAATCGAAGACCGATTTGGACGGTAGCGCTACTATCTGTACTCCTGTCACGACGGTGTCGTTCTGCGAAATTTGGTTTGGGTATCGTCAAGAAGTCGAAGGCTTCGCTGACATTGGTGATAGAGCTCCTCCGTGTGAAGCGACGCATGGCCAATTTGGAGACTCGAGCGTCTTTCACGGCGTTTGGATCGTAGACGGTTGCGGGCAGACGAGGGACGTCCTCGGCCCGTGTTGGGAAGAGAGAATAGCTCTTCTTTGCTCGTTCGTGTCCCGGTGTTGCAACTTTCTTCTCGTCGACATCCGGTGGCAGAGGCCATTTAGTTGGATCAATCGTGCCTAGCGACTTAGCAGATCCCGGTGTCGCGGCCCTTTCTAACCGTACGAAGTATTCAGGGTCGAAGTCAGATTGGTTCTTTTCTGGTCCCACATCAATGAGACCTTGTCTACTCTCTGGCAGGCGGCTGGTTTGTAGCGACATTGGCCCACTGATGTTCATTTCAAGGTCGCTTGGGCCGAAGAATCGAAGTCTTGGTCGTTTTTGCTTTGGCGGAGCTTTCATCTCTTCGATTGGCCGAATGACCATTCGCATCGCGTTTGTGCGAAGGAAAAGGTGCAGAAACGTAATGATCATTCCAGAGGAGAAGAGCGAGATCTCGGCGACTCGGGCGGTGGCTAGCACATTCTTGAAATCTCGTCGGAGGGACTGGACTTCAACTGGGATCACGAGGATCTAATCATTTGTTAGCCATCAAAGCAGTGAACTTTTGAGAGCGTACTTACATAAATCAACGCGGCAACTAGCAGAAAATAAGTCATGCGTGAAGCTGAAATCCGCTCGTTATGGTCCAGATTCGGTGTCCTCATCAGTTGAATGCTGATAAGAGCCGCCAACAGTAAGAGGAAAAAGACCATAACACACAGGATGATCAACATCAGGAGATCGTATCGTATGGGAAACCAGATGAGGCTGCCAAAACACCGGTTGTACATTGGCCAGGCGATTGTTGGCATCCAGGTAAGGAGTAGCAGGAATGACACCACGCCAATACAGATAGTCGTGTTCCACTTGCCGCGCGGTGCGAAGCGTTCGCGTCTGAGGGCTCTCCACGCCATCTCGATTCCGAAAATCAAAGTGATGTATCCGACCACAAAGATACCTGCAGGCGTTAGTTCTCGCCCGTTGTTGTTCGGATGGTTCTCGACGTACCAGGAAATGTGATCATGGCTAGTCCCCGACATTTTTTAGACACTACACTATGAAGGGATGTGCTCTGCACTGCTACGAAAATAATTTGCTGTATAACTGCCCCGCAAGCCAGCGCGAGTGGAAAGGCCTCAGCTGGGTGGACATTGTGGAGAGCGTTAAACCTCCTGGTTGCTGTTAGCTAATACTGGGCGCATTTTTGTACACACTCACTGCTTCTTCGGCTGAACTTGCAGAGCAGCTGCTCTTCTCGCGTCCGAAACAATCCGGTGAACTGTCAATAGTGCCAAAGCAAGACTGAACCCTCCCAGCGTAAGATGCGTGGTTCGCAGCGTCTGTACCTGAGCCAGCTGTAGATTGGCAATCAAGGTCCTTGTCGTGTTCGTTTGGGTCCAAGGAACTTCACGGACACCCGAAGTGTTGAGCGTCGTGTTGAAGTGCGACCGGACCTCGAGTTGGGGAAAGTGAGCGTTCCATGATTCCATCTTGCCAGCTCGCGCAACCAAGTATACAGGAAAGAAAGGTATCTCGCTGGTAACCAGCAGCGGCTAAAGGAAAGGAATTGTCTAGGTATTCATGGAGGCCGCTTGACTGACGTCGTGAAAGAGAGTAACCAGCTCAGTGTCAATCAAGAAACTGCCTAAGCCTGCCAGCAGAGCGACGAAGAGGAAGGGGAAGGAGCGTTGGCATTAAGCGTAGGATACGGAGGCGAGTATGAGATGCCAAACAGTATATGAGGAAACTAATGGGAATTGCCAGTAGGCGCAGGGTTTCGGGACAGCGGTCCTGAGGGGTCTGTCAACTCATTCGCTGGAGCGTTCGCATTGGCAGTACTCGAGTCAGTTCATTTTACAGGCCGCATCCTCCCACCCTGGGGGAGGTGGGGTTTCAACCTCATGCGAGCCATGCACGTCCCAGGGAGCCCGGGCAGCGGAAGCAGCAAGACCCGTACAGGCACCATGGTGCTCGGATCTTGTCCACTGCTTACGGAAGGGCGGCTGTGGAGATTTGACCTCGCGCTGGCCTTTGCTGTGGCATTGACCGTGTTGAAGCGTCCGGGAAGACGTCACTGCTTTCCGTTGTAACCGCTGCAGGGTCTGCTATTGAGCGAGCTAGAATACCGTCAACATTTTGGGATTGCCTTGGTCAAGATCAAGCGCTTGCTGTAGACCTTCTGGTTTCGTTTCTGTCACCTTCGCACCATTTTTAGTATCCAATATCCATTTCACGCATGGAGGCGCCGTGGTAGGCCAGTGGCGCGAAGTCAGTGGTTGTGGTGAGGTCCAGGATGGTCTGGCTAAGGTTCTGATGCTCGCTGGGTTTAGGGTTGTGCCGCAGAGTCTCGCTTCAGCCCTGCCCGAGACAGACCGAACGCCAGACCCATGTCAGCCACAACGGTTACCAGGGAATCGCTTCCAAATCTTGACCAGATGCATGAATTTACGAGCAGAAAGTAGAAGACGTACGCTGTGAAAGTTGGGAGCTTCGTCCAGGAAGCCAACAATGAAATTGCTCAAGCGACCGGGACTGCTCTACCATTTGGCTTTAGGTTTGAGAGACAATATTGGGCAGTAGGTAGCGCAAGAGAATGGTCTTAGTGTAGCGCAGAGGTTGCTACCATGGGCAGATCACAATGATGGCTTGACATCGTCGTCGCAGCTCTGGCGACGCTGATCTTAATGGCCGAAAGCGTGGAATTAACGCAAACACCTCTCGCAGGCTGAGTGACGTAGTATGGTGTGAGTATCATCTGTGACTATCGTGTGTCAGTGGCACCAAGATCTAGCAAACGCCTTGATCTTACGTTTTACTGTCAACGCATAGTGAGAGGTTACCTCGTGGCTAAGTGATATCCTGATACTGAAGCTGCAAAGCGGCGAGGAAATAAGAGTACTACCAGACAATCCTAAGGATCTGCCACAAGGTAGCATGCACTTGAAGGCTATAATGGGCAGCGTTTGCTCAAGGATGAGCCACACGGCATTATGCGAAAATCATGGATCCTTCAAGGTGTAGTGATGCTCATGCTGCCAAGCAAAGCAGTTTTCTAGAACATTGACGATCCTTTCCGCCACTTACCCTATCGGTCAGTAGATGGTGTGGTCGTGGCACAGCAGGGTGCTTCAGAAATAAGTTACCAATCATGCAAACCATAAGAGATGTGCATATAGGCGGTCTCGCGTGAGTCTGAGGCGTGGCGGGAGTAGGAGAACCAGCATCGAATAGATTAGATATATTTTCCGCGATGGTCTGGAATTTTGTTGAGGTACACCACCGTCAAAGGAAAGTTAATGTTGGGTATAGCAGAGCACCGGTGGTTGATTTGCACCTGCCAATCATTGTCATGCTCTCATGCAAATCCTTTCTTAAGTTGACTTGGCATATTCTTCAAGGTACGAAACAAGCAGCTTCGCGCCATCCAGAGAGACCGCATTGTCTATTACACAAATCGAGTTAGCTTCATCCATTAAGCAGATTAATATTTGGTCAAGATCTGGAACCGAGATTTCCGACCACGAGACGTATATGTGAACTGCGTGGGGCATAGGTGTGCGGAAATCGCTTGGAGTATGCTTGACAATGCCACCAATATTGAGATTATGGGGCCACTCACAATTGCTCGCACGAATGCCACCCACGCTACGGTGCCCCTTCAAGCCTAGCAAGCCTTTCTTTTCTGCACCCGTTAGGAACGCTTTCTCTTTATCCGCATCCCCACCGTGGATTCTGAAGCAGATGTTCATCCGGCTACGGGCAGACTTGTCCGGAACGACTTGATAAACATCTGGATACTTCTCCAGTGTCTCGTAAATTAGCCGAGCTTTCTCATTCGAGACCTCTTCCTGACCGCCAATGCGCTTTGTACCGTACGAGTTCACAAGTCCAGACATGACTTGGCCAGCTACCCAGACATCGAAGATGGGCAATGTGTTGTATAGTGAGTTGTTCTTCGCAATTGTCGGGTAGTCTAGTACAATTGGGCCAACAGACAGATTGAGCTCCCTCAGCAGATCGGGCGAAGCCGGGGTTGAATGCGGCGGGAGGAGTGACTTCCGCAATATGACTATAGCAATGCCAGTATTGCCAATGTTCTTCTGTGCACCCCCAAAGATGACGGCATACTTTCGCACGTCGACTTTCCGGGAGATGAAGTTGGAGGACATGTCAGCACAGACAAAGGGCGCATCGTCGCCTTCAAGGCTTTTCGGGAAGGCAGGGAATTCGACGCCGTCAACAGTCTCATTGTCGCAGAAGTACACAAGGGCAGGGTTCGACGACCGAGGCGTGAGGTTCCACTGGTCTTCGGAAGGGATCTTGCCAAACTTGCCGTCGTTGGCTTTCCGTGCGTCGACCGCCACATTGACGTGTTTGGTGCCTACGAGACGCGCTGCCTCTTGCGACGCCTTCAGCGACCAGGAGCCTGTGACGAGATAGTCCAGCTTGAGCTCTTCGTCCACGACCTTGCGCAGTCTCTTGAGCACCTCCTCCTTGTCATCGCCCACCTCTTCAGCGATCTTGGCGCGCTTCTTCTCCACCCATATTGAAACGAGATGGTATACGGTCGCGCTAAACTCGCCGGTGCCGCCGCTCTGGAGGAACAAGATGTCGTAGTCGTCAGGGATATCGAGCAGAGTGGTGAGAGCCTGTTTGGTCTCGGCGAGGATTTCGTTGGCTTCGGGTGAGCGGTGGGAGATCTCGCAAAGGCCAATACCCTTGTCTCTGTAGTTCAGCAGTACCTGGGAGGCCTTCTCCAGGACGGCCGTGGGCAGTGGTGCGGGGCCAGCGCCGAAGTAGTTGACGTCAGAGCGGTTGACCATGGTGGCGGCGATATGGCTCGTAGGAAGAGATGTGTATGGAGAAGTCAGTCGACGAGAGGCAAGATTGAAGAGCGAAAAGTGAGTGACTATGGTGACATGAGAATTTCTCTAGTTGTCGCGTCATACCAATGACTCCAATACTATTCTTTCACGGTCACAGACACAACGCGTCCGGTGTCGGGTTATTGGCATGCAATACGCGCATACTGCCCGTCACACACGCAATACACGCAGAGTTCTCCCCGCCTGTTCTCTGGAGGCTCCCCGCGTGGGCGTTGAATGCATTAGGTGAAGCGATTGACCTCTTCCGCACCTCGGCCAATCGCAGCCGCAGAAAAGCGCTGACTACTCGCCGATAATCGCAGCCAAAAATTCTGGGGAAGGCGCATCAAGCATCAACACCTCGTTGCCATCCGAAATCGTAAGCAATGGCCATGTCGTTGCGAGCAGCACGGCTGCTGGGCCGTAGGCAAATTCCTGTATGTCAGATAGAGCTCAATGTTTTGCTACGCCCGCCTAATTCCTCTATAGATTCGGTCGGCCCTTCCTCTTCGCGTTGCATCGCAACTGCCCCGTGCGAACTTTGTCCCCCGCACATTCTCAACAAGTGCACCTCGACGCGACACGCAGGATGTCTTCCACTCGCTGAAGGAGAGTCCCGCGGCAAACTTCCTGTCGGCCCTCCAGGAGACGCCCAAGACACCTCAGACGCTCACTGAGAAGATCGTGCAGCGACATGCCGTTGGCGTTGCCGAGGGCAAAGTCCTCAGGTCCGGCGACTATGTCACTCTACAACCACATAAATGCATGACGCATGACAACTCATGGCCTGTGGCCCTCAAATTCATGGGCATCGGTGCTACCAAGATCAGCGACCCGAAGCAGATTGTCATGACCCTCGACCACGATGTACAAAACAAGACTGAGAAGAACCTGAAAAAGTACGACCAGATCGAGCGATTTGCAAAGGGCCAAGATGTCGTTTTCTATCCTGCTGGAAGAGGCATTGGACATCAGATCATGGTGGAAGAGGGCTACGCGTGGCCTGGAACACTGGCCGTGGCTTCGGACAGCCACTCGAACATGTACGGCGGCATCGGGTGCTTGGGCACGCCCGTGGTTCGAACAGATGCCGCGAGTATCTGGGCAACGGGTAAAACGTGGTGGCAGATCCCACCTGTTGCCAAAGTCACCCTCAACGGCAAAATGCCTCAAGGCGTCACCGGCAAGGACGTCATTGTCGCTCTAGCCGGTCTCTTCAACAAGGATGAGGTCCTAAATCATGCCATTGAGTTCACTGGAACCGACGAAACACTAGGCAGCATCCCCGTCGATGACCGTCTCACGATTGCGAACATGACGACCGAGTGGGGTGCCCTTACAGGACTGTTTCCTATCGACTCGGTCCTTCACGGTTGGCTTCGGGCAAGAGCTACTCTAGCAGCCATGGGCGAAGGAGAGGCCAAGGACCACCATCAGCAGCAGTTCATACACGAGCGCATTGACAAGCTTTTCACGGCCACCGGTATCGTGGGACAGCAGCTAGGCCACATCTTCAAACCTGCGTTGGCTGCTGACAAGGGAGCCGTCTATGCTAAGGAGCTTTTCCTAGACCTGTCAACATTATCGCCCTACGTTTCTGGACCCAACTCCGTCAAGGTTGCCACTCCGTTAGCCGAACTGCAGAGCCAGAACATCCCTATCAACAAGGCTTATCTCGTATCGTGCACCAACTCCCGTGCGTCTGATCTTGCGGCTGCTGCCAATGTTTTCAAAGACGCAGCTGTCCTGAACGGTGGCAAGATTCCTAAGATTCCAGAACACGTCAACTTCTACATCGCTGCTGCGTCCATCCCAGAACAAAAGGCCGCGGAGGAAGCAGGCGATTGGCAGGCTCTTCTGGAAGCTGGTGCGCAACCACTACCTTCCGGCTGTGGGCCATGCATTGGTCTCGGAACGGGTCTTCTAGAACCTGGTGAAGTCGGAATAAGTGCCAGTAACCGCAACTTCAAGGGCCGCATGGGCTCTCCTGACGCGAAAGCGTATCTTGCCAGCCCGGAGGTTGTTGCAGCAAGTGCCTTATCAGGTAAGATCTCAGGTCCTGGATGGTATGAAGCCCCTGAAGGCTACGAGGGCGTGCGTCGAGGCGAGGGCGATGGTATTCCGGCAGAGGAGCGTATGATGACGATCGAAGACATGCTCGAGAAGGCGATCAAGGATGCCGAGGCTGCTATTGGCACCTTTGATACCGCCACTCCTGAGACGCAAACCGTCAACCCACCTTCAACGCCAGGCTCAGAAGCCGAGACTTTAACTGAGATCCTGCCTGGCTTCCCTGAAAAGATCAGTGGCGAGATTGTCTTCTGTGATGCTGACAACATCAACACTGACGGTATCTACCCCGGCAAATACACATACCAAGACGATGTAACCCGAGAGAAAATGGCCGAAGTGTGCATGGAGAATTATGACCCCAGCTTCGGTCAAACAGCACAGGCAGGCGATATCCTCGTGTCAGGATACAACTTCGGCTGTGGTAGTAGCCGTGAGCAAGCCGCAACAGCCATCCTAGCCAAGGGCATTCCGCTTGTTGTCGCTGGTAGCTTCGGCAACATTTTCAGCAGGAACAGTATCAACAACGCTCTTATGGGCGTTGAGGTTCCCAAACTAGCCAACCGTCTCCGAGAAGTGTTCTCTTCGACAAACCCGGCATCGTCACAGCAGGCTATTAAGGAGCCTTCAAACAACCGCGAATCGCTCGACTCCCCACCACCAGCAGCTACAGCCCAGCCCGCCCAGGCTAAGCAGCCAACCCGCCGAACTGGTTGGACTCTGGAGTGGGATGTGCGCAGGAGCACTGTGTCCGTGCAGGAAGGACAGGGTGGCTCCAAATGGAGCGTCAAGGTCGGCGAGCTCCCTCCCAACGTCCAAGAGATCATTGCTCTTGGTGGCTTAGAAAACTGGGTGAAGAAGGAGATCGGTAGTACTTTGTGAGCGGTGTTTGGGAACCCTCGAATGTTTGTAAGATTTGTGTATACCCACTTAAACATATGCATGGCCGGCGTTCCGTAATTAGTTTCGAACGTAGCGCACAGGATTCACGACCCAAATCATTAGATTTCAAAAGTTGATCATCGACCTTCAAGAAATTCCTCTCATTGTTTCCCTATCTCATCAATGGTGATAAACCGGCGCACCCCGCACCCACCCCCTGGGCCTACACAAATACCAAGTATCAGCCTCTGATCTCTGTTCCCCTCCACCAGCTTTCTGGTCGATGCTAGCATACACACTCCAGCCCTCCTCCTCCAGCGTCTCCACCAGAACCAGCAACAGCTCTCGCACTCGCATCGTCTCCTGTCCCGTGGCCGCCCACGGGTACCCATGCAACTTCATCTCCCACACGCCCGGTGCTAACTCCTCTTGCGACTTGATCCACTGCGGTCCCAGCTTGCTTGGCAGCGATTGGTACAGCTGAAAAGGCGCGTCGATGAATCGAAGTCGATCCATCTTACTAAACGCAATACTGCACCAATCACACGGCGCCGGAGCGGGCGTCTGGTGTCGGAACACAAGCGTGTCTTTGTCCCACGATGTTTTGCTGATGTCGGTGTTCAGCGTGAGTACCCAGCCAAAGCTGTGCAGGGTAGCTAGTAGGGCATATACAAGTCGTCGGGCGTCTGAGGACTCTTTGCCCAGGCCGCGCCAGGGGTAGCCTTCCATTTTTATTTCATGGCTGTTGGCGTAGGGCCGCTCTTCTTGGATGCCCAAGGGCCAGACGTTGAGCACGACGTTGCGGCATGCATCGACTATTTGTGGAGGGAAACGCAGAAAGCGCAGGCGGTCTTCCATGTGCAGGGACAGCGAGGCGAAGCGCGTTTGAAAGGGTGCTGGTGCTGGAGCTGAATATGATGATGCTGCGTAGGCGGGTGCAGGAGCGGGCCATGGGTCGTTGTTGGAGAAGTCGAAAGAGTGCTTCTTGTCATGCTTGAATGGCGACTTGTCGCGTATCCTGTCGAACATGGTATGGTTGTAGATTGTGAAATGCTGTTTTCGTTTTCGAGATACGATGTTTTGGGTTGTCAAGTGAGGTTGTGGGTCAGGAAGATTAGTGGTACCAACCTTCGAGCGCAGCTCTCAATGCCTCTTATATCCATCTCATCAATCTCCACCATGGTATGATGAGACACTAACAGCCCCAGCAGCTTACTAGAAGGGATATGTTTTTTTTTTCGTCTGATGGGGCGATTTCGATGGACTAGAGATGGCTTGGTAGTCGTGCTTACAGATGGCTCCGAGGCGCAGTAGTGCGCTGACCCGCAGCTAAACTCATAGTTCGTTCAAGCGTACTAGTAGTTCGCCGCGGCTTGGTATTATCAGCGCACTTGACCTTTAACCGATTTAAGCTACACTAACCCACGTGTACGTTTGACGCGCGACTCACTTGCCAGCTATATTTGACTGTCTGCAAGCCACGGCCGAGTCAACCAACGATACCAAATCGCCCCGCGTCGTTCCGTGATGCAGCCCTGTCATTCTAAGCATCGGGCCATGCTGATTTGGGTCCCTCATTTGTTCTATCAAAGTAAGAGGGAAAAAATAAGATCAAAGAAGTTAAAAGATATTCTCACAAGTTGGCCTTCCTGCGGGAGCACCGGCCGCCCACTTGAGTCGTATCTACGCATTGGGGGTTAAGCCCAAGAGCTGAGGTGAAGTATAGCAAAGTATAGCAGAGGCTGGATATTGTCAATACCCTTTTAGTCTTCAGTTGAGGGGTCTACATGATACTAAGTCTATACAGGCTACCGTGATATAGTGCAGCCGGCTGATATGCCCAAAGACTAGGTTATGGTTCATCGAGTCTACATGTTTCGGGATACAGGAACATTAAGGAAGAGTAAGCTTTAGCCAGTAGTACCACAGATCAAGTCATAGTCAGTGACTATTTTATTATGATAAACCGAGGAGTTCCTCCTCAATGGTTCTGGCGTCCTCCTCCGAACAGCAATATGTGCTCGAGGCGTATACAACAGGAGGAGTACGGGTTCAACAGTTCACCCTTGGCTTTAGGAAATTGCCTACGGTTTGGGATGGAGTTTCTTCAGACTTTTGAGCATTTTCCGAGGAACTTCGCCCTCAGGAGAACCTGATAAGCCGTTGTTGGACCTTAAATGTACTTTGAGATTTCGTTAGAGCTCGCTACCCTGCTGGCAATGACGCCACGATCATCATGAATGCTCGGCTTATCATAATGAGAGCGTTACTATGCAGGTACTACTCAATCATCTATGAAATCTAAAGAAGACGAAGAACGACTGCGCGAATGCGGCGATTTTGAATCGAGCGAGGATGAAATGGCATCATTCATTGACGATGAAGCGTCAGATGGCCATGGAGAGTTGCTAGTAGCCTCCGATAGCGATGGCTCGGATGGCGATAATGGAGTTATAAGTCTCGTCGAGTGAAATAACCGAGCAGCAAGAGTGACGAGCTGAGAGGTGAAACCTTTGGTGCGACCGATGAGGGCATCCAAAGTCAGTGCTAGCCTCTACGTATTACGAAGTAGGACACTAAAGCTGGATGGCTTGTTCCTTGCCCTTCATGCTGTTCTCCTGCCACCCCGTTTCTCTCCTCATCCTATCTGCCTCTAAAGATATCTCTGCCTTCTTCTTTCCAGTTTATTTTGGCAGTAGCTTGAACGGTCTCGAGGCGAATTACTAGAGAAACGGGATCTAATAGCACGCTGAAGAGCTCATCGCGGTACAATCATCTCAACGACTACTCTCTGTTTCGTACCTGAGTCCTAGCCCGAGGATCTGCAATATATGGATAACTAGCCACCAAAAAGCATCAGCCGAATGCAAAAACATGTATCACTACCAGCATTGCTGCATGATTCACAAAGGAATTCTTGGTACGAGTGGCGGCGGCGAATCAAACAACAAGCGCAGAAAGCTCCTGCTATCTATCACAAAACAAGACATTCGAGCGTCTAAATTGCAGACAATTAAGTAAGCTCCAGGCTATCTCACCTTCCCTCAGTCATGACCTATTGAATTAAGTTAGATCGCGCAGTGCCGCATATAGTAGTAAAAGTATATGTGCAGTACGTCGAGTTGAAACCAGCAAAAGTAGCAAAGATAAGATCATCACCCCACATCACGATTCGAACCTACGGCGAAAAAAATAGAAGTTACCCTACTGGGGCTAGATCCAGAAGGACAAATGATTACATCTGCACCATCCAACGTGTAGCCTGTTCTGGTAACTTGTAAGAGCATATAATATTAAATTATATATGCTTAATGTATCAAATGTTAGGGAACAAGTAATTTTATGTGCGGCGCGGCCTCGCTAAAGTGAAGGCGGAGCGGAGGTGAAGGCGAGCGCTTCTTTGTTATTGCTGTTGTGCGTAGGCGTGTATAGAATGCAAGTGAAAGCGCGTGGAGCGGAATTGAAGGAGCAGCATGAGCGCGGCATAGTCGCTTTATGCATATGTGCACTATAAGATAGTAGACTGGCCTATTTGCGGTCGGCCAGAGATCAAATTTATTAAGTTGAGATAGTGGTCAGGACTGTAGCTGTCAGAGACTGGCTCAGATTGGCACAAATTGAATTGCGTCGTCAGAGCCCATTACTCGGCTAGATACCTAATCTAACCCACAAGGTATATGTACTAGTAGTAAGATCGCTGCAGAAAGGCAGCGATCCGTCTATCGTACCTAATATACCTATTGTTCCCTCACTATCAATCGTGACACATACTAGACCCTGCTCACAATTCTCGCTGCTCACTGCAAAGATCCGGTTGCGGCGGTCCTCTTCCTCCAGGATACTTGTTATACGAGTATATAGAAGTGCCCTCTTAGTTGAGGATGAATGATGGCTTTTCATATAAATTTGCGGCCGAACCATGCGCTCTCAACACAGCAAGCCACACGAAGCCGTGACAAATACAGCAAAACTGTGATCGCCAAATTACAGGCTTAGAGTAGAGATTGAAGAATTCAAGATGCAATTGAACGGTAAGACGGGACTATGTCCAGAGTGGGACTTAGCCCAATCTCACAACCGGACGGCTCGTTCTCCACCCATCAGTCACCCAGTGGTACTCCAGATGATCCTCCACAATGAGCTTCGCCCATTCCGCATGTTCGGGTTTCATCGCCAAGAGACGAATACTCTGAAGATTACCAAGGCAGAAAATTTCGAGTCCCTCGCCTCTCCACCAAGCGACATCCTCTAGACGATGACTCCATTGCGGTGGCCTGGTCCAGAGCGACAGGTGTTCGATTCTGTTGATGGTGGCATGGTCGAAGAGGTATGTTAGAGTCCTCAGACGATAGTGTTCCGGCGTATTGGTTGCCGGATTCCAGGCCTTCAGCTGTGAAGCTGTCAATGATTCTTCGGCAAGGTGTATAACGTCCCTGCTGAAGTTCATACATAAAACGAACTTGGAGCCGCTAGGTGATCCACTGCGCCCGCAGTGGCTTGAGTGAATAGGTACCCGGTCACAGCCATCAAGTTTTGCTGCCTCATACCGTGATTCGCGGTTGACTGCGTACAGCGCAGGATATGGTGTTGAGATATGGACAGAGATGGTGTTTGCGCATGGATCATAGTCGTGTAGTTCGAACTGTCGCCACGCCCGGGTATCAGGCTTGCATTGCTCGTCGTGCAGCGCGTATTCCCAGATATGTGCTCGAAGCTCTGCAGGAAGCTCTTGGAAGGACTCGAAAGTAAGAGCCATAGCGTGTCGAGGTTCACAATGACTGCGTTAAGCACTTCGATGCTGTACTTGCAGGCTCGTTATAGGACAAATATGAGGTGTCCAGAAGATGTATTTAAATGTCTTTTTAAAGGTCCGATTACATCACTGAAACAAATTCGGCTGCTAATAAAATGAGTGATTAACGTGTAGAGGTGTTGGTGTGACTTGTCCTGCTCGCTTCTGAAACCCAAACGCCGAGTAAATTGAAACCGCGACCTATCCCGCAACCCACTTGCCATCCACCATAACGCAATCACCCACAACGACACCGCGGCCTAAAGGCGCAACGGCTGCTGGCAAGACCTCTGCGTCGTAAGATCAACACTTTACCTACAGCACCATGTCGTCCTACCTCAATAATCTCCTCACGAACACTACGTCACGCTACAACAACCTTCGACGGCAGTTGCTCTCTGACGACGCGGACGGCGACACAGAAGATGATTCACACATCTCCCGGGTGCTACGCGCATACTATACAGAGAAAGGCAGGCCTTTCCCGCAATGGCTGCCGCCCGACCCAAAAGCGCCGCAACCTATGCCCGCCCAATTCGCGACCTCATCTGGACGACAACAAGGGCAAGCACCGCAGATGGGCCGAGGTGGCGGGTTAAGCGATCTATGGGATACTCCTCAGCAACAACCACAACCACAAGAGCCACTCTCGCTGCGACGGGCAGCTGGAGGACGGGGAGGAGGGGCACGGCCACTGCAGAGTCGCATGGGCAACTCATTGACACCAGAGCCGCAAATCCAGGGCAGGCCTCTACCAAGTCAAAGAGCGGGCAGTTATCAAAGCACACTGGGAGGGCGCCCGCAAGCGGATCCTTCGCCTCCAGCGAGCGCAGGATCAGGCACATCAGCGCAAGAGAGACTCAAGGCCAGGTTATGGGGATCGGGGCGGTCGAGCAGCCCGTCACAGAGTGCGCCGTCTGGAGATTCGACAAGCTCGGCTTCATCAAGCATGCGAAACCCGTACGAACGGCCTGCAGCGCAGCAAGGAGGACGACTACCATATCCTGACGATCGCAGTAATAGCTATGGAGGCAGCGGCGGTGGAAGACAGCAAAGCTCTACGAACATGACGGCAAACTCTCCGTGGATGGGGAACGACGACCCATATGCACCCCAAGGTGGAGGGGGAGGATACGGTGGTGGCGCACCACCACAACGCGGTCCCCAAGGAGGACACGTTGGTCTCCCGAGCGGACCACGCATGCGTTGACGATGCTCAAAGCACGCGTAGCATGGCGCACTTGGAGTTTGTTTTGGGGGTTTCACTGGTTGGCATAGCATGGTCTCCAACTGTTGGCAGCATGGCGTATACCACGGGATAATGCAAAACTTTATCCTATATATTTACAACTTTCAGCGTCTATACTCTCAAAGCCATGGTCCATTATACATTGCACAGTGTGCTGTTGTCAATGCCTGCCAGGCTTCGTGATTTGATGAGGGGTACTACGCGTTGCATGACCCGCGCCACTTGAATGACGTCCGACTAGCTAGCTACAGCTCTTGCCCATCACCTGCAACAACTCCCAGAACCGCTTTATGTACGCGCAGTCCCTCGAGCTGCATCGCCCATACACTGCGACATATTGCTCCTTGAAATATTAGATTTTCGAGTCCCCTTGAACTGGGAAGCTCATAGTTGCTCGCCTTTGGAGGTTGCCTTGCCCCGCATGGCTTCGCCGGCAGCGACTCCGCCTTCGCCATCGGCATCCTTCTATGACCTGAGCGATGACGAAGAGGGCGAATACAACACTATTCGACACACAAGTAGCGGGAAAGGAGTGAAGCTGCTATATACCAAGAGCAAAGTACGTGCTATTTATTATACATGTGGTGGCGCGGAGACTGATCCAATATCCTCAGGTATACGTTCATCCCTCGCCCTCGTCCAAAGACAACATCCCCGGCTTCGTAGCTCTCGTGCAGCAGAAGTCAGCACGAGTTAGCAACGATGCCCGGCCCGCTTCCTCCTCATCTGCCCGAAGCGTTAACGCGTCCTCGCTGCTCCTTGCCTGGATACCCGAATCAGGCCTCGGAGATGCTTACGATACCTACGTGAAGGTTGATCTGTCAGACTCCTCCTCTCCGCCTAAGCAGTCATACCTAGTCCCTCCGCCTCCTACAACTTCTACGCACACCTCAACGCCCGGCTATGCATTTGCCCTACCTGTCAGCGAGATATACTCCTTGCTGGTACGACCGCCGAGCATAGGATGGTGGTTTGGAAGCGTGGTAGTCAATACTCGTGCTGGAGATAGCTTTCCAGCACTGTTCTTCCATGACAGCGAGTGCCAGTCTACCATCATGCAAAGGAAGAAGCTTGCCAAGGATAGTTTCGATCCGTTTGGGGACGGAGGAGGCATGTTCTGGGGCGGCGACGAGGTTTTGCGATGGTTGAAGAGATATGTCACAGTGGAACGATCCGGAGCCGACCCGAGCATATACCTCATTGATCCATCCGAAGATGACAAGCAATCGTTCGGCCGAGGTGTTGCAGCACGGAAGAGCACGGAAAGATCTGGAGATGCTTCTTCTTCACAACCGCCTGGCAAGAGAGACGGTGGCATGGATCCTGTCACAAAGGCACTGAAAGAAGCGAGGTGGAGCTTCCTTGAGAAACTCAGTCAAGTTACGACATTCACGCGAAGGACAGCTCAAGCTGTTGCCGACAACCCGAAAATACCACCCCAGGTCCGACGCTTGATTCAGAACCCGGAAGTACAGACATTACAGGAAGAATTCGATAGCGCGCGGCTATATCTGGCGAGATGGGCTATGGGCATTGCCGAGCAGAGCGAGCGTGATCGAAACCAAAGGATATGGACTGCAAAAGATGTCTTAGCTATGGAGCAAAGCGATGTTGGCGACTTCGAGATCCTTGACATGGACAAAATGACCATGGCTGATCGAAGGAAGCCTGTGACGTTAAAGGAGTGGAAGGGCTTCTTCGACCCTAAAGGTCGACTACAACTGACGCCAGATGAAGTCAAAGACCGGATCTTTCATGGCGGACTGGATCCGGACGACGGCGTGCGAAAGGAGGCCTGGCTTTACCTCCTGGGCGTCTACGACTGGGACAGCTCGGAAGAAGAGCGGCGTGCAAACCTAAACAGCCGACGAGATGAGTACATCCGATTGAAAGGTGCTTGGTGGGAGAGGATGGTTGAAGGCCACCAAAATGAAGAACAGGAAGAGTGGTGGAGAGAGCAGAAGAACAGAATAGGTTCGTATCACCACTCGCTGAGATCTTCACGATCAGCTTGACTGACTTTTCCCCATTCTATGGGGTCCGTTGTGTAGAGAAGGATGTCCACCGAACAGATCGCAATATACCGATATTTGCGGGAGAAGATATTCCACACCCTGATCCCGATTCGCCCTTCGCCGACGTTGGCACCAATGTTCATCTCGAACAGATGAAAGACATGCTCCTCACATATAACGAGTACAACAAAGACCTTGGCTACGTACAGGGTATGAGCGATCTGCTTGCGCCTATCTACGCGGTCATGCAGGACGACGCTGTTGCCTTTTGGGGCTTCGTCGGGTTCATGGACCGAATGGTATGTAACTGTCGTAATGAAGAAAACGACATGCAATACAGACTGACTTTTGCAAAGGAGCGAAACTTCCTGCGGGACCAATCCGGCATGCGCAAGCAGCTCATTACACTTGACCACCTCGTCCAGCTCATGGATCCCAAGCTCTATCTCCATCTTCAGTCCGCCGACTCGACAAATTTCTTCTTCTTCTTCCGAATGTTGCTCGTCTGGTACAAGAGAGAGTTTGAATGGGCAGATACCCTTCGATTGTGGGAGTCATTGTGGACCGATTACCTGAGCAGCAACTTTCACATCTTTGTTGCACTCGCCATCTTGGAGAAACACCGAGATGTGATCATGGCGCATCTCAAGCACTTCGATGAGGTGCTCAAGTATGGTAAGTGCGCACCTGAATGACTGCACATCTTCCACTCGTTCGTGTGATCATCGTGCTGACATCATTATAGTGAATGAACTCTCTGGCACCATGGATCTAGAATCAACTCTCGTTCGCGCCGAGTCACTGTTCAAGAGATTCCAGCGAACAGTGGAGACAATCGACAAGAAAGGCAACTTCCCTTCCGCGCCACAAGCGAGACAACGAAAGTTGGCTGCCGCGATAGTAGCCGGCCCAGGCCCAAACCTGGATCCAAAACCGTCATCCTCCTCAAACGAGCAAGCAGCGACATCCGGTGTGGATAAGGGCAAGCAAGTCGGAGAATCAGATGAAGATGCGAGGGTTATAAGCTCAGAGCTGCGCGCCCTACTAAGCAGACAGGTAGAGAAGCTCGATAAAAGCACTGTCGTTGAACATGGTGGTGGGGTTGGGAAGTGATGATTACGAATACACGATCTTGTGGCTTCTTTTCAATGGCGTTTGGATATGAAATACCATAGGGTGGCTCACCCTCGACTGGGGTTTTGGGGCTGGGCAGGCATAGGATTGATGGTTCAGCGTCTTCACTTCACATCTTGACACAAAACTGCAAAGAACGCACCTCATTTCTTAAGTTCACACTCTTCTCATTGAATACCAATAGTTTTCCCCATCTTCACGACGCTCTTTGTCTCTCTGCACCTTTCCTATTCGCACATTTCATTGCTTCCTCACACTGGTTGGTTTGTATGCCCACCTCGCTTCACAGAACTTTCGACCTCTTCACGCGCGCAACTGCCAGGCCACGCAATATGAACAATCGACACCCGTCCTCTGAATTTCACAATGACTTCTACAATCAACATTCGCCTTCCATGGACTATATCAATCGCTTCATAGATCGCTGCTCCCCAACCCGTCTACATACACGTCCGCGCATCTTTCACGCTGCCAGTCCGCCCGCTTATCCTCCTCCTCGTCACCATTCACATCACTCGAACGTCCATCGCAGTCGCAAGCACCGCCACCACCACTACAAGATGACATCATTCAACGGCCCCTGGTCTACGGACCTCGACTCGTTTAAGAAGTCTGTGCAGTCCATGCCCGAGCAGTACAGGTCCTCCTTCGCCAGCGCATCCAAAATTACAGAAGAGAATATCTGTGACACGGGCGTTCTCCATGTCTGGGAGTCCGACTCTGACATCGACAACCTGCTGCAGCTTACTTCGGTCATCGCGAAGCTATGCGACCTCGGTGTGCGGAAGAACAAAGACATCAAAGCGAAGGCGGAGGAAGGGAGTATGCTCATTATCGCGGAAGAGAAAGGCGGTAAGGATAATTACAGGAGGATCTGTGAGTTGGTAGCGTACTTGACGGAGAAAGAGGGGAAGAGACATCTCGAAGGTGCGGTGTGTGTATATGGGAAGATTGTTGTTGTTAAAGGATGGAATAACGGCATCGTTCCCACTGGAACCGGGAATAAGGAGGCGGCAGAGAAGGTAGTCAAACGCATCAATGTTGCTATTGAGCGCGTCTTCAAGATGGGAGGGTTCGAGGGCAGTAAGAGGAGGATTGTATGGCATCACGGCGCTGTGATTCATTTTTTGCTGCACTGGATCAACACAACTACATCCACGCTTCGTACCACACTCTCCGCCATCACAATCACAGGCAGTCTAGACCTAACCACCGGTATCGCGCCTTCGCACGCCGGGCGCGCAAACCAACTCCCCGACCTCCAACGCCTAGAATCCTACGCGAAGAAACTATCCATCCCCGTCGTCTTCCTCGACAGCCCTTCGCAGCTAATCACATTCGACTATCTAGGCAATTACATGTACTTCTTCGCATACTACATCAACACGTTCCTGCCTCCCTCTCTCCTACGCCCCCACCTAGGCAAAGCCCAGGACGAACTCGTCACATTTGCCTTCCAGCTGCGCGGCGCGAGTGAGAATAAATATGGCAGCGACGTCGTGCGCATGGTGCAGAGACACTTGGAAGCCAGGAAAGCGAAGGCCTGGGCGCGCATGTGCGTCAGCAAAGCGAGTTATGAGAGAGGGAAGTGTCGCGCTGCGGGGCGGGACGAGGCAATTCATCATGCTGTGCAACTCGCTGATAGTCCGTTTGCCTTCCTCAACAGCAACAATCATAGAGGAGGCGGTGGCATCCCTGCGTTCGCCCGCCTTGCAGTCGGCCCAGCATCCCCCACTGCATCTGAATACCACGTCGCAGCGCCCGTACAAATCAACTTCACACAGGGCCAACTCCGCCCAAGCAACCCGGCTACATTCCACATCCTCATCCCTGCGCGCAGCCAGGACTTGGAGAAAGTCACGAACCGCATCCAGGGTCTAATGATGGCTGTGCTCGAGCGCGTGCGCCAGGAAAAAGGCAACCCGCAACTCGGCGATACAGAAAAAGGGATGTGGAAAGCCGTTTGTAAAGCGTGTACCTGGGCTATTGAGGGGCGTGAGGGCAAGATGCCGAAGGGAGTGGGTGAGAAGGTGAAGTTTGTGAGGGAGAAGTTGAGGCAGGGAACGTGGGGGTATGCGCTGGGTGCTGCTCCAACAGGTGAGAAGGGGGATGGAGCTGCTGCGGCGGCTACGACTACTGGAGTACCGATGGCGGAACCTAATCGGACGTATGGATTTGGTCAGGGGTATGGGGCGGGCCTGACGATGGGCAGTTATGGAGGGGAGCAGTTGCAGCAACAGCAGCAGCAGGCTGTGATGGCGCCACAGAGTTATCCGCAGCAGATCCAAGGCCAACCGCAGGGTATGGGGACGGATCCGGCAATGTTCCCGCAAGGTCAGGCTTATGGCTATGCTCAGGGGCAGGGGCAGGGTCAGAATGTGCCGAGTCCGGCGTACGCACCACAGCAGTTGCCTCAGCATATGACCGGCGGATATATGCCTGGACAGCAGAGTAGTGTGGGAGGAGGGTATCCGCAAAGTATGGGTGGACCTTGGTAAGACACGAGATATGGAAGGCCAGGTCTTGGGTGCTTCAATTCATAAGTATTGGATATTACCTCGATGTAGACTCTAATAAATCTATCTGATCATTTTATACTTCTCAACCATCTTTCCCCCTATCCTTTGACTAGCCATACCGCCTGTTGCTTGCCTACTCACCTCAAACCCCGACAAAGCGATGATGATGTGTGTGATATCAAACTTTCTCTCCCACCAAAGTCTCTCACTCTATCACCAACTACGAATCACACACCAACAGCTTTCGTATGAGCAGGAACGATTAAGCCATCTGGCTTCATCATGGCAAATTCGTTCTCAAGTTGTGCAACGCATATAGTTGTAGCCAATTCGGCCCTTCTACACATTAGCACAACGTCTCGGTACATGGATTGTCCTGGCGCCCACGTGGGAAGGGAGGGAGGCGCCGCAGCAGGGTCTGGTCTAAACTAAAGTAAACGGGTCGGGCAGGGTTAATTATACGGATGAATTGATCCGTTCTGACAAGTTTTAAGATGGATGGATGGATTTGAGGTCTTGAGGTATGATGAGCTAGCTATGGTGTTCGAAAGGGTTCTATTGGGATCAGAAGCCGAGTTTCCTTCCGTATACTTTCTCTTTGTATAGGAAAAGGAATTTCAGCAAAAGATTTGCTCCTGCCTCACTACAGGCCCAAAATGCCAGCGATCTACCCAATGAGACCAAAGCCGCTACTCTCCATTATCATCCGCCGCTGTTGCGCTGGACTGCTCAATTCCAGAGTCCACGACGTCGTCTGCATAGGTGACCGACATCGAGGTAAGCATCCGGAAACCCTGGTCTACCACTGCTAAGCTCGTGGTCCGCATGTCCACCGCCATGTCATCGGTGTTCCCCTCATTTGAAAGCAGCTTCATCACGGGCTCAATGTCCTGCTCCTCACCATCAGAGGGGTTGTCCTTCAATTTCTTGCTCGTAGTGTCATCGTCACTCTCGTAGTGAATCCACGCTGTACCAGCTTCGTAGCCGTAGAACTCGATGCGCGGGCCATACACAAGAATACCGTAGCCATCTCGAATCTTCGAATTGCTGCAAAGCGCATCGGCAAGGACATCGCTGCGGTGCGTAGTATTTGCTGTGGAGAAGCGCGGCAGCTCGTCGAAGGTGTCGATCATGATGGCGAGGTAGGTGTAAGGGCGATACTCGTGCTTGACAAGACCAGTGTCATTCTCCGTGATGTCCGCCTTGCGCATGACAACGAAGCCGGCAATGTCTTCGGGCTCGATCCAGTCCCACTGTAGATTGAGCGTGTAACGCATGCCATGTTCGTATTCGGCTATCTTTGCGGCAGTCCCGGCGGCCTCCTTCTGCTTCTTAGTGAGACCTCCCACCTTTCGTTTCTTCATTACGGGCTTCTTGTCAGGGAGATCTTGCCAGCTGTCAGAGCTGTTATCCACGGCCAGTATGAAGTTCATCCCGTGTTCTGCGACTGGGCCGAGAGAGCTTGGCTCGACCAGATAGCCTTGCGAGGCGGGATAGTAGTGTTTGAGAAAGCAGAAAGCGAGGGCTTTGGCATGCTTCATACGTGTAGCGTTCATTGTAGCCGAGTCGGTATAGCTGGCATGATACGCGTCATAGAGCGCTTGAAATTGTGGGATGTCTGTGATGCGCGCCTGCGTGTAGTCGGGAATGTCGAAGTCTACCAACGCCCTCCAATCCTTCTCGGGTGTTGTTGCAGTCTCGCTCCTTGCCATCAAACCTTCATCTGTAGCCTCTAAGGGAGTAGCCGTTCTGCTATTATACTGCTCGGGTGCGGGCCGTAAGCTGTTTTCGCCAGTGATGGGAATCGGATATTGATCTAGGAAGACGCCCCCCATCGTTTCATCTGACACCAAAGTGCTCTGACCGCCCGAGACTTGGTCTTGCATGATGTAGGTTGCAGTGGGATCCGAAGAGATGTTGCTCGGTGTTGCCGTCTCGAGCGTGGTAGGGCCTAGATATGAAGATGACATATTTGCTATTTCGTTTGAGCCAGCAATCATGTCGAAGTCCATGTCGATGTTCTCGTGATTACCAAGTGCATCCATACTGGAAGGTGAATGGAAGTGATATGTGATGTGACTCTGCTGGTGAAAAGCTTGGATGAGTTGAGTCAGCGGCTGGTCAGCAGCTGGGTAGAGGCAAACTTGTTATCGCAGTTGAGAAACCCAGGCAGCAAAAGGTTCATAGCACGTGGGCCGTGCTTTCAGGTAATTGCAAGCCTCGCTCACAGGTGAGAGTGTACCTGTCGGGCAGGTGATAAGAAGTGAAAACTTCGGTGATACATGTGGTTGATGAGACGAAAACATTACAAAGGTGAAGTCATGCTGCTATCACTGGCTTGTTTCCGGAGCATGATCGGGCTCTATCCAAGAGAAGTGCTGTGATATTCCAGTCGTAGTGGATTTCGTTCGTGGTGATTTGTTCCACGCTGAAGAGCTCTCCTCCAAGTGAGGATACAGTCACTGCCCCAACTACCGTTGAGGAGCTGAAGTACCTCGAGCCTCATCGCCGCCGAGCGCAAGCTTCTTGAAAAGGTTGAAGCCGCCACGCCTACTATGTGATGGTCCGGTGCATCCCTCACCAAGGATGTGCTTCTCTATCTTGAGCCACATCAACTCTGCGTAACATCTGCTTGCTCAGATTCATGCTGTTGTACGCCATCCATGGCACCGTCTGACGCCTTCTTCGCCTTCTCCCTGGCCTTCTTCTTGACCTTCTTCTCTCTGTTCCTCCTCGTCCTCTTCTCTCGCTCTGCCTCTTCCTTTTCTTGCGCAAGTTTGGCTTTTTCACCCAGCTTCTCTTTGCTAGCTTGGCGCTTCTTCCTTATGGCGATCCTCGTCTTCTTGCCTTTTCTTTTGCGCTTGTGTTCCTTCTCTTCTACTGTAGTGAGAGCCGGAGGATGGCCAATGAGCACCTCCTTCCTTACACCGGCTGCGGATATGCATCGCACCTTCCACGGTAGGGCGCACCCCGGCCATGGCTCCCTCGAGAGCTCTAGCACGGTCTTTCCATCTATGGCTGCCGCCTGCAACGCGCCTTCCTCTTCACTGGTAGGCTCGTCGGCAAAATAGTAGCTACGTGGCTTCTTCACAATGAAGCCTGGCTCCCCGGTGCCAGCGCCAGGCGACGACAGTCGTATTTTGTGGGTAGTAGGAGGGGCGTTTGAGGGCGCAGCAAAGAGCCGCAACTCTACTTCTTCTTCATCGCCGCTGTTTCCGGCGCCCGCAGTCTCAACGGTGTCGAAGTCGGCGGTGGTGAAGGCGTATTCGTCGCGGATTCGCGAGCGCAGGAGGTCCTCGACAGCTGGGTCTGGCGAGGAGCGCGGCGACGATGCGGGGGACTGCAGCTCATCACGACGGACTCTGAGACATGTCAGTACGCAAATTGTGACACGAATAATTTTTTTTATTATTACCGCTTTGCGCCCGGTAGCTCAAACATGGCGTATGCGGGACGTATCTCCCATCTCCCACCTGGGACGCGGAGTTTGGTGTTGGCTGCGAATCGGACCCTGCCTACGGGTAGAAGCGAGCTGGCCAGAGCGTCAGCGTCTCTCCGATTTCCATACTAACGCCAGATCTGCCTCGACGTCGTCTCCATCGGAACCAGTCCTTCGTGCTCTCCTTGTTGCAACCGCGGCGGACCTGTCCGTGTGCCGAGTTCCGGCCAGCCAGATCGGCCAGATAAACATTCTTTTGGCGTCACTCCACTGGCGCCAGCAAGCAATATGCGGTCAAGGGTACGGCAACCCTGGACCCGGCCACGGTCTCACTTCCCGAAGGCGCAAACAGCCCACTTTCAACAATGATCCAAGGATCGCTTTTTGCAAGATTTTTGACGGGTCTGACAACTAGGACCCTCCAGTGAGAGACCAGGGGCAGAAGCGTCTAGCACGAATCAAGTTACGTCATGCCCGCCCACATAGTCACCCGCGGACACCAGGGCTGCCAGGAACGCTTGACAACGAGAGCCGCCCCGTATCTACCGGGTCAAATAGAATTTGGCGCCGCGTCTGCTGCCACACCGTATACATAGTGCTTTGTAGAATGTCCGATCGGACGTAGCCGCCCCTCCACCATGCCCCTACCCTACCTTGAGGCTGCTCGAGAGCGTGATCTTCATAGGTTCGCTGTACTCATGCGCACTTTCCTGGACGAGGCTAATCCTATGGTTATGGTTGTGCAGATACTACCGCCCATGGCTCGATGCGCAAAGCCTTGTCGATGCGGCCGACGGCAGCGGCTCCAAAGGCCTCACCTATGCCGGCTATCGTCCCCAGACGTCCCGGGACAGGAGCCTGACTGCATTCGCTCAGCTCGCTGCCCTCCGCCTGGACGCCCGACGCGCAATGGTTTCCCTGATTGACTCCCACCGCCAGTACATCCTAGCTGAAGCCACCCGGACGCTGTCACTCTTCTCTCCCACCGCCGAAGTTCCAGAGGACGAGGTTTGGCTGGGAACTGCCATTCTGAACAAGGCCGACGCCGTCTGCTTCCATACATTCAAGTCGACATATACAGCAAAGGAAGACAATGGAGAAGACTACAACGCGGAATGTATGTTTGTGCCTGATTGCAGACTGGACCCTAGGTTTGCCGATAAGGACTACGTGAGGGGCGAACCTAGTATACGCTTTTATGCTGGAGTGCCTATCATCACGAAGGCAGGATTTCGAATCGGCGTCTATGCTGTCTCAGATGAGAGACCACGAGACGCTATCAGTGCTGCCGATGTACGCTTCATGCAGGACGTAGCGGCCGCGGTAATGGAGCATCTAGAACTCGCCAAGAGTAGCCTCGACCGCAGCAAAGGCGAGCGCATGGTCCGTGGTCTGACTCAGTTTATTGAGCGTTCTTCTGCGCAGGACCTGCGCGAAGATACTGGCGGTAGACCTACAACTATGGAGAGACAGACTGAGAACGCACGTCTCCAGATAATGGATGATGAAGAAGACCCAGCTGTTACAGTGATTCAAGCAGCCAACAAGCAGGCTTTACGCAAACGTGATAGCGAGTCGGATGCAGCTCGCATATTCCAGCGAGCGGCGCGCATCATGCGTCAAAGTACCGAGGCCGACGGTGTAGTCTTCTTTGATACCTCAGCAGCTGGCATTAAAGTCCATCTTCACGACACGAGCCGATCTGTGGGCAGCAGCGATGAAAGCGCAACCCACAACAGCACTGACACCGGCGACTCGACTACGACTTCTCGTAGGAAGAAAAAACCGGAGAGCAATCATGGTGAGGGTGCCAATGATAATCCTGCCCCACACAGCAAGCCCTGCCCTGTCGCTGGGCTGTCGTTGCGCGAGGGCAATGCGGCATTGGTGCATACTGACTTTGCCTTCACCGAGGCAGCCATGGAACGATATATCCATCGGTATCCATATGGCAAATTCTTCAATTATAATGAAGAAGGCGTCGGGATCAATAGTTCTGACGAAAAGTCTGAGCGTTCTGAAACTGATCTGTCAGACCGCACGCTATCCACATCAACAAGTGGCCCAAAAAAGCATAAGAAAAGGCGAGAGAAGTTTATCCCTACTGAATTTCTCAAAGTTTTACCTAGCGTTCGAACACTTATCTTTCTACCTTTGTGGGATCCTGCCTCCGAACGATGGGTCGCAGGAGGTTTTATATGGACAACCCAGGCCGGAAGACTGATGAGCCCAGAAAACGAACTCCCATACCTCCAAGCCTTTGGAAACAGTATTACAAGCGAAGTGGCACGTCTGAGCGCACAGAAAGCCGATCGTGCTAAGACGACCTTCATCGCGTCCATATCCCACGAGCTGCGCTCTCCTCTCCATGGCATCCTCGGCTCCGTGGAGTTCCTTCGCGATACAGTAGCCTCGGCTTATCAAGAGTCGCTCGTCTCATCTATTGAAATCTGTGGAAAGACGTTGCTCGACACTATCGACCATGTTCTTGACTACGCAAAAATCAACAAGCTGCGAAATGCAACATCGAGGCGGAAGCAACGAATCGAAGGCCGAACAAGAAGATCGCCAGCGGACAACTCAATACTTGGCGTCACTGCTGAGTTCGATTTGGCGCAGTTGGTCGAAGAGGTCTGCGACACTGTCTGTACAGGCCATACTTTCCGGAAAACCCATAACATCAGCGGGTCCGCAATTTACGATCAAGCTGAAAGTGTGGACGTCAACAACACAACAGGCGACTCGAATCAAAATACCATTGAGCCAGGCAGAGACACTCACGGCTCAGTAGCTGTGTCGCTCATTGTCGAACCGGAAGTTAGCTGGATCGTGCGCTCGCAGCCAGGCGCCCTTCGGCGGATCGTCATGAACCTCCTAGGCAATGCCCTGAAATATACTGACTCAGGCTTCATTGCGATTCAGATGTTGCAAACAAGGAGTGTCCCCGGCTCCATCGATCTGTCTCTCACCGTCGAGGACAGTGGTCGTGGAATGTCTGCTGAATACCAGAGGACTAAGCTTTTCTCTCCATTTAGCCAAGAAGACCCCTTCAGTTCTGGGACCGGTCTAGGTCTCAGCATTGTGAAGCAGATAGTTGAGAGCTTAAAGGGCGAGATTGATGTCCGAAGTACTGTTCACGTCGGTTCTGCCATTACAGTCTCGATGCGATTGCCGACCGGACGAGGCGAAAATGTTGATGACCACGACCTTCTCCGCGCTCCCAGAACTCTGCAAGACACGACCGTCAGCATCATCTGCGAGCCAGACACCCGCGGCGGCGAGCGTGGTGTCAAGACCAAAGAGTCGATGCAGAACGCGTCTAAGGGCTTTCAGATGAAGATTTCGAAAGACACCGATGCGGATGCATCGATCGCAGACGTCGACTTCCTACTCACTGACTCCCCGTCCCTTGACCAACTGATCCACAAACCAACTGCGAATCGAGTCAACAAGTCACCCTTATCGGTAGTCTGTATCTGTACGGATACCGCGGAAAGAACCGCGATAGAAAACCGGCTTGGGCGACAAATTGAAGCGCTTGGTTGGATAGCGGAGATTGTTACACAACCGTAAGTACTCCTTCACCTGCTTCGAATCGAACCAAACTAATGCGACTGATAGCTGCGGTCCTCGCAAACTCGCCCGAGCGCTTCTGCAATGCCAAAAACGATCCTCACAGCAAAGCAGCGAGAGGCCACTTACACGCTCGGTGAGCACGTTTGTAGTCCAGCAACATCAAACTCTCACTGTGCCGAGTCCCCAAGTGCAGCGGAGCTTGAGCGATGCATTCCCGCAGGACGCTGTGTACCAGAATGTAGGCAGTGGTATAGATCAAGACTCACCGCCAGTTCCGCGGCCCTTCCCCACCAACATCACGCCCACGAGCCCCCTTCGAACAGAAAGCGGGGAGTACTTCAACCCGCGCGTCCTGCTCGTCGACGATAACGCCATCAACCTAAAACTCCTCGTCGTCTTCGCCAAGCGCCAGAACTTGCGCTATGCCGAAGCTACCAATGGTCTCGAAGCCCTAGAGGCATACAAACGGGAAGCACAGTCCACGTCTCCGCCTACTCGCCCCTTTGACTTCGTCTTGATGGACCTCAGCATGCCTGTCATGGACGGACTGACCAGCACGCGTCAAATCAGACAATTCGAGAGCAAACATGGGCTGCCGAAGAGCCAGATCGTGGCGCTGACGGGCTTGGCTAGCGGGCAAGACCAGAGAGATGCGCATGAGGCGGGCGTGGATATGTATCTGGTCAAGCCGGTAAAATTTGCGGATATCAAGAGGATCTTTGGAGGGAGGGAAGGCTGACGGGTAAAATTTTGGGTGTAGACTCTGGAGTATGGTTAGATTATTGGGCTTAGCGTTCTTTGTAGATTGGGCATTGCGATGGGCGTTAGTGGCCTGGTGGTCAGTCGATATACATTTGTGCGCGAACGCACTTACATGATGAATGCTCTATGGAGCTTTTAAGTTTATAGCAGTATTGGCGCAATGTGTTGTATTGCGTGACGTGATGTCTTGCTACGTACTGCTACGTTATCATATACCCTGAATGGGCTCAGTATACTCTGTGGTGATTAGCAAGATTCTTAGGAAGTAGCTAGGAGATATGATGTAACGTTGCAGTCCTCCTTCCCTATGCCGGCTGGCACTTGAATATGTTGCTGTAGAGTAAGTAGAGAGAAACGCCTTAGTGTTGGGTTAGTACTAGTACCTCATTGTCACCC
This sequence comes from Parafenestella ontariensis, assembly GCA_021596325.1. Lineage (NCBI taxonomy): Eukaryota > Fungi > Ascomycota > Dothideomycetes > Pleosporales > Cucurbitariaceae > Parafenestella > Parafenestella ontariensis. The sequence continues at coordinate 219,091 of JAKGDA010000024.1, forward strand.
ACCACAGATCATTAGCCGTCAGAGATTGACTTTATTATAACACGCTGAGGAGTGCTTTAACATATCTAACACCCTCCTCTACACTGAGATAAGCATTTGAGACGTACACAATATGAAAAAACTAGACAAACAAGATACAAAATGCCAGCGCGAATAGCTACATAACAACTGGCATCGTGAAAGCAGCGACAGCTGTCTCTTCCAAAAATAGCAAAAAAAAAAAGAAAGCGTTCACCCCTGAACTCGAACGTACGACTAATCAAAAGCACAAAAAAATGAGCTCTAAACCTTTCGGCACTTTCATGAAGAGAACTGACAGCAGCTGAACTACGCGATCCTGCTTACTAGGCTTAGAGCTGTTGGAAGACTCATGGATTTTATATTATATACATGCGATTAAGAGGTTGCGGAGGTGAACGCGTAATTTTGTGCTTGTTTGTGGGGGGATGTGCGGACGTGAAAGCGGGTGCGGTTCGTAGCAGATTGAAGTGAAATATAGTTGCGATGTAAGGCGAGTCTAGGAAGAAGCGCACACATGCATATGCGCCGCAGCGCATTATCTTGAGTATAGAGTAGACTGTAGGTCTGTTATGAAAGCGCAATGTGTTCTTCCGATTCCATGCGTTGTTTATCTCGTTGAACGCGTATAGGGAGTACACATAATTTAAGCTATATATACTTTATATATTAAGAGTTAGGATATATATTGTTTTCTGCGGCGGGGCCTCGCTAAGTGAAGATAGAGCGGAGGTAAAGGCGAGCGCTTATCGTTATTGTTTCTGTTATACATGAGTTCTAAGATCGTTACTTTGACAATCGGCCACGGAGATCGAATGATGATTATAGGTATTGAGACATGAACGAAATATACAAAGGCAAAACATTAAAGCCTACCTACCATTACCAGTCTTTTCATTCCAAGACCCCTTTTCACCGCATCCATTCTAGTTCCTACACTGGCGTCTAAGCCTCCCAGTCCTAACCCGATCCGCAATCGTCTCATCGACACCACCAACAATCTCCTTCCTCTTCGTCTTCGTCTTCTTCGCCTCCTTTTCCTCAAAGTCATGCGGCAATCTGACATAGAAAAGTATCGTAGCATCATGTGGCCCACTCGTGAGTTGCTTTGTTTTAAAAACCACAGGGTTGATTGTGATGACGTTTGGATGTGCATTATCCGCCCAGTCCATAATAGTTTCATCATTACAAAAGTACTGAAGCGCGGGCCCTTTTTCGAATGCTGCCTTCGCCCCAGTGACCCCTGCTGTATAGTGGCCCGCACCGGGCTTACTGCCACTATGGTAGGTTGCGCTGACGAGCTTGTAGCGCACCGGCCAGAGGTCTCCGTTCACGGGAACGGTCATGTGCTGCGTGATATCAAGAATATCAGGGATATCAATAGAGTTGCGGTTCTTAACCAACTCATCGCCTTCGAAGGTAGAGAGGTTGAGATGGATCCGAAGATACTCTGGTGCGGCGTTGATGGTCAAGCGTCGTTCAGTGTTCGACTTTGCCTTCCCGCAGTGAGGGCAGTCTAGTGGTGCGTTATTGTCTTCACCCAGAGCCCTATGAATAGCCTCTTGAATTGTGTCAGGCTCGCTGGCGTGTGGAGTCAGTCTAAAGCCAAGTTCGTTCTGGATGACATTGGGAACTTCTCGCCAGACGTCACACTCTTCGCATTTGCGCTCTTCCTGCAGCTCTAGTTTGAAGAGAGCATTGAACTGATCACGGCGGCGTCTCTGATTGATGGCCCTATGTTGGTGTTAGTTAGGTATAAGTGCAATTTCGTGAGCTTAGCTCAAAGATGGAAGTCCTACTGTCCACGAAAGCTATGTTCAATACCATCAAACAATCTCATCTGAAACTCATCAGAATCTTGTTGAGCGGTCATGCTCTCCTTCATCGCTATTAGTGTGCTTTCGCGGCTTCGGGCTGGGTCGTGTCCCTCAGGCCGAACGCAAAACCACCGTTCCGCCAACTGATGAAGATGAAGGATGGCTTGATGATTATGCGGCAGAGGCTGTGGCACGAATGGTGGAGTATCCTCCGGATCTCCTACCAAGACGTTTCCCCAGTAACCGGTGATAAGCTGCTTCAGTAAGCATGAAACACATCCTGTATAGGCGTCTGGGGAACCCCCCGTGGTTACATGTTTGTTGGCTAATTCAGAAAGCACTTCGAGCTGGTCAGCATCAGTTGGGAGCGAGAGATTCTCATCATTCGCCCCACAGGGCCAGTTCTGACCCCTTGTATCATGTTGCAAAATCCAATTGGCGAAGCGAGGTAGGTGTAGTAACGGCTGGAGCGCGCCATGACGGTAGCAGCTGTTCCTCGCATTAACTAGTCCCCGAGGTCTTCTATTTCGGCGGCGAATTGGCCATGCTTTGCTAATTCCGTTTGCAGTTCTGCGACGGATGCGTTGAGCATCGCTTTCGCGAATGGGGCGAACCATTTGTGAAGATATAAAAATTCGGTGATAAGTATGAGCTATGTGCTGTACGTATATGACGAAGTAATAAGACAAGAATAATCGAAAGCAAGTAATTGTGAGTAGACATGGAAAGAGAGGAAAACACATGTCTTATTACCTATTTGCTCGAACAACGCCGGCGGATCCAATTCTTTGTCGCATTGTCATTTCTCTAAACTATGTTCGATGCATTGTTTCGGTGAACGATAAAGAGGGCAATGAAAGGCGCAAAGTTGCATTGTCCAACCTATATTGAGGCTGAAAATCAAGTACTGGAGACTATTGTGGCTCAGACACCATGTGACTAAAGCATATGGAGACAACCAGGCTGTGCGAAGAAGCCTTAATGATAATTTGCTTTAGGTTTTGCGCTTGCTCCAATCCACCAATGCTGAAAGCGCAACACCTAAACGCTGGTTTACGATTTATGACGGGACTGGATAGAATCACCACATTCTTATCGTCTCAGAAGCGCACCTGGAGAGACTACGCAATTTCGAGCCTGCCGTTAAACGCACTCCTTCCTCCTCTTACCTCTTTCGCCGCCTTAGTGGCTACCATGGTAGAAAGAATATTTTACTTGAATTATATACATAAAATCTCGGTAGTCTCTTCCTCTTACACTAATTAGTTTTATCGTCAAGTTGAAAGCATGCATACCTATGTAAACAATAAAACAGACATATTATCAAGATTCAATGCCATGCAGTAACCTTAACAAAGGAATAGGAGCTAAGTTAGCAAAAGGACAAAAGTGCTGGTAACAATGTGTTTGTTTCTATGGCCTTCGCCTGGCTTTCGTAAATTTTCTACAATATACACCGATCAATCAAGAGCACATAGTCTAGATCGACTACACTCATTTTAATATACCCAGAACATCTCGCAATTTGAAATCATTGGAACCATGGTTGTCAACACACGATCAGGCGGTCCAAGTGTCCCGGGTAGGAATCGTGCAAAAACTTTACTTGGTTGACCAAATACGAAGGCGAGAGGTATTTGGAATGACGGCAACCTCTGTTACCAGAGTTCTCGCTGAACTTTGTAGTGCACTTTGAGAGCGGGGTTTTTGATGATTTACTTTGTTTCTCCCTCGGTGTTCCAGGCTGCCTCGGTGTATGCCTTCCCTATACCACAGTACACCACACGAAGTTCACGGCGTTTATCTCCTTACTTCCTACCTCCGTGATTGAGTCCCGATGGTCACATAGAGTCCATGGCGTTTATCTCCTTACCTCCGTAATTGAATCATATGAAATCGTCTAGCTCCTCGATCATGTACGAAACAACATTATTGGGAACACCATATAAGAAGATGTGACAGTTGCGACCTACTCCTAGACAAATTTCTCCAACTGAAAGGCCATGGTCACCACCGCCAGTCTGTCTGAAACGCACAGAGCACTCGTCCAAGAGGTCAAGGGTCAGTCTCTCATCGTCAAGGACCAAGCTACACCTTGCGCGACTCCAGGCTCAGCAGTCATCAGATCCCTTTCTGTGCCTATTCTCTCTTACACGCGCGAAGTCCTTGACGGCACTCGACCAACGTACGCATACCTGGTTCCTCCGCTATCGGCCGCGTCGTCGCAACCGGAGCAGATGCTGTGAAGCTCAAGCAAGGTGATCTCGTCCTTATCGAGAGTGTTGTCCGAGCACGCGATGATGAAGATGAGATTTTCCTGTTCGGATTGACAAATACTGGTACAACTGGGACAAAGAAACTCATGGAAGGGGAGTGGCGGAATGTGACTTTTGCCCAGTACACAAAGGTTCCGTTGGAGAATTGCTACGTCCTCAACGAGACGAGATTATGCCGTGAGCTCGGGTACGAAGTTGACCAGCTAGGCCGGATTCTGAAAGGTCTGGTGCCCTATGGGGGATTTCGAAGCATCAACCTATTGCCTGGTGAGTCGGTCATCATTGCTCCGGCAACTGGTGGGTTTGGCAGTACCGCTGTGATTGTCGCTCTAGCCATGGGCGCAAGAGTCATCGCCATGGCGCGGAAGCCAGAAGAACTTGAGAAGATAAAAGCACTGGATCCAAATCGCATCGAGACGGTTCCCATCATTGGCAGTGTTGAAGACGAGCTGGTTGCGCTAAAGAAGCTCGGTCGCATCAATGCGTTTTTGGACATATCTCCAGCAGCTGCACAGAACTCAACTCACTTCAAGTCCGCTATTCTCTCTTTGGCCCGTGGCGGTCGCGTAAGCCTGATGGGTGGCTTGAATGACGATCTGCCCGTCCCGCATAGGTTCATCATGCGCCGCGATATCTTGCTGAAAGGGAAGTGGATGTACAATCGTGAAGATATCGTGTCATTCATGCAGCTACTGGAGTCTGGTATTTTGAACGTTAAGGATATAGTCAAGGTTGTCGGCAAATATGCTTTGACAGACTAGAAGGAAGCATTGGATGTTGCTTTTGATGTGGGTGGTCGGTCAGGACAACTTGTTGTGTTCAATCCTTAAACTGCACAAGAACACTCTGCAAAAATGATAACCGGCAATAGGTTCTATGATACAGTAACAAAATCTATCATTTAACTTACAACATCTTCTACGTTATATCCTTCGGTTGCGCTTCAGTCGCCGAGAATGACTTAGCCAGGATACATCCACCAGAAACTACCCTCAAATGTAGCTCTAAAAACCGGAGAATGCTCGCACAAAAGAGCGGTTGAGAGTTTGTATTGCGCAGCTATAGCAAGCTGTCCTCATTGCACTTATTACTGATTAATCCCTACTCGCGAGATCTACATATCCGCCTAGGTAACAGCTAAATCTCCCCCGTGCGAAAACCACCTCCAGATCATCAGTGGACGGAGGTAGTTCTTGTTTGAGGAAACTATTGTGCTAATTTGACTTTTCGTGATAGCGGTTGTTCCGTTACAAGTGGACGTACATTATTGAAGTGGTCTTTGCATTGCACTTCCTTACTCTAGAATGAAACTTCGACATTGACGTAGCCTTGCCGGGACCTGAAATGCATAGGTATGCCACCTTCAAGATGTCTTTCGTTGCATAACCACCTGAACATTGAGATCAGCAAGTCCGTTGAATTCAACAAAAGCCTTTCGCAAATTTTCATGCGCCAAATTACTGGAAGACTATTGAACGCGCCCCTGAATTACCTCGTGTGGCGGTTATAAATTGGTGCGAAATGCTCTAGACAGGACTTGAACAGGTTAGCGTTGAAAAGGTGTGTATGCAGCTATTCTACAGTCTTGCGGTACCAAATGACGTGAATACTAAGGCGGAAACCGTCTTCAGTAAACAATGCCATCTTGGGAAAAGTGCGATTCATTTGTTCGCGGTTCTCTTTGTCTTTTCGTCTTTGACCCGTAAGTTGTTACCTGAATTTAGCACGAACAACTTCGGGGCTTTTTCATTGTCTGCCCATGTGGACGGTAACATGTTCTTCCCCAAAGACTTCGAATCTCTTTATTTAGGTCATCGTTTCCATCGGCGCGGATTCGGTGTGTGCAATTGCACTTAGCTTGAGAAGAGTCTAATGGGGCAGAGCTAGGCATCATTTGCGAATGTATGTTTTCCTCCTCTTGTCATTTGGTTTACCTATTGGGGAGCAGGGTTAAGTTACTGGCGATATAGGCCTGTGGTATAGTTAAAGCCGCTATAATCACTTAGTAGCTGATAAGCGTCTATGTATCATTCTCAGGTGATAAACCCGATGCTGCAGCATGAATAGTGTTGGCAACCTGCACATGACCAGCTCACAGCGGATTCTGGCACTGAGATTCTGAACTATATCCCCCGTGAGAGTTTGTCTGTTTCCATATTAGCTTTTCCGAGGATACCAATACCTATTCCACGTACTCACCTTCCATTGTTCACGCCCATTGACAAGGTCATAAAGCTCTTTTAACTTAGAGGCTATGTATACTTCACAAAGAACATAATGTGTCATTCTTTAAAGAACGGACTGGCTTTTGTTCGCAATGTGTTGGCGCCAACAATGTATATTTCAAGTTGCCATCCTCGAGGTCGAAGCCTTTGAATCTTCATAGACACTAAAGACACCTGTTCTCATCAGGGAACTTTTCAATATCCAGATTTGTACTTGAAGTAATTATGCCAGTTACACGCTCGCAGACCCAATTAGGGGGCCAACCTCTATTTGCGTATAAGACCGATCTCCAGAAGGAACGAGATCACTATGTACTTACTCCCTCCTTTCTTACGTCTCATTTCTCCAACCCAACTCAGACTGACAAGATCATAGGGGCAAAACCTCAAGACTCAGTGGCTTCCGCAGGGACAGAGAGAAGATCGAAATCCTAAAGGATTCCCGAGCGGAGCGCAGAACGACCGAAGCAAGCTGAACGTAGTATATCAGTCGTTGATGCACCTTCCGATTTTTGTCCGATGGGTCCAATCGCACATTGAAGAAGGCTGCCCTGTCGTCGATTGCACTCCATGTGCCCTATGCTCCATCGTGCGGGAATACTGGGGCCCGCAAAACGACCAGTCCTTCCTTATTAACGCGCACATGCCACTGACGCGAATCCATAACGCGGCTCAAGCGGCTAGTGCACTACAAGATGCGTACAACTTTTACGAGTGGATTACTGCGCGCGTCTCAATGGGCGATCCGACAAACATGGTGTCGAATGATCCTAGGAATCCCTGGGATAACGAGCTGAAAGCGCTCTTCCAACTCGACGTCAATCAGCAGAGTGAGTGCTTGTCTTGCGGTATTCCGGTCTCAACGCTGGAGCAATATGGCGTTATAGACGCAAAGTTCGACATGGATGCGCACGCGAACTTGGACGAGATCCTGGGTACCTGGTTCCTCGCTGACGAAGGAAGGCAACGCTGCCCCACATGTACCACGGTGCAGGACTGTGAGTATTTTCGGACAATCAAAGCCGCGCCCCAAGTCCTGAGGATCAAAGTGAATTTATACAGGCAGATGTATGGCATGCTGACCAAGCAGGCCTGGCCTTTCACTGTTCCGGATAGGCTTGATATGACGCGGTTCCAGGAAAATGCGTCGCTGCCACTTGGATACACGCTGAGTAGTGCAATTGCGCATGGTGGACTGGGTGGTGCTGATGACGCGATATGGGGGATGCCGTCTCCATCGGTATCGATATCGAATAGTGGTTTTGATTTTGGTGCGGATGAAGACGAGGAAGAGGATAACGACGAGCAAGCTTATAACGGCGAACAAGACTATGACGTCCAACAAGGATATAACGGCGAGCAAGACCATAACGGCCAGCAAGGACATAACGATGACCAAGATATGGAAGACGAGCAAGGGGATGAGATCGACTATCAACATTTTGTAAACGATATCATCGAACCGCAAGATGATGACGACGTCTTTGGTGGCCAACACGCAATGAACTGGACGGAACCGCCGTACGACGCGGGGGAATACGTTTGGGGCGATCCTATGGACCACGAGGACGAAGAGGAGGAAATAGACGTGATCCTTGAATTCATGGCGGCCAACCGCATCGAGAGATCCCCTCCCTACCGTGGCGAGCCAAGAAACATGCGGGATCCGGGAGGTTGGCCTAGGAGGTCTGAATCTCCGCGCCGCCGGCCCAATTCACCACCTCGGTATACCATGGGCCACTTCAATGGCCTGGTGGAAGTGACTCGGGAGGAATTCGTCCGTGAGCTAGGCCCGGGGTCGAGTCAGCCTGCCAGTGAGGTTGACGAGAATGAGTTCTATGGGTACCAAGATCCTCTGTGCCGTCGGGGTAGTGCGTCTCCGGATCACAGCTCTAGTTCCAGCGAAACGGATAGCCAGGCAACTATCTCTGCGCCGCCGTCTGTCTCCCCGCCGCCGTCACATGATGATGCGTTCGACCTCAGTGAGACCGACAGCCAGGCCACTATAACTGCGCCGCCATCAGATGAATCGTCATCAGACGATGCATCATCAGAAGAAAGTCGTGGGTTCTGGGTTGCAGATTGGCGTAGCGGGCTTCCATCGATGCATGCCCAGGCACAAAACGCTCCTCCACCTGCCCCAGTACCAGCCCAAGGCCCCCTCCAAAACGCCATAAACTACCTGAATGCCTTTCTTGCCAACGACAACAACAACAATAACGCTGCTCCACCTCCACCCAACAATCCCCCCACTCAGCCAAACAACAACAATAACGCTACTCCACCTCCACCCAACAATCCCCCTGCTCAGCCAAACAACAACAATAATGCGGCCAACATCCCTCCGAACAATATCATCGGTGAGCACTGGATCGTCAACACGCGCGGTCCAACAAACTCATCCCACATCTCCGACGATCACTTCCAAACACTCGGTCCAGACGAATTAAACGCCAACCCTCAGATGCCGGTGGCGGGAGAACCTTGTGCACGGGACGGCGGGTATCAGGTGTATATTTTGACGTATACGAGGGATAAGTTGCGGGGGGCGGATCGGAAGAAGGAGTTGAATATTCCGGCTTTTGTGTGATGAAGATAGTTTGAGGGCGTGTTGTTTTGAGTTGGACGTTGTGCATTGTAGATTTTAGCTGTTTTTGTAATGCATGCATGCTTGTATCGGATATTGACTGGGTATTTGTGTGTTTTGATGATTTGTTCTTTGCAGTGTCTTGCTGAAAGATAGGCCGTAATTTTGTACGGATGGGTATGGGTATCTCATTACATTCCTTCTCTCCTCGCCATCTTCATCCCCCCCCCTCTTCTCTCTATTCCTTGCTTAAATCTTCTTCTCCTCACCAGAGCTCTGCCACGCAAGATTCCATCTCCTCTTTGCGACCTCGATGCTTTGTTGTGTAGTCCTTCCTTTCTCTTTTTCTTCCCGATTTATGCGTGTGAAGGCTGCGGCGAGTCCGATCGAGATGGCGAAGATAGGGTCTAGACGTCTATGAAAATTTGTTAGAAAGTGGTGCAATAGAAGTGAATATATGGGAAGGCCTACTTCGATATTATGTGTTGGTATGCCATAGCTGTGAGATTTTTTTGGATTCGCTTCTGGTCGCAGTTTGCAGCTCTTTGTAACTTTTTGGGGTATAGAAATGATGTCTTCAGATAATTGCGAGTAGTTTGAAGAGGAATCAGAGCATCACGTTAGCTAAGTTAAGTCTCCCAGGTAACTGTGGTGCTGTTGAAGTCTCAATAAACTTCACCGAGCCCGCGTCCGTCAACGATCGACGGTCCGCACCTGCATTTGGGCCTGGTCTGTGCGCCGTGCCGTTAGGAAGACGCGTCGTGGAGCTTACCCCACGACTCGTACGTGTAGATTACACAGGAAGGCAGGCTTCGGGCACTAAGAGACGCAGATGGATGCGATGAAGCTGCTGGTAATGTAGATTAGTCGTGCGCCTGGCTGCCGCCACTTCTACCATCTGTGAGCACACGAAGATAGTATTTGTCAGGCGGATGATGTCGTCATGGGTCTCAGAGGCCGAATGAGCCGCAGGTCACGCTGCCTTGTCAGGAACGACAGCTTCACGAGGCACATCTACAAGGTCACAGAAATATATCGAGCTTCTTAGATCAGTCTGGTGCAGTGGGGATAGTATGAAATGATCAAACTACAGTGAAGCAGCGCAAGGAAAGAACCCAAACCAGTCAACCAGTGCGATCTTCGTTTCCGCAATCTGCCTGCACATATCTCCTGTTCATGCCTTGCTCGTGGGACAATCTGTGCTGCTCGGAAATCAAAGTCGCCATTCTCCCTAGACCCAGAGAGTGGTTGCCTTGCGCTGAGTGCTGAGAATGTAATCCCCGCACCACCTCGTTCATCGTGAAATATCGAATCAACGTCTCAGCCGTGTATAGTGTCGCATGAATGATAAGGAAACCCGCAAGCACCGAAACGCCCGTAGTTCACCGCCCCACCATGTCCGAATAGATGAGGGAAAGCGGGATGGAGTAAGCTCGTTAGATGGCCTCGCCGAACGTGTTCTCGCCTGAGTAGCTGTACATATGTTAGCTGCTGCTTATTCTGAGTAGTGAAAGAGGGATGACGTACGTGATGTAGAGGAAGCCATCCTCGTCCTTGTGCTCCTCATATATCGAGCTCATTAGAGCGGCAGTTGGCGGCAGGACCTCGTCGACGAAGATGAAGATGGCCTTCTCAGGCGAAAGCTTAATACGCTTCCTAATCACGTAGACGAACTGGCCTACGGTCAGGTCTGCCGGGACCAGGTACTTCTTCTTATCGATCGTCGCGATGTCTGACTTCTCGACCTTCTCGCAAATAACCTGAGCTCTGTTAGCTGCTGTACACGATGAAGAAAGCATAGGAAGGCGTAGGCAGACATACGGGAATGCGGTCGTTGTACTTCTGGCGAATGCGCTCCGCCTCGGCCTTGCGCTTCTCGAACGGGTGCTCGTCCTTAAACTTGGAACGCATGTCGGCGGTGATTATGTCCTTGTGTAGTTGAGTGTGGTTTTTATAGCGGTAAGCTTTGTGATGCAGGTTGTGCGAGTTGAGTGGTGTGGCGGAGGATATATGTAGGATGGAGGGTTGCGCAGCGGTGAGGGCGACTGAAGCAGGCAGCAGGAAGCGGGGCTTACCTATCACTGGCACGCTGCTTCGGACGCGCAAACGACCCAAAGTCACTAGACAACGACTACTTCACGCGCTGGGCAAGTGCCCTCTCTGCGAGACACCATATCACTTTCGGCTTTCGTCATGCTAGCACCGCCCTTTCTTTGTTTCGAAGCCGGAGTGACTCTTTCTTTATGGCTGTGCTGACCGCCTCCCGCCGAACAAAGTCACTTGATCCGCTCAGCTCCCCATGACCCCGAGCGATTGTACTGAGTCATCCATGCTGGGTACCTTCGAAGCTGCAAGCTAACAAAGCCTTGTTTTGTATCCTGAGCTTAGGGATACAGATCTGAGTAGTTAGGAATACACGTTCGATCTCGCGTTTGCTGGTGCCTTAGCGCCCGGAAAACCACCTGGGCACCCACGCTCGATCTGCTCGCAGCTGCGTGTTTTCTCCGATAGACTTCACAGGGCGAAAAGCAGCAGTCCAAACAAACCGATCCATAGACCTCAGAGTCCTCCCCAGATCTTTCAAGATGGTGTTCTCCACGGGGACATACAACTCGCAGCCAGTTAGTGCTGACCTAGTATCATTAGTTTGCGATGTTTGCATCATGCAGGTACCACCAGTACCGAGGAGCTCCGATAGTTATGCTGATGCGCCCACCGTGGTGTGACGCTGACCCGGTTTGGGAAAAAGGACTTCTCGCACTACATGTAATATAAAGCAACTCTGCAGCTTTAACTTGTCTATCTCTTCTCCAGGTTGTAACATAGGCTCACACTCCTTCAATTCAGCAATTGCCCGCCATGCCACCGTTCCGTCCTTCTTTGCGCATTCCCAGAGCTCTCGAGCTCCCCCATAGCTACGCACCGCGACAGACATGGCGCCCAAATCACATCAAATACCGACAAGTACAGACGCCGCGAAGATGCATGGCCAGCTTCCCTCCAAAGCCAAAGCCAAATCCAATGGAGGCATGGCGAAACCCCGAGCCGAGCAAGTGGCCAAACCGGATACGACTGCTGATGCTGCCGTTTATTGGGGCTATAATCTACTCTATGGTAGGCTTTAGCCCTGTGTAATTGACGCATCTGTGTTGCTAAAGCTCGCGCAGTGGACAGATGACTCCATCAAGACCGAAGCACCCACCATCGCGGAGAAAGACGCACTCGCCAAGCGGGAGAACGGCGTGTCCGAGCAGTCGCCTATGCGTCTACGAATGGAGCAGTTCATAAAGCAGCACCAGAAGCAGATTGTGTCTGAATTGGAGAAGGTCGATGGCACAAACTTCACTATCGACTCATGGCAGCGGCCGGAAGGTGGAGGTGGCATAACTTGCGTGCTGCAGGACGGCAAAGTCTTCGAGAAGGCAGGCGTAAACACTTCAGTCGTATACGGACGCCTACCCCGCGCCGCAATCCAGAAGATGCGCGTGAACCACAAAGCGCTCGACCCGGACGTCGATTCGCTCGAATTCTTCGCCGCAGGCCTGTCCCTAGTCCTGCACCCACACAACCCCAACGCACCGACCGTACACCTGAACTACCGCTACTTCGAGACGGCCGACGAGTTCGGAAACACAAATGCGTGGTGGTACGGCGGCGGGTGTGACCTGACGCCCTCGTACCTCTACGACGAAGACGCCATCCACTTCCACAACTCGATAAAGCAAGCATGCGACAAGCATGACAAGGCGTACTACCCACGCTTCAAGAAGTGGTGCGACGAGTACTTCAGCAACAAGCACCGCAGCGAAACACGCGGTGTAGGCGGTATCTTCTTCGACGACCTAGACGAGACGGAGAAAGATCAGGAACAGCTGTTCTCCTTCGTGCAGGACTGCCTGTCCGCGTTCCTGCCGTCGTACCTACCCATTATCAACAGGCGGAAGGACATGCCCTTCACAGAGGAAATGAAGCAGTGGCAACAGCTCAGGAGAGGACGATATGTAGAGTTCAATCTCGTGCATGACCGCGGGACGGCGTTCGGACTGAACACGCCGGGCGCGAGGGTGGAGAGTATCTTGATGAGCTTGCCGCTCACGGCGAGGTGGCAGTATATGCATGCACCGGAGAAGGGCTCACGCGAGGAGCGGTTAATAGACGTGTTGAAGAAGCCGAGGGAGTGGGTATAGATAGTTAGGTGTGTAAATACTTGTACCAACAGATAAAATTCATAGCGCCTGCTACTTTGGTAATACTCCGAGCCTCTTTAGTACAAGTGGATTGCGTTGACTTATTTTATTCTTGCGCTCACACCACCGTGGCCGCACATCGGCATCTACGCCAGGTTGACGATATATGTCATCTCCAAGCAAAACCACAACTGCTCAGGAAGGACCGAGTGCTCTACTTTCTTACATAGAACCCAATGGTTTGTTACAGACAGTTCCGGACGTCAATCTTATACTTTGCGGAAGAAGCGGGATCGAGTCTACCCTTAGTCTCTTCCAAGTTGCCTTCCTAACTCCCATACATCCACTCTGCAAATTGGGAGTTGGGAGTTATCATCCCATCCTTCTAATCTGCTCTTAAGAATCAAGACTAGAAGAAATTGTACTCCGGATACCGTTTCTCGATTCGGCGACTTCATAGCAGAATGAAGGAATGTTAATACAGTGAGTGCGTGTTCGAGAAGGAATCCTTATACGCTACCATGGAAGTCCCCAGGTTCACTGAACGATCGCTGGTAGTGCAATGAAGTAAACCTGAAGTCAAGCTGCTGTGAGATGGCCAACGCTCGCGGGATTTCATCCCTCTCGTACGTGGGCGTATGTCGGCCGCGGTAGACAATGCATGTATGATCACGAGTGTCATGAGCTCACAGAGTCGATGCCCTGTCCATCGTGGCGAGGGTTTTTGGCTACGGCCGCGGACAATTGTGTGATGTATCTGTATTGCCACAGTCAGACGTGTGAACTATATATTGTTGGAGTGGCGAACAAATCGTCGTGTCGAGCCGCTTTCAGAGTTCACGGACATGACATTAGCGAGTTGATGATACGACCAGAAAGTAATCACCTTATCTTTATTGTTCGTGGTCTGGTCGTACAAGCGCACTGCCTGAAAAAATCATCAACTCGAGGGCGAGCCGTCGTATAGCCTTGCCTCCATTAGTCAGCTGAGCAAGCAGTGGTGGGATATCGATGACATCGACCAGTCACGACCTTCAGAGTGCACTACATGTGTGCTGTCAGTGAGCGCTAACAAGATACACAGGTAGTATGAAGAGGATGGAGCGCATAGATTGGAGAGCTGTATAGCGAGCCTGTTGTACACAAGACCGAAGCGGGGATGGGAAAGCAAAAAGCGACAATGCCTCTAGAATTTCTGTACATGGCGGACTAATATGACAATGAACCAGGCAGCGGCTTGTACCCGTTCCGATCTTGTTGTATGTGACACACACAGTACCAAGCGTGAAGTTGACCCAAGGAAATAAGGTATCGGTGTTGATATTGGTATGGTGTGGTTTCTCTGATGCTTTAATAATCGGACTTCTACTCGTCGTTGACCTTCTCTCCGCTGCCGAGCTCCTTGGCGGACTTGCTCTGTACCAACATTCCCTTGTAACCGGTGATGGGCTCGCTTCCTTGGGCCTGTGATGGGTTAGCTTGATATCAAAAAGGAGAACCGCGACAACAGCGGTGGAGTTGCGCACCTTCAGGTACTCCTCAGAGGCTTCTTGCCACTCCTTGGTCATAGTGCGAGGTCGGATGGGGCTTGCGAACATGCGCGTGAGAGAGAACACGACAAAGGCACCGGCAATGACGGCGGAGGACAGGAGGAAGACGTTGCGACCCTCATCCGGGGGCGGTGGTCGTCGAGGGCCATGAGGACCGAAGGCGATATAGTATGCTACAGATGAAGACTCAGTCAGCGCAGTGTTCTTATCGATGAGGTGTCAGACGGTTCGTGACAGGTCCGTGACAGCTCCACGTCGGTACACCCAGTGCCGCGGGCCAGCTCGGGTACCTTGTGGAAACCACAAGATACGTCATACGACTCTTCGCAGCATGCGACTGCGCGTGAAAAAAAGGTCTACGCACCAGCCTTCTTCTCCTGCATGGTCAACTCCTTCCAGTCCGTCTTCATGCGGTCCCTAAGCGACATCCACAAGTCGGCCTGCTCCTGAGGGGGCATTTCCTCCCATCGCTTCTCAATGTTGGCAAGGGTCGGGTTGGAGATGGCGTGCGCCTGACGGGTCTGCTGGAGCTGGCAAGCAACCGGGGCAGCTCTGGGGACAGCTGTGCGTGTCGCGGTCGAGGGGATGACGACAGCCGAGCTCCTCGAAGCACGGGCGAGGGAGGAGCGCAACATGGCGGCTGGTGGAGTGGAGATTGTCGAAAAATTAGAAGGAAAGGGAGAGGTGTCCCGTCGAGCTACCTACAACTGCCAATGGGTGGTGTTGGTGATGGAGGTGACGGTGGTGGGCCAGGGAGATGAGGTCCTGCAAACGCAAAAAAGGCCAAGAGAAATGCATCGTACCACCGGCCATAGCTTGCCCTAGTCAGCAATATGGACGCCCTCATTGGTCAGTGCGGCGCGATGGCAGCTTGCGGCCCTGCATTCCAGCTGCGGGACATTGTTGCGCTGCAAAGCAGCTTCGTTAGTCTCAATGATGATAGAAGAGCTGCATTGGGTGTTGGAGAGTCGCACGACGTGTTCCTGCCTACTGGAAGGTGCTCTCCACGCCTGTGGAAGGCGCGATGCTCCAACGAGGGAAATTTCGGCTCCCGGGTTACATGTATCACAAAAGTCGGAGCACTGGATACAACGTCGAGATCCTGGGGAAGGCACGTAATTATATGTCTTGAGGCTCTTCTGCATCTCTACAATGGGTCTATAGTACCTTGGTAGCCACGCAACCAAATCTCGCAAAACCCCTCATTGGAGAC
This sequence comes from Parafenestella ontariensis, assembly GCA_021596325.1. Classification (NCBI taxonomy): domain Eukaryota; kingdom Fungi; phylum Ascomycota; class Dothideomycetes; order Pleosporales; family Cucurbitariaceae; genus Parafenestella; species Parafenestella ontariensis. The sequence continues at coordinate 234,964 of JAKGDA010000024.1, forward strand.
GGGCGGCAGCCAGTGCCAGTGCTAGTGGTTCGACAGCAGCCATTTTACCATTGATAGTACATTTCCAAAACAACAAGACTTTCTGCTGCTAATTAGAAAGATCCCAAGCTCATAATAGAAGGGTGCCGCAGGGCAGTTCTCGGAGACGTTCAATCTCTATTTCACACGACTAGCAGCGCCAAGCCTTACAAGAATTTCCACTCGTATGTTTGTGAGGACGGCAATCAGTAGTCTTCAAAAACCCTTCATTTTGTTTACTATCTCTTGAGATATCTTCATGATCAGTATCAGGTGTTTCGTGAGACACTCCGAGGAAGCTTAGGCCGACGCTATGCCTACCATGACGCAAGAGCTCGAGCTCGAGCGTGTCAGCCCTACAAAGCTTTCGACGTGTATCACTGCTCTGACGTTTCTTGCCCCTCCACTTCTCATGCAGGTACCTTGAGCTGTTTGAACGCGGTTGTAGCACAGAACCATCATGTGGTGTGTTCAGCGCTGTCTTAAGCTAATTCTTTGTCCAGCCCTCTCGGCCGCGGATGCGCAACGCCTCACATCTCAGCCTCAAGCCTACACACTCGAATCTGCGTGGCGGTGAGAATCTCGGTGGCTACACAAAACGTTCGCCTTCCCGCGTAATGCGATGCCGCTATATCTGAGCCACTTTCTTTATCTTATCGAATGACCAAAAAAACCTGCCACCATAGACACCGGCCACGCATCTCGCAGAACAATGCTTCTGCCAGCAGTCTGTGCTCGCGCCGATGTGAGGTATTACGAAATGCGCGGATACTTCTTTCGTAAGCAGTGTGAAAAAGAGATTTGTGTCGCCGTGCGTGCTTGTCTGTATGGCCGGTGAGTAGTGGCCAAGCGTAGCAATATGCAGTAAATATGCAAGGCTGGGCTGTTGAACACAACGTGGACCACAGTACACCGGTGTAGGTTCAGAAGCTTTGGGCGAAACGAGCTCGACATGTTCTGACGGCCTCGGGCATGTTTTAATTCTAGAGTGAACACACGCGGGTCGCGCCTCCGGTGCATTCCGCGGCCTCCATGATGGCGGTTTCGCGCCCGAGGTAGCAGTTGCGTTCCCTGCAACCCAGGTCGAGCAGCCGGCCGGAAGTGTGGGAGGGCAAAAGCTATATCATTGGGTCCAGGCGGCGCTGCAGCTATCGGATTACAGAAAAAGAACTGCCTGTGACGTCCACTTTTCTGAGATCGTTGCATCAGTATAACTAGCGCTGCCCCTCTTCTCTCACCCCACCAGACCCAACAAACACCGCGCCCTCCCAGCCCACGACAAATCTCTTCTCCCAGCTTCCAGACTAAATTTCCAACTTTTTTAAAGGGTGAGCACGCTGCCACCGCCAATTCATCACCTTCATTCCACTGACTTTCGTAGCACAACACTTCTATTCATCATGGTTGTCAAGGTGAGCTTCTCCTCCTTGCCCGCTAGCTGGTGGCAGCCATTGACAGTTCTTTTCGCAGGTTGGTATCAACGGCTTCGGTCGTATCGGCCGTATCGTCTTCCGCAATGCGTACGTCCTCCCATTCTTGAAGCTATAGTGATGGCCATCGAGCTAACAGTGCCCCGCAGCATCGAGCACAACGACGTCGAGATCGTTGCAGTCAACGATCCCTTCATCGAGCCTCACTACGCTGTAAGCAACCCCGAATCATATACTATGGCCGAAGCCACCGACAACATTACGCTCCACCCTTCGTTGTGGTGAGCTTCTTGTGCACACGAGCGCGGGGCTAACACACATGCAGGCCTACATGCTCAAGTATGACAGCACACACGGCCAGTTCAAGGGCGACATCAAGGTTGATGGCAACAACTTGACCATCAATGGCAAGACCATCCGCTTCTACATGGAGAAGGACCCCGCCAACATCCCATGGAGCGAGACTGGCGCTTACTACGTCGTCGAGTCCACCGGTGTCTTCACCACCACCGAGAAGGCCAAGGCCCACTTGAAGGGTGGCGCCAAGAAGGTTGTCATCTCTGCTCCCTCCGCGGATGCTCCCATGTTCGTCATGGGTGTCAACAACGAGGACTACAAGTCGGACATTGAGGTGCTCTCCAACGCATCCTGCACAACCAACTGCTTGGCTCCTCTCGCCAAGGTCATCCACGACAAGTTCACCATCGTCGAGGGTTTGATGACCACTATCCACTCTTACACTGCTACCCAGAAGGTCGTCGATGGCCCCTCCGCCAAGGACTGGCGTGGTGGCCGTACCGCTGCTCAGAACATCATTCCTAGCAGCACTGGTGCCGCTAAGGCTGTCGGCAAGGTCATTCCTGACCTGAACGGCAAGCTCACTGGCATGTCTATGCGTGTACCCACCCAGAACGTCTCCGTTGTTGACTTGACCTGCCGTATCGAGAAGGGTGCTACCTATGACGAGATCAAGGAGGCCATCAAGGCAGCTTCAGAGGGCCCTCTCAAGGGTAAGCGATCTACCTTTATTTGACTCTACAAGTCTGACGTTTATTAGGTATACTCGGCTACACTGAGGAGGACGTCGTCTCGACTGACATGAACGGCGACAACCGCTCTTCCATCTTCGACGCTAAGGCCGGTATCTCCCTGAACAAGAACTTCGTCAAGCTCGTTTCTTGGTACGACAACGAGTGGGGTTACTCCCGCCGTGTCCTCGACCTTTTGGTCTACATTGCCAAGGTCGACGGTAACGCCTAGGAATCAGGACAGAGCCAGGCCATGCCTAAACTCTGAGGGTCAAACTTCAAGCTTCTATAAACGGATTTGAAATGTGAAGGGTTTGTCTTGTGCGAGTAACGCCAGAAAAGTGGGCGGGGTCTGCGGACCAATGTGTTATGGTAGACATGAATCAAATAATGAACAAATGTCACAACAAACAAACATTAGACTTAAACAAAATGCCATGTGAGGTTGAAGCTCCCCTCGCCCGCAGCGGAAGCTACCCCTGTCGATACCCTTTTCTAGCGTCTAGCATGCTCCCTAGTTCCCGAGGTACGTGATTCCCCAGAATTGCGGCTACGTGCACATGCGCGGACTTACTCCAGGAAAGTGGTTCTCGTTTTCCGCGTTAGTTTCCGATGTCCAGGCTCGATCCAGAAGTAGTGTGAGTACTACGCTCGCTTGAGGCCGGTTTCCTTGGGCTTTCTCGTAGTGCTGCGAGAGAGGTACCGGAGAGGAACGGGTCGGGTTAGCGAAGAGATGAATTGGAGCGCGTGGGTATTACCGGCATTGGGGACGGCTTGGATGTGCATTGTTCATGGGTTCGGGTTAGGTTATAAGGGTCGTTTGTGCCTATTGTTCATTTGTCACTTGTGTGCGTTCGACTTGCTGCTGTGGCCTTGGCGATGTTGGGTGAGTGGGCAAGTTAGACTCGCTATGCTAAGTGCCGAATGAGATGGTCTTACCCCTCTTACTCTTGGTTATGTTGTATATTGACACCTTTTGAGATGACCTGTTACCCATTGCCGCTGAGTAATAGCGATGATTAGCAGGTCATAGCATACCGTGTTTGTCCTTGCAGAATTGACTCTCGATGCTAGATGTACCGCATGTTTCCATATAGAAGCGAAACTAAAAAGTGGCCTTGAAAAAATAGTAAACAAACGATAGTGAAAATGCAAGTTCGGCTAAATTAATGCGACTTATAACTCAACCTTTACTGTCTTTAAATGTTTGTTTAGTTTTTCTTGTATATATAACATGCGATATAAGAAAACTATAGTTTCTTTGAAACGTCTTGTTTCTCTAATTTAAAGTTTCTTACATTTACTTTATGTTTGTTATTAGCTACTTATTGTTTAGTGTCCATGTAAGAGTCGCTTGTTTGTGGTGGTTATCGTTCTTGCTTCTGGTGGCAATTTCTGATTTTGGAGGGGTGTAATGCTATGTAATATATATTAAAGAAGATGTTGAAGTGACATACTAAAACTAATTTCAGATTTCATCAATCAGATAGGTCTAGGAGATGTTAACATCTGGAGGAAATTGTTGTTTATGCTGCTACTAGAATGTGAGACGTCGTGTAAGAACTATGTGCGAAGAGTAAGAGGTTACATCTTAAAAAATATCTTTATAAGCTAGCCCTTCTTAAACTTCTTTGACAATTATTAACTGCTGTTAGTTTGAGCAAGTTGTGAAGGGGAAACACTTGACTGGGAGAGCATTGACGCTAAATATGTTAGTGTTGATTAGTCATATATGCCAATAGGAATCTCATAGCGGAGCGAATACGCGGCGAGGTTGAACGGCGGAAGCATGTAGCTGCAATCAAACAAGTACAGTTAGTGGCCTTTCAACTGTTATAGTACGTAATTTCATAGTGCCAGGAGTGTTGTTATACACTCTTGAAACCTTTCATATCCGTTTTGGGATTTGGTGACGGGTCCGTGCATTCTTGGCATCCCAGATGTTGGCTCGATTCTCAATGCTCTACTCTGTCAGTCCCATACTATACCGCCCACCTCCATCGCTCTCAAGCTCGAGTAGACTACGGCCAGTAAATTCCTGGTATCTTATTACCAAATTACTGCGCCGCATATCTGGACCTAATCGTAAGTAGACACAGTTGCAACCCGCGACCCGTGCTTGACACCATCACGCGAAGCACGCTATCACGGGACGCAGAGACACTTTTACTTTACTTACTCTGCTGCAGAACTTGTCATATCGGCCGTCTGATATTTATTGTCGCCCATTAGAAGAAGTATTTGGCAGCCTCAACATTCTTCGGGCTTCGGCGTTCGGTGCTGCATAATATAGTGTTGACGTCGATCAAGACCTTGAGGTTTCCACCCACAGGTATCTCGATGCGGTAGCAACATTGCAAGTGAGTGAGTTCATCTTCATTTCTTTCGGACTTTTCTACTGTACAAATCTGACGACCCTTGATCGCTGTATTTTCTCAACCTTTCAGCACAACTGCCGCTCCTTCTGCAGGAGGGAGCGGCAGATACACATTGCTACTTCCACACCTGGCTATGATGGCTTCGTCCTGTTCACTTAATAGGTATCGGATCAGGGGCCGAACCATCATATTCATTGTTACCTTGTCCGTTGCGCGTCACTTCTGGAAAGACCTAGTCACCCATCATGATCTCGTGACAAATAACTTGCTACTCAACTTCACTGCTAATTGCGCTTTACAGCTGTCTGAATATAGGCCTGGGAAGCGAGGCGTTTAGCTCCGTCTGCCCTGATCAGCCACAACTATGGAGGACGAGGACTACCCCATGGAGGACACTATCCTGGTCTCAACAGAGACAAATGGCGATGTCGCGCCGGATACAGTCGCCCCATCCGAGATTTTTGGCAGCCTCAGGAGCCCTCCACTTCCAAGGAAAGAACAGTTACCGTTTCACAGTCCCTCCAAAATGCCTCCGTTATTACAACCGAGCACCCAGCAGAGCTATTGGGGTTCACACCGAACAACAAAGTCACCGAGTGGTTGGTCCGACAAAATGAATGTAAAACGGCCAACGCCTGCACGCCGCTCGAGCCCGCAGGTACGCATTCCTCCGAAGCCAAGGTCTTCTGATCTGCCCTATGCGACGTCTAAAACAGGGCTTGTCTATGATCCTCGTATGCGGTTTCACGCAGAGCTCCCAGATATGAGTATGAATGCGGATGACATCCATCCAGAGGACCCGCGCCGGATTCATTCCATCTTCGAAGAAATACAACAGGCTGGCTTTGTAGGGTCTAGCACATCTGAGGATGATGCGAACGAAGCCCATTGCTGGCGGATCGGCATACGCCCTGCTACAAGACCGGAGATTCTGCTCATACATACGGAAGAGCACTACACATTTATAGAGTCATTGCAAAGTAAGCAACCATGTACTTGAAGTAAACCATGGCTAACTCGTGATCTAGGAATGAACTCTGAGCAACTCAGAATAGAAGCCGCACGGCTAGACTCTATTTACTTCAATCATTCTACATACGAGTGCGCCAAGCTCGCAGCAGGAGGTGCCATTGAAGCTTGCAAAGCAGTAGTAGAAGGAGCCGTGCGGAACGCGATTGCTATCATTCGTCCCCCGGGGCATCATGCTGAAAGCACACAACCTTCCGGGTTCTGCATCTTCAACAATGTACCGATCGCCACCCGCGTATGTCAGAATGCCTATCCAGAGACCTGCCGGAAAGTGTTAATCCTCGATTGGGATGTCCACCACGGCAACGGCATCCAACATGCCTTCTATGACGACCCGAACGTACTTTATATCTCTTTGCACGTTTACAAAGATGGAAATTTCTATCCAAATATGCCGGACGGTAACCTCGACTACTGCGGAGAAGGTGCTGGCGAAGGCAAGAATGTTAACATTCCGTGGGCGGATCATGGCATGGGCGATGCTGAATATCTATACGCATTCCAAGAAATTGTTATGCCTATAGCTAGCGAATTCGATCCGGACCTGGTGATTATCTCGGCTGGCTTTGACGCGGCCGAAGGAGACGTTCTGGGCGGCTGTTTTGTCACTCCTGCATGCTACGGGCATATGACCCACATGCTCATGCGATTAGCGAAGGGAAAGCTTGTGGTATGCCTCGAAGGTGGCTACAATCTGCGGTCAATCGCACGTTCAGCGTTGGCAGTCACCAGAGTGCTCATGCTCGAACCTCCAGATCGCTTAAGCGAGGATCTCCCGGGTCCGCGGGACAGTGCAGTACTTACCGTGGAACAAGTAAAGCGTCAACACTCAAAATATTGGAAGTGCTTGTATCCGAAACATCTCAACAAGGCAGATCCTGGCTACAAAGACACGTATCGGTTGCACGAAATCATCCGAGAATGGCAGAGTCAACGCTTGTCACAAGAACATGCGATGACACCTTTATACCTCCAGATCAACAAGGCAGGCTTAGCGCAGACCTTTGAGCATAATGTGATTGCCACGTAAGTATGGAACAGCCATCTAACGTCCCCACGACTCACTATCACAGACCGAACTTTACTGAACGTCATCCTCTCCTCGTCATCTTCCATGACCCGCCAAGCTTCCAGGACCACGCAGACCCTGTAACTGGCAAACGAGAACTACATAACACTTGGCTTGTGAGTACCAGTACAGTCCTGCGCTGTATAATCGCTGACTCTGAGTTTGAAGACTGATGTCACCAAGAGGTACATTGACTGGGCTATAAGCAACGATTTTCAAGTCATTGACGTTAATGTTCCGAGGATCGTTGCGGTTGAAGATGTGAGTTACATTGCGTTTCATAACCAGGTTGATAAATTAACACAGAACAGGCGGAGATCGGATACTTCAGGGCTGACGACTCTGATACTCGAGCACAGCAAACGCGTGAATTAGCAGGGTATCTATGGGAGAACTATATTGAGTGAGTTAGCAACTGTACTAGCGTCGTGCTTACTGACACACTCCTAGGCCACATGAGGCGACACAGGTCTTCTTTATGGGCATCGGAGACGCGTATCTGGGACTTGTAGACCTCATAAGCCATAACGGTACATAACCCCCTACCTACCTTGTTGTGGACACCTATTGACTTTGCAGAACACACTTCGGAGCCAGATAGCCCTGTCGAATGTCTGATCGGCTTCGTGACAGGAGGAACGCTTCAATCAATCAAGAGAGCAACAGACGATACTATAGCCACCTGGTATTATGCAGTAAGTCATCGCAGCTTTGTATTGGAGCATAGACTCACATCCTACCCTACAGCATTCCAAGATCTTTGTGAAAAATAGTCACCATGTCTGGGATCCGTCACGGCAACGCAAGCTACGCAAAAAGTTTGGTCGCCTCGTGAGATCATCAAAGGATTCTGTGGACGACATGCTTGAGGAGCATCTGGAAGAGGTGCAGAGCTTGTTGCTGGAAAAGAAGAGCGCGTTTGAAGAAAGAAGTGGTCTTTCAAGCCAGACTGATGATGGACCGCAGTTCGCAGTCAGCGGCGGGTTGCGAAGCCCTCCGCTACCTGGCGGAGCCTATGCACCGAAATTCCCAGACCCGAGCTTGCGGCATGAAGGTATGCCGCATTCGTTGCGGAGCCCCAAGCTGCCGCCACTGGGAATGTTCAGTGTTTCTTCGATGAGCCCAAGAAGTCCTAGGAGTCCGATGAAGAGAACGTTTTAGTCGCAACGTACGAGCGTACGACAGGATGCTGTTTTGGATATCTGTATACTTCTTTCTCGCATGGCCCGGCGTCTATTTGTTTTCGTGGAGTGCGGACCTGCCGATGAGCATGGCTAGCTGGATTCCGCTTTACTTGCACATTATCTATATTCGCTTATTTTATCCTGATTTACTACACCTGGTTTCACCTAGGGACAACTTTGGCTGCTGTCGAGGTTACAAATAAGCCTGCCACGTGCTGACAGTGGGCGCAAATGTAGCAAGTTTACTTCGCCACAGTGCGCGGAGAAAGGGCCCATATGTAAGAATGCCGACGACGACACGCGCTTCGGTACACAACTGTCCGAATCAGACACGCGCAAGGCGCCTCGCCGGCTGACGACAGCTGAGTGTCACCTCAGGAGCGCTGTTCCAAGCCGTACGCCCCGCATAGCAGTTGCAAACTGCGATCGAGAACAGTTCAGAACAAGCTTGGTCTCCATACTTTCTATCGTATACCACATTTGAATCATAAAAGAAACAAGATCCGCACTTTATGCACATGCTATCTTGAACGCGACGATGAATAAGACAAACTACTATGCGCCAAGTCGACGATCTCGTATGTCTTTGCCAACTGGGACATTACTAGCCCGCTTCGAGCATAGTGGATTCAGGGTGCAGCTCAAGGTTTGAACGACAACTCAGCTGTGCCCCTCAACATTCCGCTTGTGTAAACGTGTGAGCTGAATAAAACGCTGCTTTTACGTCGCGCATCGCGTTCATATTTCTCTCCATCATGAACAGGGCGAAAGGCAAAGACTTATAAGGTTCAAGAGCCCGGCGTATGGAGACGGGACGGAAATAGACTTTGTCAGCTGCTATACAGTGTAGATTCTTACTTCTCCTTCCTATTATTACTATCTTAGCGACTATCCCAGCCCTACCAGCGAAGTGCTGACGGACGGCCCCGCCGCTTTGACCTCTATTTACGCCCGCAATCATGGATGCCGCCTCCAACACTATGCACGTCTGCAATGTCGAGCATGGGTAGCCAACAAGCGACCCATTCAACTGTCGCGAGACCCGCCAATTCGACATGACAGATGGTGTGATTGGAGGGATATGTGATCTAGACCTGTTTGCTACTGGGGTCCTGATGTGGTAACAGCAGTATGCCGTCGGTATCTCTGCGGCTGTGGAATTTGGCGCTGATGGATGGCCCAAGAGCCAAGGAAGGCGTCGGGAAACAAGTGCACGAGCGGCGAGGTCGCCTTTGCATAAGGCTCTTGGTCAGCCCGCGAGCCTTTGCCTGGGTATTGTCTCTTTTCCCCTCCGACTGCCGCTCTATCATTTTTATCCAGGAATATTATTATCCATACGACACGACTGGGACTGGATAGCTATTGAATTCAAGTCATTGCTGGATCTTCAAACACTGGATAGCTCGTCATTGATACTTTGGCCCCCAACGCTGACTGGCGTGGATTGAACGAATACCTGCATATTTTGCGAGAGGGAGCAATGGCGCGCTCGTGGACCTCGAGGCTGGCAGCATTGCTCGCTGCGAGCCACTCCATCTCTTCCGTTTCTGCACAAGTAGAATCTCTACTGAGCTTGGCTAGTGCTGCATCAAGCTTGCCTAGTACAACATCAGCATCTCCCACAGCTCTCGCCTCAGTTACATCAGTACTATCAGCTTTCTCATCGGCGAGCGCAACAAGCGGACCCAAAGTCCATCTGATCAAGGCTGGACTTGGTGGTTTCAAGTTCACCCCACAATCCGTTAGCGATGTAGCCGTTGGCGATATCATCACCTTTGAGTTTTATCCGCCAGATCATTCGGTTGCGCGAGCGGAGTTCGAATCAGCTTGTGTTCCGTATGAGTATACGGGCAAGGGCAAGGTTGGCTTCTGGTCGACGACACAATTTGTTGATACTGTAGATGAGGTAGGCTTTGCTTCAACACCCCGGCATGCGTTGGACGAGCAACTAACGTATGCAGATGACCCATTGGAATCTGACCATCAACTCAACCGAACCGATATTCTTCTACTGCGCCGCGCCCAACTCTTGCAAGGGTGAACACATGGGTGAGTAACACATATGGCTGAGGTTTGAAGGCATGGTTGTGCTAACAGCTTTCTAGTTGGAGCCATCAACCCGAATGGTACGCAGACCCTCGATGCACAGATCCGGGCAGCGCGAAGTGCAGACTATCAGGTCGCGCCCGGTGAGGCTGTGCCCAAGGAAGCAACGTCGACGCTCGCCAACGCCCCAACATCCGCGCCTTCTTCGGCACCAAGCAGCGGCGGTGGAGGGCATAAACTGTCAAGTGGTGCCATTGCAGGTATCGTCGTCGGCGGAGTCGCATTCTTGGCCATCTGTGCAGCCCTGTTCTTCTTCATAGGGCGATCAAAGTCGCTGAAGGAAGTACTCAAGCGACAAGAGGCTACCAACCGAACGTCAACGGTCCCAGGTCACGGAGGACCGGAGATGGGACAACAGCAGTACGGAAACCAAGCGACCTATGCCGGACAGCAGAGTCCATATTCACAAGGATTGAATCCGGATCAGGCAAAGTACGGCTTGAATTCACCGCCCTTGTATGGACAGCATAATGCTACGGAGCAGTATCCGAGTGGATGGGCGAGTCCAGGGCAGCAGAGCGGGCATTTGAGTATGATGAGTACTATGACGCAGCAGCAGTAAGTTATCTTGTTATGAACAATTTGAGGAAAGCGTTGCTAACGTGGGTACAGGATGGATGAACTTAAAGCGGCACAAGGGCAACCTCACGTAGCCGAACTACATTCGCCAGAGCCAGGACAACAAGCGTTTACGGCGGAGTTGGAAGCGCCTGCTCAAAGGAAGCCTTGAACGTATACTTTGGTGCTCTGCTTACTGTGTGTGTGTGTGTGTTTAGCGTTTGTAATTGACCGGCCACTTACGGCGAGTCAGTGTTGGCCACGCCCTAATCTGGAGGACGTTTGTTCTGTGCATTTGGGCTGTTATGGAGTAAGAGTGGCCACAAGTCGTTTTATGTTGGGCGATACCATGGTCGTTTCGTCAGATGAGAGAGGAAGGCGCTACATTCACTATACATATTTGTCTAATTGTTCATACAAAGCGTGTTGGACGTCCGTCATTGATCCTCCTACTAGTTAGTTTTGCACCTGGGACACAACTGTATTGATTTCCGGACAAGGTGTTAATGAGCAGAAATGCGACTGTCAGTCATTCCTTAGCTGCGCAGATACTCGCTTACATCCGCTGCCGTGAGCAGCTCGGCTTTCACACAGGGGCACAATAGATGTGGACGAGGGGATGAGTACTTGCCAGGTTGTGGACAAAGTGCGCGCGGTCAGCGTTCCCAGTGCCAGTAACCAAATGTAGTCATGGCGATGATTGAGCAAGAGATGGCTGGTTTGCGCTATCAGGAGGCTGAGTGTCGTGCGTTAGCCTTAGACAACAGGAAGTCTCGAGAAGTGCATCGCTTTGTCCTCGCCTGAGTGGTCCATGTAGAAGCCGGTGAAGATCTCCGGTCTGCGCTGTAGGGCTTAGTGCGTCCTGGGTGGGTGGCTGCTCTCGTGGGCCCACGGTTGGGAAGAGAAATGAATGCGGTGAGAATTGCCCGCATCGCGGCACGGCCATCTGGAGCCACAGAAGGGCCTTCGATGTGTCATGCCTCCTGCGAGCTGGCGAAGCGGTTGCGGTGGGTTTGTGTGGTCGGCCCAATCACCCCACTGAGGGCTGCAACGTGCTCCTGTCCAGCCCAGAGTGGGACTGACTGACTTCGGAACCCCGGCCAAGCTTTTGCTCTCAAGGAATGGCGGCATCGCGCTTTCTACTCGCACGCCAAATGAAGCCTCCTCCGCACTCTCCACTCCACAGCACGCGTCCTACTTTGACTATGATGGTAGTGGGCCAATGCAGCGGGCGTCTCCCTCACCAACCCTAGCACCCAGACCGGACATAGAATATTGCTGCCAGCAGGCTCGACATGCTCACTTCCTCTCCCACCATCTCAGCGCCGCCCTCGCCCTCTACAGCAGCATTCCATACGCCCAACCGAGTATACCATGCCTCACGACGGACATCGGCTTCTTCCAGCGCTCCCTCGCCCCGCTTCGCCGTGACCAGCGCGGCCGCCCGGCGATTTGACGCGCCGCAGACCCCCAGGCCAACCTTTTCAGCACCCTCTCCTGTCCCGGCGTTTGTGCCTTCCCCCCAGGCGCGCAAGAGGAGCTACGTGGACGCAGGTACGCAGTATACCCCGCCTGGCCTGCCCCCGACCTATCACCCACAGCCGCGGCCCAACCTCGACGACCACGGCGGGAACAAAGACGTGACAGATTCGGCCCCTCTGTCTGCACCCGCACTTGCGCATACACAGGCGGGGGATACCTCCGCCGCGCCAGTCGTCACGGAGCCACCAGAGCCGCAACTGCGGGTGGATCCGCAGCCTGTCGCGCCTGCACAGAATGCGCAATCCCAGTCCCCGCCAACGTCAAAGGAGAGTACAGGGTTAGGAGAGCACGGGGCGGCACAGAAAGAGGCAAGCGCTGTCGAGCAAGTGCCCTCTTCTCCCGCGAAGAGAGCGCGACCTCATGAGCCGAGTGTGAAGGTCATGCCACTGCAATATGAGACATGCGATGTGAAAGATCTTGGCGTCCTCATCTCCGATATGCTCATGGAGCTGGTGCGGTTGAACGACGGATACCCACTGCGGGATGGTACCCTCACGAGGTTCCACTCAAGGTAAGTCCTCAATTGCTGAGCGTCAAAGCAGACATTGACTTGTTCCTCGCAGAGCTCCACCTGGCATATCCGTGCGCGATTACCTGTCTCGCCTTATAGTGCACGCCACCCTCTCGCCCCCTATTCTTCTCTCCATGGTCTTCTACGTCGACAAACTCTGCGCCATGTATCCGGCCTTCACAATCAGCAGCCTTACCGTGCATCGATTCCTCATCACGGCAGCAACGGTAGCGGCCAAAGGCCTCAGTGACAGCTTTTGGACAAACAGTCTATATGCAAGAGTGGGAGGCGTCAGTGTGCGAGAACTGGCGCTACTAGAGCTCGAGTTTCTACGAAGACTAGAGTGGCGCATAGTTCCCAAGCCCGAAGTGCTCGTGGATTACTACAAGGGTTTGGTCGAGCGAGGAACAGGATATGTGATAGAGAAAGAGCCAGAGTCGGAGCCGATACCCAGTTCGAACCAGGCACCAACTCCTACCGCTACTGGGATACACACCAACCAATCAGGCACATAGTGCATCGCGGGCAACCGCTCAGCAACATTCTTCTTTTGAATACGCTATCTTATCTCGGCGAACATCGAGTACACGTCGTTCGCATATACTCTATCGGGGCTCGCATCTCCGCTACGAATGGGCACACAGGTATCCTAGAGGATCTCATAATCTTATCAAAGTTCCAACATCTGGCCCATCGTGGTCACCGCTGTATGGAGCGTCAGAACCAAGACGCACTTGTTGAACGATGAGCTGGCGAACATGACTCGAAGGCAAGCAATATCGAAGGAAGATTAAGACCAACGAAGTCCGCAGCCGGGCCGGGGGAGGTACATTGGTACATCGCTGCAGAACTCGTGCCATAGATGAGGACAATGATAGGCGTGCATGCTGTATGCTGCAACCCGTTCGGGTCTTTGCGGCTCACATCCGGTTGGGAACATGGCCTGCAGCTGATAGCCGCACGAGCAACACATCAGCGCGATGTAGGGCTTCGGCACGAGGATGTGGCGGGCAGGCCACTACATGATCGATGATCCAGCGTGCCCTGCCTGCGTGCATGGAAGCGCAGAAAGGCTGCAGGGTGCGACGGTATTGAAGGGTGGCCTCATTGGTTAGATAGAAAGAGTAACGTGAGAAGAAATCTCCCATTGAACTGAATTCGTGTCTGCTCTAAGCATGTCGAGATGGCGCCAAAGCTAACAGCAGCGGTCGTGAGTAACGTGGACAAATGAGAAGCGCCGCACAAGCATACCCCGGTCGCTGTATGTCCGGCATCCCAAAGAGTGAGGCTAGCACTCTCCTTCTATGGCCGTTCTTTGCAGACGATCAAGCATCTTTCGCAGCGAGGACGGATGCTGGTAGAGATCAGGGCGCACGGAGAATGGCATGCGCGAGTTCTAGCAACCACGCCTGGCTTAGCGACCTGACCTGACTTGAAACCATCTATCCTCCACCGTAGCCGTCTCCACCCCCACTACGACTCTCAGCGCGATTACCTTACGAAACCGCATTTGAGAGGTCGTGTGCCCGCGCTACCTTGAGGGCCTTGCGATCGAGAGGAGTTCTTCGTTTCCAAACCGCGGTAGACGCGTCTCGCCGTGCAATACGGCAGCAGCTGCGCGACTATAGTACTATGAGGGTGAGTGGGTAGCTGTCACGAGAGTTCATCCAAATTGCTTGCTATGCCCTCGCTTGCAATACCTTCACTCTGCCATGTCCCGGTCTCGTCGAGCGCTTGCTGGAACCCTTCAGCTAACATGCCCACCAGAGTCCCACGTAGCTTCCTCGACGAACATTGCTATGCGGAAGAGATGAACTCGGAATTCGCCCGTTGGGATCTTGGCAAGCACCAGTACGATAGTGAATGGGGCGCTCGTTTCCCAGAAGCCCCTCCCGCGCCGAGCCATCTACCATATGCCTTTCCTGAGCAGCCTTTCCCGCAACTCGCCGAAGGGTTTGGGCAATTGCAGCTGGGCAAGATTCCGAAGACACGAACAACGCCTGTAGTCTCTCGGACGCGCATTACCCGGCATGGCTCGCAACCAAATCCTGTACGACCGTCTTCCAGCGGAGGAGAGGCCAACTTGGTCTCCTACCGACCCTTTGCACCGCCACGCCGCTCTGAGTCCTACTCGCACCCCACCCCTCTCGAAGATTTCCGTAACTCAAGACGATGGCCGCCGAATGGATACAGACCGAACGATGCGCTGAAGCCGCAAGAGGCAGAGGATCTAATCTGCGCCGGAGCATCTACATTCAAAGGATACTGGGATGCGATACCCAATGCGTCACCAGGCTACAACCGCTTCTATGCAGTCATGGATTCGGAGCATCAGAGTAGGACAGATCGTGCGCCCTTCCAGCAGCAAGCGTACCGGGATATGTCGCTGAACATGACCGGCGCCTCTGACAGCCAGTTCCCGTGGTTATCACAGGAGCAACCTTGTATGGCTTATGCATTTGGCAAGAGTGCAGGGACTACGACACTCAATTACTGGATCAGCAAGTCTGGAAGCAGCAATCCACCTACCAAGTTTGCTGGTGACGCGAAGCCGCGGAAGATAAAGCTCTTGCAGATTTTAGACCGCCTACAGAGGTTAGAGAGTGGGCTCGAAGAAGATGTCAGTCTACAGTCCCCATCCGCGGAATCCCCTTTGGTGCATCTTGCCTAACATTTTGTATGACAGGATCCTGAGGAGATGTATCGATATTTATACAGTACGCTAATAGAAGACCCGGAACGGTTCGGTGATCAGCGTCATATTCACATTGACCAGCAGATTGCGGATCTCATTACCGTCTTAAGCAATCCAAAATGGATAGACTTTTCTCTGCCGAAGAATCAGGTTGTGGCCAAGTTCTTTGATGCGCCCGATCAACACAAGAAGCAGGAATTCTTTCATCAGCTATTACTATCTGTCGAGTTGTATCTTCGGATACATTCGAAGGATCACACGGACAAGTCCAAACGAAAGCTAATTATGCAGCTCTCGCCTATCATTACTTGGGACTTGGCTGTCGCACAGCGATGGCTTGAGAACATGGAGATCACTAAATCGCGAATATCATCTACTCAGAGCACTTTCAGCTTCGATTTGAAAAGCAAGAACAGGCAGAAAGAGGCATTACGGATCTTCGCAGCTACATTAAAATGGCCCAACATGGATGAGATCGAATACGTCTTAGAAGAGCAGGACATTATGGAGAGAGCACTCGAGGACCGATCCGCGGATGCTATGTCGTGGTTCTCGGGGATCATATTGCCTGGACGGACGCTACCATGGCTAATCATGAATAGCTTGATTGACTGTGACCGCGACACTGGGGACGCTCTGAAATATCTCACTCACATGCAGCCCGCGTCAGGCTTCCAGTATCGAGCAAACACATATTGGTCTTCGCAATGCATCGTCGGCAAAGTACTCGGGGCCGCGCGAGGTGTCAAGCAAATAGCAGGATGGATCGGACCGTGCATATACACTCCGGACCTCAAGCGGACTGAATGCGTCAAAGTCAAACAATATGAAGCTTTGGACCCCAAACTTGCATCGACTGATGTCGAATCCATGGCCGAGCGGACTAATCCTCTTGGTCCTGTAGAGTCAAGCTACCCGGTAGATGATTATGAAGTGCCAATGCCCGATACGGAGGATGTCACAGACCTGATCAGAATGGAGAAACTGAGTTTTGTGCCTGCTAAAGAGCAGCCTGCATCGGTTAGGCACCTACCTGGTGCGCCCCTGCTATTCGATGCAGCGATCTTCTTCGCTTGTGGCGGGGAAAGCTGGCCGATGAAGCTGCGATATGATGTCGATTTCATCAACGCTTTCCCCTGCCACCAGGGTCCCCACGGTAAGACGATGCTCTTGTACAGTAGCTTACCTGACACTGACTCGATATAGTTCTCTTCTATGACTTTGATTACAAAGCCATCAAGATCGACGACGGCCTCGTAGATATCCACGACTGGGGCCGCCAGTCCGGGCGCATATCTCGCCCTACTTCATCCCGTTCATCTCCCGGCAAGAAAGCACTAGCCCTGACAACGGGCCCCACCAAAACCGCTCACGAGCAGGTGACAAGCGTCCTTGCAATCGAGGCCCTAGGTGTGAGCGATAACGAGGTGTTTGCAAGAGCGTGGTGCGCGCATCATGGACACAGCGCGATTGTCGCGAATATCAAGGAAACATGTATGGCATGCGCGATTCGGGAGGCGTATGCGGCATGTGTGAGTGTAGTGATTCTTACTGAGGGAGGCAGTGTGAAAGAGAATGATACAGGGATTTATGGGTATGCGTAAGGTTTGACAAGAGCTGGGTAATTGGGCGAACTAGGGAAGCATCATGGGTCGGTGTTTTGGCATTTTCATCCTGCGCCAGCTTAAGCATCCTTTCCGCGACGAATACGTATGCATTCTCCTTTGTCTTGGGCTTAGGGGGAACGGGGGTCATCCTTTTGGCTTTACAGGTAGTATACCCTATGGGTGTCTTTACTGTTTCGGATGGAGGGCCGGAGAAGGGGTTGCTTGGCTTGCTTTACGACTGTAACGTTACGCTCAGGGGAGCACGGAAAGGCTGGTCATGATTATGCTTACGTAGCTATGTGTTATGAATGTATGTGTTCGATCTTCAGCTGCTGCGTACTCAAAGTGATGGCGATCACGTGCTGATATGCTGATAACGGCATTGATGCTCGACGCCAACGTCAGATGCGACGGGTGATATCTGAACGCGACAAACTGCCGTTCCACATTCACATCGACTTGTTGCAACCACCCATTGATCGTTGTAACTGGGAGCTGGAGATTCTTTCTTTCTATTCAGAACCAGAAGTCACATTGCCTAAATGCTGTTCTGGCAGTAATACCCGACTCTTGATTGCGGAGATCTCCCCGCAATACTAACAGTGTCTCACGTCCAGATCTGAAGCTGCAGTTGCTTGGGGACCTTCAATCGTGACAGCGAACTTGTGCACCGTGGACGCACCCCCTTCGCATGCGACTGCACAACGACCTGTAATTTGCGCCGGTCAGTTGTAGCACCCAGACAAGACCAATCACCCGCTCTGCTCTCGCGCCTGCGCCATCGCCATGGGCCGGTCGACGATACCTCCCGCGCTCATTGAGCTATCCAACCCCAGCACGCCCGAAGCACAGGTCACGGCCCTGCAGAGCCTGAAGAACGAAATTGTTGGCCACGAACAGAGGAAGGAACTGGCCGTTACACATGGCGTCGTGCAACCGCTCGCGAGCTTGCTACGGGCGGAAGCGAGGAAAGGCGGCAAGAGGAGGAGAAATGTCACCAACGGACACGGCTCAGGCCTCTACAGTGAGACGCGGAGGAGTCTTGCTGAGTGGACTACTGAAGACGAGCTGAGGTTTCAGGCCACACTTGTCGTTGGCAGTCTTGCGAACGGTGAGCGAGCACCACAGGAGACACGACACCCTATATAGAAGAAGTTGATGGCTGATGTGTGAGGCATATAGGTGGACCAGCTTTTATCACTCCGCTGCTTGCAGGCGACGTCCTCCCCCCGATCCTAGAAGCGCTACGGCCGAGTGAAACCCCGTCGAAGCTCGTCACCACGACCCTCAACACGCTCAACCAGATTGTCGACGCCGTTGCACAGGAGAAGCCTTGGGTCGACACTTCGGATACATCATTGACATCGTCGCTTGCGTCAGCGGTCAACGAGCACATCTACACACAGCAAGTCATTGAAAGTCTAGCCGAGATACTGGCGCAATCGGCAGGCACAACACGAGTCAATCAACAGATAGAGTCGGCAATACGGCTGATCCTGAAGACTTGTCGCGAGGAGAGTGATAAGAAGATGCTGGTGGATGCTGGTATCCTCGATCTTTTGGCCGAGAAGCTTGCCGCTGTCGCTGCAACAGATGATGCCCTTCCAGAGACGAAGCAGTCGACCCACGATAAGCTTCCTAGTGCCTGTCTTCCCGACATACTAGAAGCTATTTCGGCCATCATCAAGGACTCACACTTCTTTACCGCACGATTTCTCTACTCACAGCCAATACAACAGCTCTTCGGCTGGCCGAAGGAGCGCTCAGCAACAATATACGACGGCCACAACTCGTCCTCACAGTCCACTTCATGGGACAAGCTGATACCGCGGGTACAAACAATGACAAGCAAATCGGATTCGTATACCAAGTCATGGCCGGCCCTGGGAACCTACAATGCCGCGGCTGGGGACAGCTATGCTCGATTACCGAGCATGGAGTCGTTACAACAGACCTCAAGTCGAAGCGTCATCACGGATGAGTCGGAATCCCCTTTGTTCATATGGCTAATGTACGTGGCGCGGCGCGGCGAGGGCAGAGAACGCTTATCGGCTTGCTGGCTGCTAGCCCTGTTGAAGAAGTTTGGTGAGCGGTGGCCGCTGAACGACCCTTCAAAGGTTACGCGAGAAAGACACTTCTCATACTTGATCATTCCACTTGTTGTCAAGATGATCGAGGAGGCAAGTTCAACGGCGGAACTAGCAAAGAGAGCGAACAATTTAAGTCCCGCAGCCAGAGACGAGTGGCGCTTCGTATTGGAGCGGTCACCGCTTGTTCTTGCGGAGCTGATCACTGGTAACAAATCACTTCAATCCGCGGCTGTTGACGCTCGAATCCTCCCCACACTCGTCCAGATTCTCAAAAAGTCGTTTGATATCCCCGTCAAATCTTCGAAGCCTCTTTGGCAACCAAGGTCATCATCGCACGAAGTTAGGGATCCTATGATCGATCCCTCCTCATCGACGCTGGGCAGATCCGGACTTAGCGCGGACGTACTACATGCGTTCAAATACCGTGAGAGCGCTCTGCTGGCTCTAGCAGCGATAGCAGGTGATCAAGATGGACTGAGAAAACTTGTCATCGAAATGGGTGCGGCAACGCATATCATCGAAGCTCTGGTCCCCTATAAGGAGAGCAATGCGTCGAGTGTAGTGCCGACGGCAAAGGATGGTAATCCTGATGCAGTACTCATCGCTGCCTGCAAGGTCACACGCTCACTATCGAGATCGGTCAGCGTACTCAGGACCAGTCTTATCGATCATGGTGTGGCGCAGCCGGTCTTCGAACTTCTGACGCATCCGAGTATCAAAGTGCAGATTGCGGCTACAGAGGTGATCACCAATCTAGTGCTCGATGTGTCACCTATGCGTACTGTGAGTGCGATACTTGCATTTTTTTTTACTACAAAAGCTAACGCTATCACCAGGAAATCCTCGAATCCGGAGTTCTCAAGACGCTGTGCGAACAATGCCGCTCAGCCAACTTCGACCTTCGTTTTGGGAGTCTTTGGGCTCTAAAGCACTTATGCCTTGGCTTACCGCACGCCATGAAGATTCAATGTCTGGAAGAGCTAGGTGTTGGCTGGCTTGTGCAAGTGTTGAATGGTGAGCCGAGTAAACCTGCCATGGCCACTCCAAATGCAGCAGGCGAGCAAGTCGACCTTCTGAACGCGATGGATGAGCCACATATGGACGTTGATGACGAACTTTCGTCCGAAGAAGACGAGGATGCGATGACGGAAAGCATACCCTCTATGCGCCGACATCAGCGCCCCGGATCTCGTTACACCAGCGCAACCAACATTCGAGATAGACTACAGCAAATCAAAAACGATGAACAGGACACGAGACTCAACGGCGAGCGCGATGATGTACGCATTCAAGAGCAGGCTCTGGACTTCATCCGCAACTTTGTATCAGAAGACAAGGCCTCGGGCGAGATGATTGACCATTTACTCAAAACCTTCGGGCACAGCCGGTTCTTCGAAATTCTAGACGCAAAGGTCCGGCCCAAGAACACATCAACATCCACATCAACGTCACAGACCCAGCCTAGTCCTAGTACACCCAGCTACTGGCCCAACCCCACCCAACGAACATCCTTTTCCTCCTCTACAACCGCCGTACCACAACAACCAAATTGGTCTCTCTACCCCGCTACCGAGCTCATCCTAGCCACAGTCTTCATCCTCGTGCACCTCGCCAACGGCCGTCCCGCCCACCGCTCCCTCCTCATCTCCCAGACTGCCCTCATGCAACACGTCCTCCCACTCTTCACCCATCAGCGTCGCGACATTCGCGTAGCATGCGCCTGGATGCTGCACAACCTTGTGTGGGTGGAAGACCACACCGACGAAGCTGCTACGCGTGAACGAGCGCTGAGTCTAAGGCAGCTAGGTTACGAGGAGGGTGCGAGGATGCTGGGACGCGATATGGATCTCGACATCAGAGAGAGGGCGAAGACGTCGATTGAGCAGTTTAACAAGTTGCTTGGTGGTGAGAGTGGGAGGAGTGGATATGGTAGTCCCGCGCAAGGTGGCTTCGGGGGTGGAGAGAGTGGTATGGGTAGCGGATCAGCGGGCATGGGCGGACGGCTTGGCGGGTTGCATGGTGGGTGGAGGCATGAGAGGGGATGAGTGCGTCTGTTCCGTATCCGCATCTTGATGGGCAAAGAGTTCTATCCTTCTTTTTCTATGTCCTTTAGCATGTATGTTGTATGATAAAAGATCATGTGTTTATAGCGTATATCTGTAGGACCTTGCAAGGCTATCATGCTCTCCTTTCCGGAAGAAGAGATGGAAAACATTCGTGTCGCTAAATCTTACTCACAGTCTACTACCTGATCTTATCTCGTCTTCATACAAACTTGTCTCCCATAATTACTCTGAAGTATTATATTTACTAAAGAATATAAGAGTTTGACTAACACTTTGTAACCCCAAGCCAAGCAGTGCACACGGCACAAATCCACCGGTCAGTATCACCACCACCACCACCACTACTTAGGCACTATCTGTGGACCCTCTTACACCGGTCCGTGTCCGACACCAAACCGTACTGTCCAACGACGCACACGATAACCGGTGTCCTTGTTCACAACAACGGCTAGGCGAGAGGCATATCATAGGTTGTGTTCGTAACAGCGGGGCGGGATGTTTCTCCGCAGACAATTACCTGGTCTTGAGTTTGGGCTACGGCTGGGCGGGTGGGCTGGCTATATTTAGTAACTTGATTTGATTCGCGTATGCATAACTGTTGGGTTATGTGTTTCCGTACGAGGCGTTAATATGTTTGAGGGAGGAGAGGAAGAGAGGGGTTATGTTTATGTTGCACACTGTACGGCGTGCGTGTAATCAAGCCAAGCATAACTCGATCCTGTATTCCGCTATTGCATCGGAGGAGGTCTGATGTAAAATACACAGTATATTATACTTCGGCGCACCGTAAACTAAACCTCCTTATTGGCATCATTCGAGGTCTTGAGCCGACGCTTCGTTTAAACTAAGCTCAAATGAACTCTCCCGCATCCAGCTCCGGTATGCTCAAACTCTGCGCCCTTGCAATAACTGGTCTGTCCTTCAAGCTCATCAACCGATCGTACTGCGCTCGAATATCTACATCTTTGATCCTCTCTGTCGAGCCTAGCTTGATGCTCCTGAGCATACACTTCCCGTCCTTGATCCAGAAGGCTCGTAGGCAGTCCTCTATCGGCATGGCGAGAACAATGGCGCCGGGCTTGAAGACACTCGAGGGGATCTTGCTGGAGCTCTTCTTCAATCTATGCGGGGCTAGTGTGCCTTTTGCTGTGTACTGGAATTGAACTGTTTCCGTCATGCCGTTTGCGACAATGAAGGTTGATCCCGAAGGCGATTGTGCGGCGGCGACTATCTTTGTGCTGTAGGTTTCGTTTTGCAGTGGCTCGTAGCCGGGAAAGGGCACTAGGATGGGATATTCTTTTCCGAGAAAAGCTGTCACTAACGCTGCGTGGCGGGCTGAATCGTAGAAAACGCCGGTGAGGTCGCCGTCATTGAGCGTCCAGGGGGGTAACTTGAAGGAGCGGGATTGCTCCGAAATGGTACTGACTGGTTCGCGTGTAATGTCCCAGACATCGACATATACGCAGTGATCGCCGAGTTGGGTGGCAACTACAAGACGCTCACTGTCTGTGGAGAAGTATAACTTTCTGGTGACGATAGCTGTCTGTCTCGATTGCTCTTCGGCTGCTTCCTTGGAGCTCAGGCATTTCGACTGCTCCGTAAACCAGCTTCCTGACTCTGCCTTCATTTCTCCCCGGACAGAATCGTCGCTTGTCGCTCGTGTTATAGGAATAGAGCGTCGATGCGAGAGTCCTCCTCGAAGCTCATATACATCCACTTGGTGGTGGAAAGCCATCCGCTTCAGGCCATTCTCCAAGCTATATAACTCGATCAGTCCATTCCCAGAGATCGCAACATGTTTGTCGTCCCTCGATACAGCGATACAAATGCCCGCAACTCGATTAAAGCATTCCAGCTCGATATCGTAATCTGGAATGGTGTTGATGCCCGTGAAGATGAGAAGCTTCTTCTTTAACGCACCACTAGCAGCGATGATAGCGCACTTGCAATGCCCAATAGCAGCAGCCTCAATGTCATCCGCTTCGTACCTACAACACTGTATTTCCGCTGTATCGTTAGTAGGGATGTCGAAGCGAACAACGTTATTACCATGCCTCCCCAGCAAGAGCAGAGAGTGACCTGATGTCGAGAAGGCGAGTATCGGGTCTTTTGGGAGCGCGCATACATCCTTCTCTTTTGACGATGACTTGCGTCGCATGGAATTGGCTATTCTTATCGTTCGACTAGATTGCTTTGATTTCGCGGTGCTGGCTTCATTCCAGGTCACTGTGCTTGGCGGTGTGTTTGACTTCAGGCTTGAGATATCTGGTGGCGCTGAGAGTGAGATTTTCTCATACATACTATTACGTACAGGAGGCGTCGGTATAGGGATAGGCAATTCTAACGAGGATCTTGACTCCACTCCGGTTGGAATTGGCACATTGAGCGACTCGTTAAGTGGACTTTTGGTATAATCAGCCATGCCGGAGCCGTACGAACGAGCTCGGTGTTGAAGAGGTATTTGAGTAAAAGGGCTTATTGGAGACTCCCTACAGTGCGGAAATGGTCCTTGCACACACTTCGGAAGTTCAGGGTCTGAGCTAGATTGTGAGACAGACGTTGGTATAGTGACAGTCATGGTCGTTTGTGATGGAGCAATGACACCTCCAATTCCACTATCTGAATTTAGATGGGACTCTGCAGAACTCGATGTCGCGCCATATGATGTTGAGCCCTCCATGGAGTACTGACTTGAACTGTAGTCCTCTTGGTGCATATTGCTTGGTGCTGTCGATGGTTGCTGAAGGGGTTCAATCAGGCAAGCAGACTTGATCCTTGCACCTGACGTACAGTTCGGACATTGAATTCCCTCTTTCCAATGCACAGTTGGAGAGTTCTTTTGCATACTCTCATAAGCCCACTTATCGCACCAACTTAGCTGATCCGCAAGCCACGTTTTTGGTATCGCATGCAGCTTCGGACAATCGACAACGTATGTTGGAGAAGATGGATCAACTATTTTTTGCGGTACGGGATTTGTGTTGGGTGAGACTGTGTTTTCGACCCAGTCCTTGACTGTGTCCTGCGTAGGGTTCACAGTCCCACTATTCCTCCTGATATTGTCCAGCTTGTCCCTTGACGTCCGCTTCGATAACCATTCGGAAAACCTTGAAATTGCGGTGTCGAGGTACGGTATCAGTTTGGATAAGCTTTTGCTATAACTGGGCCTGCGAGTAGGCGAAGGCCTCAATGACGCCCGATGTTGCAAAAGCGAGTCTTGTTGCGACAAGAAACTATCAAGATCCTTATCCCAGTCTAGGAGCGTTATCGCCAGCGACTCTAGCAACGTTGAGGAGGGGATCATGGGGCCGGTTACATGGAAGATTGATATGATGAGGCTGGTCCTTTGTCGATCAAGCTGCTCCAGTATCTCATCAGTGTCAACCTCTATGAGATCAAGGTTATCTCCGCTATGCTGCCGCCGAAGGTCCACGTATCGCTGAGTGATGGCGCATTCAACAGCCCAAAGGGTATCGAACAGCACCCAGTAAGCATCTAACCAATCGTCCTCCTCTTCTGCCATCGCATGGACTAGCGAAGTTACGAATGCCTCTGGTTTGATGTCCCAAGAATACTTTTGACGTCAGTACTGTCTTCGAGAGGCGCTGAGAACTAGTCTTACCAAACCCGAAGCATAGGTGGGAAGCCGAGCTTTCGCTCTTTCTGTCTGGTAAGAGTCCACATTTTCACACTCACCCAGCGAATCAAGTATTTCCATGAACAAACTCTGAACGATGAAGTGCTCGGCTCCTTGGCCATGGTCGTCGTCCTTCCAAGCGGTATTGATTGCTCGTTGAAGATGCCGCCTCTTGTGTGGTGATAAGCCCTCCTTCCTCAGGAGCAACAGACGTAAACCAGAGAGAACCGTTTGGGCCAAGATAAGTCTTAGCTGTGAAGAGTCTCTCCTGGCTGGTGTGGCCTCACCAGAGAAGAGCCTTGCTTTGACATCGATGAGATACAGGATAGAGGAGAACAACAACTCGGGTGGAAGTAGATGGTATGATACAGGTGGTGGACATTCCAACACGCCTTTGGTAGTACCACTCAGGTAACATCGCTGTAGGTCGAAAATGGCCTTGATCCAGATGATTGCATGAATAGATTCGTCTGCAACTTCATGACCGTCATCCTGGAGCGCAATGTGAAGCGCATGCTCGCCGGTAACTTCGCATAGAGTGCGAGAAATGTCGTCAAGTCCCACAAGTTGCTCCCATACTGCAGCAAGGTTCCTGTGGATGAAAGACATGGACGCGGGGAAGGTCGCGCTCCTGCTCTGCGGGGCAATACGACAGCGGTTGGGACGCGGGAACGACACAACGGCGTGGCTTTGCGATGCGAGGAATAATGGTTTGGAAGAAATGCATGGCGGCTACAGATAATTCGCGTATTGCAGTCGGGTTGCCCAAGAGCGCGCACGAAACACGTCTTTGGCGGATCCAGAGCAGGCCCAAGAAAGACGGCATGGGCGAGGCTTTTGTTTGGCAGAGCTGCTGCAGTGCTTGGGCGGCTGGTGTTCAGCTGAACTAGGGTGGTGTAATGAATGTTAAGGTAAAGCCCCGAAACCTGCAGACGATCAATTTCCCGTTTGGAAAGAGCGAATAAGGACCTGCCACTGCCAACCACCATACGCACGATGCATGCATGATCGTACCGTTTTAGCCCGCGAATCGCAATATTGCTTCAGTGTCACCTCGCGCTGGGTTACTCCCCGGTCTATCAAGAACAAATTAGATTCTTGATTTCAGACTATCGAAGACCTCCTAGGCTCCTACTGAGTGAGGAAAAACAAGGGTGCAACTTGGCGTGCGAACACCCTGCACCTCGCCAGCAACTCGGTTCGCGTGACCGGTCACAGAATGATGAAGAGGATCACGTGTACGTGTCTGTTGTGGAAAGCTGATAGCAAAGCGCCCAGTGTAACAGGAATACATTACCACGTAAGACCAGACGTTGCAAGTCGTTGATACAACTCGCTACCCAACTAGTGGTCTCCGGTATGATCACCCTTGTTCTAAGTTTCAAAGAGCGCTACTCAACAGAAGGCTGGTTATTTAAATACTTCATCAGGATTCTAGGCAGCATGTGCAAAAGTCCCACGACAACGGCTGGTCAGCGCCACAAACTTGAGAAGCGGCCTCGAGCTGGAGCATAGCGATGTCACCTCCCTATTTAAGCCAGCCCCAGATGAACTGTACAAGCGCCTTTGCGTTCTCTTCATCCCATATTGCCCTCTTAGGATTAGGAAACTCGAGATGCCCTCTTCTGCGCCCCGGTACTACGACCTTTGGTTGTGGACGATGGATTTGCATAGATGCTGTTCTTTGCCATTTGAGCGGATTCCAACCTTCAGATCTTACATGATATGCTGCTACGAGAGCAAAGAACGCTGCAATCTGTGAATGGCATTAGCATCTAGAGTGTTGTTCCTAACAAATGGAGTACTCACACCAATGTATGCGGCAATGAAATCAGGCGTGTTGAAGGGAGGAACAAACGCTCGCCAATTATTGAATACAATGAGCAAAACACAGAAAACGAATCCATAATATGCGCGAAACAGTTGGCCGTGGGTCCGGTAAGGATACTGCTTATCGTCTCGATTAAAGGCGCTGCGATTCTCGAGTGTGGGGTCGTTGGCTGCCTCCTTGATGCGGTGGTAGAACACAATGTATGACAGGCAAATAACTGTGTAGCATATCAGCTCAGACACAACGGCGTTGTTTGTGATGCGACCTAGGACAATTGACGGAAACGGCTTCGTTGCGAGAAACGCTATGAGCCCAATGCACCAGGATACCGTAACCGTGGCAAGTGGTACGCCATAGGCTGTAGTCCTTTCTAAGCGTCTCCTGGTATTCTGGAACCAAAGCGGCCAGGCCTCCGGAATGCTTGCAAGTGCGTGTAGTAGTCTGCTGGCATTGAACAGTGCGTGGACACCGGAGGTCGCAGCTGAGAAGATGAAGAAGGCATTGAAGATGGATGGCCAAACGCGAATGTGGTTACGAACAGCCGCTAGAATGAAGATGCTGTTTTGACCACCTCGGATCTCGCTGGTCTGGATGTTGATCAAGTTCGGGTCGTTATATGGTACATTCAAACCACCAGAAAATGTACCGAGGACATATAGGATCGTAATGCGCAATGACAACTTCTTAGTCGCAAGCTTGATAGTCTCGTACTTCTCCAAATCCTTGTTCTCCGCAGCAGTGATGGCGATGGTCTCGAAACCGACGAAGGAGAATACTGCAGCCACTACAGAGGTCCAGAGAGCTAGGAACTTTCCACCATCGCCAGTGAGAACCGGACCATTCTCTTGAGCAGGATGAATCAAAAACTTGTCCGAGGCAAAGCCATAGGGTTTGTTCCAGGTCCAGAAATGATTCGCATGTGGAACCGGCTGCATAGCTGAGATGATCACATTGAATACGATCAGGAGTGATATGAACGTGATTTTTATGGTTCCAAAGAAGTACTCGAGTTGTCCATATTGCCGCACCGGAAGGAGGTTTATGAGTCCGGTCATGAGTATGAATATGAACACCCACACCGCCGGACTGTAGCCCGCGGTGCTCCATTCCAGTGTTGCGTCGGGGTATCCAACGTCTCTGAGGTACTGTGGATCAAATTTGAACTTCCACAATTGCGCAACCGCTAGCATCTCCGCAGAAAATATGGCGACGTATGCAAACCAGGTGATCCATCCCGTCGCGTATCCCACCGCTTCATCGATAAAGCGACCCGGAAACTCGAACAGTGGTCCTTCCACGGGAAAGAGTGCGGTCATTTCGCCTAGGCACGCGATAACAGACCACATCATGGAGGATGCGAGGATGATGGCAACGATAGCAAGCCCTGGACCAGCGATGTAGATGATCTTGCCGCTTTGTAGGAATAGGCCGAAGCCTATACAGGCCGAGAAAGACATCATGTTGACATGCCTCTCTTTGAGGTTCTGACTAGAGCCAGTGTCAGCGATCTCTCCAGCACCCTCCACCTTCAAGGCCTGGGTAAGACGACATACCTCAAAACGGTGCGCCTGGCCGACATCTTGAATGTGGTCTGCTGCGATGCAGATAGATCTCTTCGAGGCTTTGAATGGAATTCTAACTGAAGTTTTTCGAATACCCCAGGAACTATCAACACAAGACAAGGCTGCCGAACCGTCTGCTAACGCGCTGCCCCGACCAAATAATACACCCTCCACGTCGGCGACCACCTCCTGTACTCAATAAAACCACCAGCAAATCAGCGCTCTACCGACCTGCAGTGCATCCCGGTACCTCCAAGGAAACCAGGGCCGGCGCAGATGTCTCAGCCGTATAGCCTTGGCCTCCAGCAGAGCAAAATAAATGCAGCTCTTCATCGCTAAGAAGGTCGGGTCACACAGTCATGGGGGCCAAAACCCAAACCTCCATGTCCTCAAAGCCACAGGGTCACCACACGCCAAGTCGCATCCTGGTGTTTTCACGAGCAAATCAGACCCTTGATATCAGATCTTCCAGGCCCTATTATTGGAGTGAAAACTACAAGGACGCGAACAGAGACGTGTGTTACGACCCCGGGAGCTCCTTGGTCGCAGCCATGCACCCCTTGAACACCACAGTGCCGTTGCGCTGGTGAACAGAAAGCAGGGATCAATGCGAAACACGAAGTCTTGGGGCCTGCAGCATCGCGAGAGAGCAGCTGGCTGCTTGGCTGGCTGGCTGGGTGGTGAGGGGAGGGGCTGAAGCCTCGCCAACGGTAAACGGCTGGCTTGATGGATGCTGATGCCCGAATTAGAGTGCAGGTCTGTGCTGAAATTAGATTGTTGCGCGACGACTGATACGATTAAAGGGTGAAGTCTAAATGTTACCTCCCACTTGTTTGGGTGCGTACGCAGGACGAGGTACCAAAACACGTTATTGTGTTATTTATGATCGAGGAGGGGTGGGACTGTATAGTAGGTTCTCTTGCACGACTTAATCAAGTCTTGAGCAAAACGGTAGTAAGTGCAGACCACCAAGCTGAAGGTTGAAAATATGCTTATTGTTCTCTCCCCATTCTATTACCAGTATGCAACCCAGAATATATACACGAACATCGCCAACTACGCACACCCAAACTTACGAATGACCCATACATACTTGACATTCCCTCCAGGAGTACCCAACCATTCTTGAACACACTCACAAACATCGCTCACCTCTCACAACCCAAAGCTCCCAATCCTAAAAACATTAATAGTATCCACAAACGTCGAGTTATTATCCACATTACTCGCCAAATCCACCCCATCCCTCGTAACCATCTGCGTCGTCCCAACAGTATTCAAATTATACAACCCAATATCATACGTGTTCCTGTCTCCCTCGATGCTCAAAACACGCGTTTGGCAACGCGCTCCAGCGCCTATATCGGAGCAGTTGGTCGAGTAGTTGTCGAAGAAGGAGTACAAGCCCGCGCCATAGCCGAGGATGTTGTTGGAGCGCACGATGCGGAGACCCCAGCCGGACGCTGCATTGATGGAGGAGTTGGAGCTGGGAGTGAAGACAGGGTCGCTTAGGGCGGGGTTGGTAGGGAAGGGAATGGTTGCGTCAGGGTTTGGCTGATAATAAGCTGTTTCGGTCTGAATTTGTCCCATGAAGACGACGCGGGTGTCGACGAATTGGTACTCGTATTTTGAGTGGTGTTCGACGGCTGTGCCGTAGCTGGTTGTGTTGTTAGTGGACATGCGGCAACATCGTGTGGAGGAATTCGGGATGGAGACTTACAGCCATATAACGCCTCGCTGGCTTTCGATGTATAGTCCTCTGCCAGTGTAGATGGTGATCTGTGTGTTGTTGTTCAATGCGTCATCGAGGTCGTGGTCTGCCGTCCATAGCCAATTGTTCTCCATGTACAATCCTGTTCCGAACTTGGTAACATGGATCGACATGTACGCTGCGATGCATTCCTCGGCGAGAGTCTCCTCCGTGATTTCGATTTCAGGTGTCTTCTCGCACTGCTCGGTCTGCAGGTTAGAGCCCGCGAAGCCTCCAATACGGGTGTGGACATCCCACAAGCCAGCCGGTTCTGCACCGTAGGAAGCAAGGTTGTACTCAATCAGAATAGCTCCTTTCTGTTGCCCTTGCGTACTGACAAAAAAGTCCGATAGTTCAACGGTCCCCTGTTCACCAGGAAGCGCAATCTTCACAACGGGCTCGGGGGCGTCGATATCATTGAAGTATTCACCCGCTGAGAGAATGACGGAGGCGAGCGCCTCACCTACGATCTTAGAGCCAGGTGGAACGTATATGGTACCCGTGACCTTGTAGTATCCAGCATCGAGGAAGAGGATCTTGCCCTCCTTTTTAACTTTCAAGATCGCGGCATTCAGGGCGTCAGTGTCGTCAGTTTCACCATCTCCCTTCGCACCAAGGTCTCGAGCACTAAGGAACTGTGATAATGGGACTGAGTCGTACTGCGGCTTGGACCGCTCGTAATACTTCCCTTGGGCATCCAGCAGCTCGATTGGCCGCTTGCTGGGAGCGATGGGTCCTCGCTCCTCGATTGGGCCTTGGGGGAGGTAACGGTGACCGTCGGCCCAAGCACTGATGACTGAGGGACCGAAAGATCCTTGCAGATATGTTCCGTTCGGCCCCAACACAGCAACACCAACGTTATCTAACTTGACGTTCTCCAAGTACAGACTTCCAGCACTATCAGGCTCAGAATCATCAGTCCTGGCGGTAACGATACCAATAGGTGTGTTGTTGATCTCGCTATCCAAGAGGGTGATAGATCCAACATTGACAGCCGACGGCCCTCCAGCGGAGATGTTTAGACCAACGCGGCAGTTGTTGATCGAAACGCTCTTATACGTCCAGCCCCAATCCCAAAGCTGATTGATGGCCGTATCGACGTTGTTGAATGTAAGATTGCGGGTGGTGAATTGTTGATTGCCAACGTTGAACCCGTAGTTACCACCATTGAAAACCAGATCAGTCATGAAGCCTCCAGAGCCCTCCTCAATGAAGACACCTTGATGTAACGTTCCATTAGCAGCATTCATGTTGAACACAACATTTTGGAGGCTGGTCGTCTGCGCCGTCGGCCAGTGAATACCGGTAGCAGAGAAATTGGCCGGGAGTTGCGTCGTGTCCAGGATCAGATTACGAATTTGTCTGAAGAAAGTATTGGTGGGTCCATAGCCGGGCTTACCAACATGTGAACCGGATCCCTGATATGGGGAGCCGTCGATCAAGCCCAGTCCACCGGTGAAGTTGGATGCTGCAAGAATGGTAGGAAGACAGTTTGGGTTCCCAATGATCTGTTTATGTCAGTCAAATTAACCTTATGTGGAGTCTACCCGGCATACCTGGGTATAGTAGTAATCAACAATACTGGTAGAGATCAAATAAGTGCCACCCGGGAAGTACACCACAGCGGGCGTAGTTGTCGTGCTCTCACAAAAGCCAGGCGTACACCTGTTCCCCTCAGTGATAGCCCGCTGAATAGCAGCTGTGTCATCCGTGACTCCATCGCCTTTTGCACCGAAATCCTTCACATTTCTGAAAACCTGGTAGGAGTCCGGGTCTGTATTGAAGGACGCGAGACCTTGGTGTTTGATGTTTTCAAGCCAGTACGGAGCGCAGGAAGAATTCGATGTTCCAGTTGGGCTGGGCTTCACAGGCGTATATCCAGTGCCAGTCGGATAAAGTATCTCAGAAGCGTCGTGGGCTGCCTTTCCGTACCCATATCCCCCATCATAACGAGCGTTCAGCGCAAGTGCGCAAGTCGACAGTCCCAGAAGAAAAGAGGAAGAAACCAACATCGTGTCAAAAAATATCTTAAAGAGCGACAGGAAACGAACCGCGAAAGCTGAAAGCTACAAAAGTGAACCCGGGCTCCCGGGTATGAGTGGGTTAATATAAGCAACCCACGCCGGGACCAGTAAATTGAATGAGTAGCTGACCTAAGGGTCGCCCTGTCATATCGATCAGCAGTCAAATCCGCATGTGGACAGTTCACGTATTGGGCCAATTACTAGACCCTCCCAGCCAATCGAATTAGGAAGTTGTTTTGACGGCTCAGCTTACGGACCGCGGCTTGGCTTGCATGTCCCTCCGCGAATTCTGGGGCCTCTGAAACACATCTTGCGAGGGTCTGAGGGTGCTCATTCGTGGAGTTCAAGCTGCTTGATGCGAGTAAAGCGAAGTGAGACCTGTGATACTTCTGCGGACGGGTGATGCGGCCACGGGGCGACGCTTCGACTCAGACTTTCTTCAGCCTTGTGAGTCGTGGCGTGGCGTCGTGGACGCGTCCCCCAGATTCTCATCATCATATTGACTCAAAGGACCGGTGCTTACGCCGCGTGGCTAGGTACGGTGATCCTCATAACGCGACTGTAAGCAGGGGCGCCATAGTCTTGTAGAAGGAAAAGGTGTGCAAGGAAGGTTTCAGGAGTACAAAGTGTAGGTTCCTTAATTTGAAATAGCGCCGCCCATTTTAGGAGTTCAAGACGCTTTCATTGTGATGCCGAGAAACCGTCAAACATAACTGAGGCTGTACAGGCTATAGTAAGCGGAGTGGAGTCGACATGGCACCTGTCCGTAGGATCACGACCGCATGATGGCTCCCCAAGTTCCGATTCACGTGTACATGTGTAGATGAGGCTGAACATGACATCGGCAAAAACACCACCCAAAGCGCCGACATCTCTCTCGAAACTTTTGCGTGAACGTCATCTTCAAGCACCACCATCAACGCCATACGTGCCACTCACCTCATCCGCCCTTATCTCTACCTTTTAAATCACAGACAAGATGTTCGGAGGTACGCTCTCACCCATTACGACAAGTCCCAAAGAGCGGAGCTAATACTTCCCTAGCACCACCGCAACCCTCTAAGAAGGAGCTCGAAGCCGCCGAGGCACAAACTATGCTGGACATCAAGTGGACGGCTGCGAGCGCAGTTTTGCTGTACTTTTGTAAGCGCCTGAGATAATAAGAGCGTATGGGGAACGTTAGCTAATATAATATTGCAGCGCCGCACCTCGTCGAGTACGTATCGAAGCTCGTTTAGATGACCAAGCCCACCTGCGGGGATGCTGGATGATGGAGCCATTGCACCGATGGCGGGATTCATTTCGATTGTATTATACATCTCCACCTTGACGGCGTTTTGCGACCAACGGACGAGACACTGTATTATAGGCGCACACACATGAGAAGAAGCAGCGCTTGGAACATCTTGGACAACGCAACTTATGCTTGCGCATAGGGGTCTCAATCACAATCAAACAGTTCAGGCATAGTTCAGGCCAATTGCAGTACGCTTGTGAAATAGAGATATCCGCGAGAGGACAACTTTCAGTGTGGAGGGGGAAAATGGACGGTATTGACATGGCATCTTGTGCCAAACTTGAATTACTGCCGCTCGCTATGCATTCGCCGTTTGGTATCCTACAAGCCCCAGCTTTTTCGCCAACGAGATAGTGCCCAGATTGTTTATGAAATCGTACATGCCACGCCCCTGCTGCATACATATCTCATCGCTTCGCTGGCCTCGCCTGTTTGGATGTCTCCCACTCGTCGTACTCTTCTTTGGTGTCGTCTACCCACTTCTTGAGGTGTTCGAGCTGTCTGTCATAATCCTTTAAGAGCTAAGATACGTTGTTAGCATTCACACCGACTTAGTTTGAATTACTGGGGTCGTACCTTCTCCAACGCCTTCTGATCTTCCCCGGTGAGCAGCTCGCCATTCTGTTGGTTCTCAATCGACTTGCCCAACTTTTCTGTCTCTTCCTGCAATATCCGCGCTCGCTCACGCACGCCAGACATGCGCGCCCAGATCTCATCTTGTCGTCCACCTAGCACAGGATCGAAAGTCTTCTTCTCCAGCTCGATGAGTTTCTTCTTCAGGTCTTCTTCCTGTTGGTCCATGACGTATCCTCGATTTCTCAAGATCTGCACCTTGGTCGCGAGGGCCAACGTTCGCTGTGTGAAAACAATATGCTTCCGCTTCGCCTCGGTGACGCGCGATGCAACGTTCAGCTCATGTGCGTCTTTCAGCAGCGACAGACTGTTGTTGATCTCGTGTAGGCGGGTTCGTAACGCGGTGACGGCGGCTGCTTGTTGCCGTATGCGCTCTCCGACTTGTTCGAAACCGCGAGCTAGGACAGGAATGGCGCCTGCGCTAGGTTTCTTCGACAATGCCTCCTCCCATTTCCTCTCATCTTCGCCTTGCGAGGGACCATAGAAGGGCGCTTCTTCAGGCTTGACCGAGTTGTAGAAGTAGTGCTGGAAAACGCATTCTGGGTTTGCTGGATCCCACTTGTTGTTGAGTATCCGTATCTGTTCTACGACCGACTTCTCCCCTACTATGAATTAGCATTTTGATGCAACATATGTCAGTATACGTACTATGACCGCTTGTTGATGAGCCAGCATAAGCCTGTGCAGATGACTGCCGTAGCTGCGGAAGTCCCTCACGCTGCTGCTGAATGGATTGCGCCTGAACCTGATTGAGTGGTGGCGCTGGCTGCAGCGAGGCTCCAAAGAGGCTGTTGCTCAGGTTCTGCTGTTGTTGCTGCGGCTGTTGCTGTTGTTGCTGCTGCGGCTGACCAAAGAGACTTGAGCCCGCATTTTGTTGTTGTTGTTGCTGCTGCTGCTGCTGTTGTTGGGGCTGGCCAAACAGGCTTGAGCCGCCGGTGTGTTGTTGCTGTGTACCACCGAACAAGCTGTTACTCTGAGGCGCGGCTGTGGATCCGAAGAG
Source organism: Parafenestella ontariensis (assembly GCA_021596325.1). Classification (NCBI taxonomy): domain Eukaryota; kingdom Fungi; phylum Ascomycota; class Dothideomycetes; order Pleosporales; family Cucurbitariaceae; genus Parafenestella; species Parafenestella ontariensis. The sequence goes on from JAKGDA010000024.1 coordinate 270,009, forward strand.
GCCAGACTGTGTTGTGTTGGACTGCTGCTGCTGTGGTTGTTGTTGCTGCGATTGACCAAAAAGACCGCCGGCCGGTGCTGTGGTGCTTCCGAACAGCGTACCCGTCTTCTTCTCTGCACCTCCAAGCCCGCTACCCAAGTTGCCGAAGCTGAAGGACATGCTGACGGAATCTCCAAGGCCAGGCGAACGTCAAAGGAAGGAGCGATAGTTGGGGGTGTATAGCTTCAGCTGTTTGTTTTCGCACGCGCTTGGACGCGATGGAGAGCTGTCGGGGCGGCGCACGCAGAAAGAAAGCAACAATAAAGCTTAATCAATCTGCATGTTGTCCGACGAGAAGGCTGGGCGGGTCGCGCAAGGTGTTGTTGCACTGCGGAGAAGGACAATGAGCAGCCTGTTGTTCTGGTCTGCAGGCGGCATTGTCGATTGTCCCAGAGCTTTCAGGCACCGCCAATCGCAATCCCTGCCAATTGCCTGACGAGCCAAGACCTGCAACTTCCGTGACGAGCAGCTCCATCTCCAATTCACCTTGGGAGCACACTGCCCGCCATTGGCACCGCAAACTCACCATGTCGTCGCGTCAGCCCAGGTATTTCTTCTTTGCCGACTTTTCCGGGCTTCACAAGCTAATTGATGCCCCAGGTTCAACCAGCAAGCCCTCATCGACACCACCCCTCTGCCCGACGACATCCCCAAGGTCAAAGAACTCGGAGCCAGTTCTGCGCCCCTCCTCAGCGCCTCCTTCTTCATCGGCGCGCGATGCAAGGCCTACAACGATGACTACATGATGTGCAAGACCGAGTCGAACGGCCGGGGTGAACTGGAGTGTCTGGCCGAGGGTCGCAAGGTCACCCGGTGTGCGGCAAGCGTGTATGACCTCCCGGAAGGTGCGATCGAAGGAGAAGAAGGCTGACCGATGTGACAGTATCAAGGATATCAACGAGAGTTGCTTGGCGGAGTTCCGCACTCACTGGCAATGCCTCGAGAACCACAACCAGCAGCTATGGAACTGCCGGTCGGAAGAGCGGAGGCTGAACAAATGCGTGTTCGAGAAGTTGGTACGTACTGAAAGTGGCTTTGATCGCTCTTGCCACTTACACCATGCCAGAAATTGGAGAAGACGATACCAGATGCGCCCAAGGGCGAGACGCCCGTCCACTTGCGAACACGCAACATCTTTGCTACTCACTGAACTTTGTACATATATCACGGGGAGCAGGAAAATCAACAGTTTCAATTCAAGAATGCGTCTACTTTCATATACAAGAAGTCTGTTTGCAAATCGTGGCCGAGCGGGCGGTTTGTTGCTAACACTTGGATGGCGCAGGTGACGTTTAACGACCTAGCGTTGTCCTACTCACAGCATGGCTCGCGACGTCTTCTATTTCAATTTCCGCGTAGTTGCGCATTCTGTGCTTCCTAGAGCTCGCGGGTGGCTTGCGTGAAGCTGCGCGCACTTGTGTTCACGATCACCACTTGGGTCTTCATCATCACCGTGAAGCGCGCATGTCACTCATTTGGCAACCTGGTTTTTCGACCTTCCTCTTGCTTATATCTTCGCCCCTACCTTCCTACTCCTCCCTCTCTGTTGCTTAGCTCACCGGTTCTGCTTGCAGCTTCAGCGCCTTTGACGGGTTTTTGAGTCTCCGCGGTCGACCTCTTTGCAAAGGGTCTTCACGGTTTCTACGAGCGAGCTTCCAACACCAGGAAGCTCCTCCTGCATCGCCATGAGCGCAGCAATCATGTCACAGGATCCCTTCAGCGATAGCAATATCGAGCCTGTCGTTCTCAGTGAGACTGACTTCATCGACTTCATGGTTATCGATGGTGATGATTCTACTCTCGCTGATGAGCTGTACACCAAGACAGCGAGCCGACCAGACAAAGTCGCAGTCCCCATCCTCGAACCCCTCCCACCAAATCTAACATGGAGTCCTCAGTCAAGCGCATCCACCACCAGCAGCGCCTCAACAGCACCTACTTCCATTGCATCAAGTACATGCAACAACCCCATTCAGTGGAACAACGCCGACTTAAGTAAGAACACGCTCCTCTACCTCTTCACCAACAAATCAATCTAACTTCATCCACCACCAGTGTACCTCCTCTCCTGCATCCTCCCAGAAGACCTCACAGCAAACCTCCTCGTCTTTTCCCCTCCTCTCGAGCACCTCCGCACGAGCACGTACCCGATACATATCCAGCTCTTCAAGAAACTACCCGTCTTCCACCCTCCGCCGGAAGCGTACTCGAAATACGCGCCCATCGGCACCGGACGGCCCTGCTCAAAGCTCCTCCTCGCAGAGTCAGACAGGAACTGTAGCAACCCCACATTCGCACGCCGCTCATTAGCACGGGATTTGTTGAGCGATACACGTGCAGTTGGCGCGGTGGTGGATCGGTACAATGTTTTAGTCGCACTGCATTCTCTCCCAACTATCACGCTATATAGTGTTCAGCACTGTCTGTTTCTCATGAGCACTGTCTCCGACACCGAGTGGACTCAACGTCTCGACCAACTCCGTGGTATCGTGGACGGATGCTATGCTGGGGAGAGTGTAGATGGCACGTGTGCTGTTGAAGCGCGGCTGGAGATATTCTTCTTGGAGGTTGGTAGGGAGGAGATGGAGGGGTGGATGAGGACTGTCGGCGTTGCGATGGGGTTGGCGGAGAGGGAGAGGAAGGTTTGGGCGGAGGTGTATGGGGATGCCGCGGCGTTTGTGAGGCGGGCTGTGTGGGAGTTGTTTGGGTGATGGTGGGGTGGTGATGACGGGGATGGAGAGTGCGTGAGAGACTTGCGCGTGGAGATGAGAGTGTGAGCATTCATCATAACGAGCTGGACGATAAGTGTAATAGTAAAGTACATTCTTGATCTCGCTGGCTACTTCTTGTAAGCTTAGCTTGCAACTACTAGGGCTGTTCCCTTCTATAGGTACAAAGACGATATCATCAGTCTATTGGTATTCTCTTGTATTATGAATTTTCTTAACACCCTTCATAACACCTTAAGCAAGCAGTGGGTATGCTGTAATGAAAGTTGACCCCGCTCATAAGAATAAGGGAGCTGGGGCTCAAGAAGGGGAGGCCGACCTTACCCAAAAGCATACAAGGCATCACGGGGAGTTAAATAGCACACCGATAGTAGGCCAGCTTCTCCATGTCCTCGCCATGCTATTAATAACATGCTCGTTTCTCATAACTTCATAATTCGTACCTCGTGAACATGGATAATCTCGTCAATGCAGCAGCCTATGCTCTCCTCCCACCCCTCGCTACGCCCAAAAACCGATCTCGAAGACTTCCTCTAACCGCAGCCGCAGCTCCAGCAGGTGAACTCCTAAGGAACGAGCTACCCTCGAGAATCGAACTGCTACCGTCCATGCCAAAGCTACTTCTCCCCTGACCCAGATCTGCCCCGAGACTGACTCTACTTGCTCCTGACCCGGCGCCGGTAGCCGCAATACCACTCGGAAGGCCCGAACTCCTCCGTCCGGAGCTCCGTCGTCTCCCACTCTCTCTCCTTGTCGACCGTCTCGACCTAGTCGAAGTAATATGCGGTGTGGGCAATTGGCTGACATCGACATCGCTCGAGTCTTCCAGCTCAGAGTCCGTATGCTCATAGCTCCCGGCCTCCGGCACATCATCATCCAAATCGCGCTCGTCCTGCAGGACGCCCGCCATCTCCGCCTCTTCCATCTCGAGCATATGACTAACTTCCGCTTCCAGCATACTCCCCTCGATGAACGAGTCCTCGTTAAACGGCACAGTAGTGTCCTGACCCTCGTCCTCACTACCCGACTCATCCGACGTGACGGAAGCAGACTCCGAGGCCGACGCTTCGGGTACTTCTTCGTCGAGATCGCGCTCCCCGTCTTCTTCTTGTCCTTCCATCTGCTCCCCGCGTTCGCGCTGCTCTTCATTCGCGGCATCTTGTTGCGCGGCTGCTAGGTCCATCATTACTTGTTCTCGCCGCTGCATCAGCTCCTGCTCTTCCTTCTCTAGCTCCTCGTCTTTCATCGCTTGTAGCGTTTTGGCGACGCCTGGTGGGCGTAGCCAGCCTGCGCCGAAACGGCGGACGTTCTGTTTGCGCTGCTCGATCGTGTTTTCGTCGTTTGTGAGGGCTGCAAGGAGGGCGGAGGTGTGGCGCGGGCCATGGTGAGAGGTTGGCCGGCGGTGGTTGTGCGAGTGGGTGTTTGGAGGGGATTGCGAGGTTCGGTCGTCGATGTAGCTATGGTTTGCGCGGTGGGAGGGCCAGAGTGAGGCGTCCTGAAGGGGTGTGAGTATCGCGTCTTGATATGTTCTGATTATGAAGCTCTGGAGCTGTTGTTTGTGTGCGGTATAGTCCATGATCGCATGTGTAGAACTTGAGATAATGTAGACTTACCGGTCGCGGCGCAATCATAGGTAGTGACAGCATCTTGATATCACTAGTTGAAATCCCTACGACACTTTAGTCGAGTATAAATGCAATTGTTAGTCAGTCTTTGCAACAGTAGACGCGATGTTTGATGTTTAGAACGATGTGAAGCTACTGGGACCCACCTCGGCTGGCCCCAAAGCGGTAAGGCGGGCGATCATTCTGAACTTCAGCGCCCAGGTGTTTGTTCAGTTATTATCAAAATAGTGTAGTCTCTGTTTCCCAATTACAGGTGAAAGTCGAGGCACCAAAATCCTCGAGGATGTGCAAGCTCTCTCCAAATCCTAATACGAACACTCCAACCTTCACACATGTCAACTCTGGGACCCTACGCCTGAACAAATAATTCTCACACAAGCCTGGATGACTTCAGAGAGTTTTGTATTGTTGATTGGCAATTACAAAGAGAATTAAATACATCCAGGCCTATCTATGGTACGCCAGATCTCCAGGTCTGAGCGAGTACTGATATACTTGGTCAAATCATATACGGCGGAGCATTCCAATCGTATGATAAGTGAAGCAGAGGCTATGCATGCATCGACTCATTTTCGATCACGGCCCTACGATGATTCTTCAACGTAGCGGCTCATCGACGTCTGATCAAGCTGACATGCTAGTCGTCGAGTCAGGCCATGCACAAGCTAGACATATCATGACCTTGCGTGAACTCAAAGTCAACCTCCGCGGCCGCCAGCAACAGTACCATTATGTAGCTGTACTTCTTCACCATACCCTCGGGCCCCATTATCCCATACCAATCCTACAATTCCCGCACATGCATCCAGCCACGACAGTTTGCATCGTCGCAACTAGTTAGCGGAGGATAATCTCCTATCCGCACCGCACCATTCTCGGGATGTTGCATCTGCTCATGTCGAGCCGTTATCCGCAACGGCAGCTCCCATTTAAGACGATCGGAACAGCGCCCGCAGGAACCATAATACTGCTTGGCAGCAAAGCTTGACGCCAAAAACCAGGATCGTGCCGAAATTAGGTGCTCGCCACGATGGTTCGAGACTTCTGACATGCAGGTGTGTCACGATGAGGGGACGGGACGAGAAGCGTGGGATACCGCGGCGTTTGAATTAGGTGCATCGGAACGAAGGATATGCAGAGGTCGGATATCGGAACCAGTGACGGATAGCGGGAAGACTTGTTTGGCCCCTCGCTCTGAAACCCACGCCGCTGTGGAACAGGGTTGTGAGCTAAGTGCAGGAAGTTTTGCAGTGCATTCGCGGTCGTCAGCTAATGACTAAGGAGTTTTGCCGTAGTGCGAGAAGTACGACGCAGGTTGTAGGAGGCGTGGAGGTCTACTGTGTTAGCAGCAGTGGAACAAAGCTTTCGTATCAGGTATGTTGTGCGAGAGAGCGGGAAACTTCCGCTCGCAAGCAGTACGCGTACTGTAGAACCTTTTGTGCGCTCTAAATAGGTTTCAGTGCGGAAATGATTCGAAATGTAATAGAGGCGTAGGTTCCATGTGCGCATCACCTGAGTGGCTGATCGGTCACGATAAGACAGACTCGCTACGATGCACACTCTGGCCTCTGAAGTACAACGTTAAGGGTCTAATGAATCATACTTTAAACATGCCTGTATATCTCCGATATCTTCAATTGGTTCTCCCTGTAGAGATGTTGATATATCCAACCATCAATCAACTTCTGGTCATTTCGACGACACTAGATGCAGAGAATTACTGACAAGACGCCCAGTCGCGAACAAAGGAGGGGTAAAATCCGATGTACCCAAGTACTTATAAGATGTATCTCAGCATACCATTTCCCTATCTCTCCGACCGTTGAGTTCGTGTCATGCCGTTGAGCCGGCAATCACATCTCTCTATGCCCATTCTGGAAGAGGGTTGGGTCCGAAATGGGCTGATAGGATGCAACCGTGGCTTGCCGATGATGATGATGGACAGGGGAAAGCGACTGAGGAGCAGGCGTGGCTGGACAGTCTGGGCTTGCAGATGTAGGCGAGGCTTGGGTGCAGGCTGGGATTGTTGCGTTTGAAAGGTGGTGTTGCGGAACGCGGCCCTATTCGCGGGCAGGTGTAAGCGAGCTATTGCGAATACAGTGTGCATAACAGTCGCTGTATGAGCGTCGATCTCCGCGTGAAGGACAGGTCCAACAGTAGGCTAGATGTCTTCGACTACTTTTAAGTTATTAGTTGACCAGCCTGAAAAGTACTGAATCCTTCCAGGCTAGTGTAATACAGTGCTGCTCTGCAAGTTCTTCCCAATTGGGAGCTTCTTGGTGATAGCTGCTGCCAGATGCTGTGAAGCATACCGATCGTTCAACAACATGAATCGATTGATTAAGTGCAGGAGGAGTTTCAGGGTCTAGACAGGCCGTTGCATCGTGCCGTGCGTGCATCACGTCTGCAACGCCCCAGACGCAGGAAGCTGGTAACTGCGAGCAGAAGAGGTTCACCAATGGAGTTTGTTTATGCTGCTTGCATCGTCATGTTTAGATTGATCGGTATACCGAAAGATGGCAACAACGAGGGGTTCAGCTTCCCGAGCCAGACATATTCGACATCTGAAGGTGGACTGGAGAGCTGCATGTGTCTTGCATGACTTCGTGACTGACGAGCGACAGTCCTAAGCAATTATTCCATCTACTCGGACGATGAACAACATGCGAACGGGTTAGACGAACTAACGAACATCCCCATTGCTTTCAGACTTTCATCGACTAGCCTGGACCCTCTAGTCAATGGATTGTGGTAGACACGATGTAGGCACGAGCACTAGGGTGACACGCTGTACAGCAGCTCCAGTCTTGTCCTGCGCCCGTTCGTCATACGCGTCACCAATACCCCATATGCAGCAAAGCCTGCTTTAGCATGAGGGGCTGTTTGTCCTTCACTGACATGCGACTTACAGGTGCGGAGAAAGTATAGTATTTCCTGTGTTAAAAGCAGGGTTCCTTCACCTACTGAATGTGATTCGATCGAGGCAAGTTGCTACCGATCTCGATCACCTTCGCGCAGTGAACAGAGCAGCTTGGAAGAACTAGGCTTCCAGTCAACGTCGGGTTTAGCTTTCGAAATTGCGGGCGGCTTAGTGGGTCCGGGGAACACAGATTGCATAGGGTCTTAGAACTCCAGAGGTACAGTGTACATGTGATTGTGTCTTCCCTAAGCGAAATCCGAGGCATGTGAGGAGGTTGGCGTCGTCTCGAGTAGAACTGTCATTGAAATGTCGTTCATGCAGTCGTGTGGATATTTGAAGAGTAAACAGTGGGTAAGATCATCCATTTCCAAGTGTAGCTCTTTCACTTCCAGACTGAGGAACTAGACATGGAAGCGGCAATATGGTACAGTATGTATTTGGAGCCTATTGCGCCTGAATCGACGACATGAACATAATCAGTATGTTTCTGTATGGACGTTGATAGAACGTTGGGACTCCTCAATAGTGTTGGGTAGTCCTATGGTTCTTGTAACTGTTAACGATATTCTCCTTGGAGGAGCCATAGTAGAGTTGATCCTATCTTCAGTACACTAGGCTGTCCTATCGTGTCAGTCGCCAAGGCTGAATTGGCGGAGAATGAGGCTCTTGACAGTGAGCTGAAGGCCTCCAGGCAGGCAGAAGCCGAAGCCAAGGAACAACTCGAAAGTACGCGAAGGCCTCCACGGAACACTCAACCAAGGTCGCTGATACACTGTCTGCAACTATGAGCGAGTGATGGGTTTCGTCTTACGGTCAGGCATGTCCTTGGGAACGCCTGATTCTGGCTCCAATTTTATATGCACTATGCATGAACTGCTGTGCCGTATACAGGTTGGACGAATCAGAGGCGGGCAGGGGCACACGCAGAATAGATATGGTGATAGCAAAGATAGCAAACAGCACTACAGGAGGATGAAGACGAACGTTGATCGCGCCAGTATTCGGCGGTATTGCACCTCAGGGCGGCTTTTGATGCGGGCAATCCTTGTGTGTTGCAACCGCGTAAGCAGAACAGCGCTCGGTCCTTTTGCGTGATATTCGCAATGAGCAGCATATGGAGGCTCAATATTTGCATGCAAGCCATCCGCATACTGCGAAAAGCCGACAAAGGACCGATCAATGATTTTCGCGAAGGAAAGTAGACGGTCGGCTGGCGACACATCATCGGCAGGCCGAACTCGCTTTGTGAGTCGTTGCATTCCGAAAAACTCTGCGGTAGTAGTCTCTCGCCACTTGGAGCGGGGACGCAATCCTGGGGATGACGGCAGCCTAGTGACGGAGCTGTGACCCTCCCGGATGGCAGTTTCTCTTACGCAGGATATTGTGCGCGATAGACACATTTAATTGTGTCGTTTGGTGCAAAGCTTTTATCAGGTTGACAGGCATATGGCAGAAGCGTCTGCAGCAGAGGACTCAACCCGCAGCTGAGCAGGCCTGTAATGCTCCGTGAGAGGTCGAGCCGATTCCCCTCACGCACCATCAGCCCTGCGAAAATTCTGGCACATATGGCTGTGATATGACGGCCATTCTGAGGCCACTGGAGCCATGCCCAGCACGCAGCCCAGGTGGGAGGAAGCGCGGCGCTTTCGGTTTGCCGGAATCCACTCCGTGCTAGCCAAGTCATGGCGTCGTGTGGATCAGAGCGTGCAGGCATGGCAGGCCTCGATGCAATCGTGCAGTATGATTCGCATCGACAGCTGCAGGCCCCGGGGCACAAAGGCGGCGTGTTAATTGAAGGCACAACGGTGCTATTGCACGACAGGCAAGCCGACACCAGCCGCCTGCGCCTGGCCTGCGCCTGTCAGGATCGAGTTGGTGAGCAACGCGATAAAGAGCAGCGACAGGGGGCCAGGGCAGAATCTGCAGCTAGCCGTGGCCGGCTCGTGCGTTCGAGACGGCGTCGAAGTTCAGGTACATCTCCCGTGGTGGATCGCTTTGAGGTTTACAATTGAAGATGTGCTGTTGGCGATGTGCTGTTGAAAGTCTGGGGAGCAGCTCGAGGCTCGATAGTGGTGGCGTACACGCGGCGTGGGTGAGCCCTAGAGTCCTCGCTCCATCTAAAAGCTAGCGGCTGCCCGAGCCGAAAGATTCCGCTGCAGCAGAGTCGTCGCAAGTACCTATACAAGAGGCGCTCGCTCCAGCTCTTGGTGGTGTCGTTCAGACGCAGTGCAGGGATGCCTTAGACTGCGGCGAACACACGCAGCCCTCCAGTGCTGAGTGGGGTGTCTTGCTAAGAGAAATAGCAGCCCACGCGCCGCCCATACCACCTCGAATTCACTCCGCAATCCACACTTTTCCTCCTCCGCGCCCCGCCCTTCTCTCACTACACTTCCCAGCTGCAATTCACTCGCTGCCTCCCCCTCGACGGCCGTCAACGCGCCCCCGCCCCTGGAGCGTCCCCCGCCTGCCGACGACACTGGAGGCCCGACTGGGCGATCGGACTGGCGTCTCATTGGACGACAGAAGCTGCCTGCACCCTTGCGACCGTCGCAGACCCCTCTTCAGAGTGGCCACCACCGATCTCACAACCTAGGGGATCAACAGCGCTCGCTTTAAACTTCTTTACCGGTCGCTTCCTCCACCTCTCAAGCGGTCTTTTCTCACAGAACATTCTGCCGCTCCCGACGCTCCTTTAATCGCGTCATTCAAGCATCTTTTGGCGACGGAGCCACATTTCTTACCATTTATCTCTCATCATGGACCAGCAGCTGGACTTCAATCCCTTCGTCAACCCTCAAGACTTGGAGAATCACGACGAATTTCCCGACGCAGCTTGGTTGTCGCGTTTTGATCAACATGCGTCCTTGCAGTCTGACAACGGTGGTGTCTTCCCCAACCCAAACCAACGCACCACCAGAAACCAGGACTCTGCCGTGGACCTCACTGTATATGCAGACTCTACCTATTCGCAGTTGAAAACGGAAGACAACTTTAATGCCTACATTGACGATGCTTATGGCACCACCTACTCCACACCAGCGTCGAATACGCCGTCGCCCAACGACAACCCCATCTTCAGCAACGTCAATTCGCCAGGTGACTTCACTCGGAGCCAGAGCCGGACCAGTTCACCGGAGACGAGCAACGACTCTGACGCTTGGCCTGCGATTCATATTCCACAGTCGATTGACCCGCTCAAGTGTTCTATCAAACTAGATAAGACCAAGACTCGTGCCGAAACCCAGATCAAGACCCTAGTATCTTTGGACCCCCTTCCTGGGCAGTATCAATGGGTTCGCTTTCCTCGCCACACTCTTTCCAAATCGAAACAGCTCGCAAGTGATGAAGAGGTCGCAGCAAACGAGAAGAAAGATGGCACAGCCCGTCTCCAGCTCACTCTTGTTCTTGCAACTGCCGTAGAGAAGACAGAGGGTATGGAGCGCGCGTATCGACGTGCCAGGGGCGATGAACTCACCCCACGACGGCCACGTGGAGTTGCCATCGCCGAGATTGACAAGGCTGACCCAACTCACCCACAGAATGGCGGCGCCGTCGTTATTTGCGAAGGTTGCAAAGAGCGCGAAGCCAAGCGGTACAACCGTAAGAAGAAGCGCAACGCAGAAGAGGAAGACGAGTGGAACAGCTACGAAGATGACCGGATCATTATGATCAACGAGAAAGAGTTCAAAAGGTGGCAAGATGTCGAGGACGATCCAGAGTGTTCGCCGGATGCAAAGAAGGCGGAATTCGCTATGCGAATCACGTGTTATTGCAGACATCAAGAAGAGAAGTCGCCAGTGGGATACAGGGTGATCTTCACATTCAAGGATGTCAATGGCAATTTGCTCGCGCAGCAAATATCTGACGTCATTCAAATCACTGATGATCACAAGAACAAGGAAATTCCAGTAGAAGCCATACCGACCTCTCTGAATATTCCTTCAGGAACACTGGAGTCCGGCCCTACCCAGTATACGGTTCCCCTCTACAATTACTCGCCGACCGTCTACGGTGTCTATTCACAGCCTACGACTCCGAGTCTTCCTCAAGGTCCAAATCTTACTCACTCTCAGAGTATGTTCTTCGCACGAGAGGGCCAGTACCCTCAGATGGCCAATTGCGCCTTTACACCCCAGGTGCCTCACCAGGCTGGAATGACCTTCGGTGGTGCTACCGTGCCTACGCCCGCATCCACTCCCCAGTATCCCACGCATCAACGTGGTCAAAGCTACTATAACACACCGACGCCAGCACTGATGAGTCCGACAGCGGAGCAGATTACGCCGCAGGCAGGATTCCCACTTCATCGTCCTCATTCCTTGGACAGCTTTCCGCAATGGAACTTCCAGTTCTCACAACAAGCCTCATACCCTCAAATGTTTGCTTCTCAACCCCCGTCTCGCAACCCTTCACGGCCGGCATCACCATCTTGGGACCAAGGCGGCCGCTCGACAAAAAAGATGCGTGCCGTCCCTGGTTTCATGTTGTATGAGGATGATGAGCAATGAACAATCAACGATACGATAGCACGAGTTACGAACACACGGAAATCTGGGGGTTTAGCGGGATACCATTGAGCGGCGTTGTGGAGTTTCTTCATATTTCCCTGGTTAGTCACGAAATAACAGATACGCCTTTTATTTCATTTAGCCTTGCAGCGCAACGAGACTTGAACAGCGTGGCCTGCAAAAGCATTTGGGCGGCAGCACCATCCTTCATTATTTTTCGTCACACGACGTCGTTGTCGTTGGATTAAAGGTGTTTTCATGGATACGTATCGGCCACTGATAGACTCTTTACTCGATTACTATACTTTTAATCACTAGACTAAACTTTATATTATGACTCGTGGCTACTCCTCTCGCGAGGACATAGCCCACAAGAATCAATCAACTCCTCTTCCTTCAACATGCATCTGTAATTTCTGATCATCATGTCTTGTGACGAGTGGCTTTCCATGATCAGAGAGTAGGGAAGGCACGCCCGGCTAGTCGCACCTTCCTTCTCCCCGTTGTTGTCCATGAACTCATGATCGATCAAACAACCGCAGCATCAGCTATCGCTGACAACGACGCAAACCCATATGACCACCATCTACAACGTGGGGTATATCGTCCCGCGCTATGCTGGCAGGTACAGGGTCTTCTCAAGCCAAGTCGCATCCTCTATTTCACTCCAGTAAGCGGTCTTCGATAGTCTAAAATCAAGATTCTGATTTGTTCTTAGAAGACTGGTGAGTAATTCAGTGCGATGTAATCCTCTACTATCACCGTCAGCACAAGCTTCATCCACTCGCAAACGCAACCCAATTTCGGGTACCTGCGCTCACCTGCGTCCAGACCCCCAACGCTGATAGATACCCTTATCGAAGCCGCCCGCCCACGTCTTCATCTAAGCATATTAACTTCCGCTTTCTTGACCGCTTTCCAATCCAGCGGCTGTCGGGTTCAGTAAATTGGGTGCTAGAGGAAGCCGAACCAATGAAGAGTCATGCTGCGACCATCCGTTCGTCAAGTTGCTTCAACATGTTGGGCAGACCCGCGGAGCACTTTGCTGCACTTTCCAGAATTCTTGACATTCTCATAATGCCGCGAAGTGCGACAGGATGGCTCAAAATGGCTGAGTTTCGCATCGGAACGCATATTCATGGGCGACAAATCCATGTGCTGATCGGTCCGATGAATTATTGGGTATATTCAGAGGCTATCTATCCTGCAGTACAGATGAAAAAGGTAAGCTCCATCCGCACAGTTCACATTGCAGAATCCTGCCGGCTTGCAGATCGTTGCCCTTCAACTTATCAACAGTATGCTGTGCTACCAACAAGACCATTATCGAAACCTTCCTTCAACCTTCCAAATAGCCGGGCCGTGCAAGACCATCGCTGCCGAAAGCTTCTAGATCACCAGGGTGCTAGAATAGCTGCAACGGCCCGAGGCCGGGCTCTCGCGTATGAACCAGGTCTCCTATACCGCGGACGTAAACATGCGAGATATCTGCATGCACTCGTATCGCAGGAAGCGGACCATGGATACTCGCCTTCTGCAGTGCTTCTGCGGTGGATGCAAGTTAGTGGCGCCATTGGTGTCGATGTAGGCTAAAAGCCTGCAGCACCAGCTTTCCTGTATTCTTCAAAAGTGTTGGTAGGACCACCGATATGCGGGTCCTCCTTCCTGCGAAGCTCCTCCTCCCACTTCTCTTCCTCCTGGGCAAGGGTGGCTTGGAAGGCGGCAGACTGTCCACGGTGGAAGTACAGGGGTGCGCGTTTGAGGAGGGCGACATCCTGCGTGACGAGAATGTGCTTGACGGTCGAACCTGGTTGTGTCAGTCATCTAAACAGTCTGAACTCACTCCTGGGTTGAGGATGAACGTACCAGGCGTCTCGTACTTGGCTTGCAGGAGCAGCTGATCAACGACATGTCGCAAGCCGCGAGCGCCTGTACCCATCGTGCTGGCCTTGCGTGCGATCTCACGCAGCGCGCCGCTCGTAAATCGCAGCTCTATGTTTCTGAGAAAGGACTTGTGCTCCTCCTGTCGCACGAGACTATCCTTGGGCTCTGTAAGAACACGAACCAGCGCCTCCTCATCTAGAGCTGAGACAGCGCACACCGTTGGTATTCGACCAATCAGTTCAGGGATCATCCCAAACTTCTGGAGGTCTGCGGGCTGAACATGGTCAAGTACGTTTACTTTCTCCTCTTTCTTCTGCTTCCTAACTCCAAACGGGTTCGGTGTCTCTACCTCTGGAGGCACGAAGAAGGGCGAGTCCTTTTTGAACAGAGCAGCTTCTGCTCCTGTCAACATCACACCATCAGCAGCTGCATGTGCGTTTGACTTCCGGATTGAGGCGCCAAAGCCCATGCTGCCCATCGACTTTCGATCCAAGACGATCTTGTGCAGGTTCGAAAATGCCCCGGTACAGATAAAGAGGATGTTGTCCGTTCTGATGTTGAACACTTCGCCTTTACCACCCCCTGGCATTGTAGGGCCTTGGGAGCCATCAAGTGGGTTACCCCTGCCTGAAGCACCTCCTGGCCTGCCTGCGCTCCTCTCGGGCTTTGCCTGCACCTGTACAGTGGTGCCCTCGATGATCTTGAGCAGAGCTTGCTGTACACCTTCTCCACCGACATCCTTGCCGTAGGAGATCTTCGCTCCAGCAATCTTGTCAATCTCATCCAGCACAATGATGCCCTGCTCTGTAGCTTCTATGTCGTAGTTCGAGGCCGAGAAGAGACGAGCGACGCACTGTTCGACATCGTCGCCAATGTAACCTGCTTGTGTAAAGGTCGTGCAGTCCGACATGGAGATCGGAATCCCTAATGTCTTCGCCAACGTCTTGCACATCAGCGTCTTACCAACACCGGTAGGACCCAGAATGAGCACATTGGACTTCTCTATCTGCAGCTGGTGTTCGTCTGTGTCTAGCAACGGTTCGACTTCTCTCGACGCAAACGTTGGTGGCCCGTACGCCGGGGCTTCGCTATACGACGGCGTCTCGCTATGATTGTACAGTTCTACGGTCGCCTGCTGACCTGGAAACTCATCTGTCTTGCTCAGTCACGCTCGGTCAAGGAATAAGCAATGTGTGGCAAAGATATGTAACGAGAGTCGGAGCTACCTTCTACAGGATGTCTAGCCGCCGACGCTCTCCTCTGCGCCTGAGCCTCGATCCGCGCTTGCTCATCCTTCTGTCTCTGAATCTCTTGTATCCTTAGATAGTGCTCATGCACTGCAACACTCAACACAACCTTCGCGCGGTCTTGGTCAACCACAAACTGATCCAAGTGCTGTCTCAGCACCTTGGGCGTTACGTGGTTTGCCCCCACGTTGCTTGTGCCGCCCAGTGGACCTCGTGTTGGTTGGTCAGGCTCATAGAACGAGGAGAACCCCTGGCCGCTGAAGTCGGAGCGATTATACGAGGATTGTACGGGGCGAGAGGAGGAGAAGGTGCGCAGTGACCTTCCGATGCTGTAGAGGGCGAGGTAGGATGCCCGCGCCTGCGGAGAGACGGTGGCGGCGGTGAGCGTTCTACGGAGGATTATCATTTTGGGGTAGCACAGAGGCGACACTATTCACATGGCGAATGTGTTCAATCCAGCGGTCACGAGCACTTCTCGGGAGGCTTACGCTTGGGTGATGAAGACGCAAGTGTATGGCTCGGAGGTGAGTCGCAGTTGCTCGCGCGTTCTCCGCATTGAGCCGACGTGACATCTGCGGGGCAGCCTGTCCCCAGCTTCCGATAAGCACCCAGTCGGGCCGCCTTTTGTGCCACGAGATTTCAGAGACACGATCGCAGGTTGATAGCTACGATGGAAAGTTAATGAGTTAAGGATCTAACTTTACAGTACCCTGGAGGACTTTAGAGTATTTACAGATACGAGATAAGACCCTAAAGCTCTGCAAAGTACTCTAGAAGTACCCATAGCTTTACAGACACCTAAGCTTTACATTATAACTAACAGGCGGCGGTATTCGCCTTTTAGCCCAAGCTGAATAGTGATGCGCGGCCTTTGAGTCTCGGACTAGCTACCGACGAGTTGCAGCGTGAATCTCTCCGGTGTCTGTGATGCGCAGTGTTGGGACAAGTGGCGTGGGCGCGATGCCTGTTCAAGCTCTCAAGCTATGACGTTGATCTGGATTGGCAACGACTTTTGGTTGAGAGCTGCAGCGCTCAGCAATTGGGACGAGACCCCGCAAATTTGGAAATGACCCTTCTTCAGCCACCTGTCTGAGAAGCTGATTTGTGCTTGTACATAAAAATCAGTGCCCTCTGCACATTTCTGCTGCCCGTGACAGCTCACTTTATAGCAAACTTTACGCGGCAACCGGGCCCCTCTTCCCACATCTCACACCATGGAGCTCAACAACGCTTCAGCAAACTCGACCTTCACGGACGCACCGGGGCAGGTTCCAAATGATGGAACTGGTACGGATTTCCTACTATTGACAAGTGTGTCAATTGATTGACCAAATTGTTTCCAGGCATCGTACAGCTCGATCCGTATCTTGATCCCTTCAAAGACGCGCTCAGGAGTCGCTTCGCAAAAACCCAAAAATGGATAAAGACGATTGACCAGACAGAAGGCGGCCTAGAGAAGTTTTCAAGGGCAAGCCTCCCGCCGTTGGCAGTCACTAGTATGTAGCTAATTGCTCTTTCAGGGATACGAAAAGTTTGGCTTCAACGTTCAGCCCAACGGCGACGTTGTCTACCGCGAGTGGGCTCCGAATGCCCTGCGTGCATACCTGATCGGGGACTTCAACGGCTGGAACCGCGATGCGACCCCGATGACAAAGGACGACTTCGGTGTCTTCGAAGTAACGGTGCCTGGAGCCAATGGCAAACCAGCAATTCCTCACGATTCAAAGATTAAGGTGTGTTTGCTATACGCGTGGGAATGAGATGAAGCTGACATGGACTTGCAGATATCTTTGGTTACTCCTAATAGTCACGCTCGTCAAGAGCGCATCCCCGCCTGGATCACTCGAGTGACCCAAGACCTTAGTGTCTCCCCCGTCTACGATGCGCGCTTTTGGAATCCTCCTGAGAAATATGTCTGGAAGAACAAGCGACCCGCGAAACCCCAGAGCGCTCGAATCTACGAGGCCCACGTGGGCATCTCGTCTCCCGAACCAAAGGTAGCGACCTACAAAGAGTTCACACACAACACATTGCCACGGATCAAGCATCTTGGATATAATACCATACAACTGATGGCGGTTATGGAGCATGCATACTACGCAAGCTTCGGATATCAGATCAACAGTTTCTTCGCCGCAAGCAGTCGGTATGGCTTCCCAGACGATCTGAAGGAGCTCATCGATACTGCGCACGGCCTGGGAATCACTGTATTACTAGACATGGTGCATAGTCATGCGTCGAAGAATGTCCTCGACGGTTTGAACGAGTTTGATGGCAGCGACCACCTCTACTTCCACGAGGGCGCCAAAGGGCGACACGAGCTCTGGGACAGCAGATTGTTCAACTACGGTCATCACGAAGTCCTGCGCTTCCTGCTTAGCAATCTGCGCTTTTGGATGGAGGAGTACCAATTCGACGGTTTCCGCTTCGATGGTGTTACTAGCATGTTATACACTCACCATGGAATTGGAACGTAAGTAATTAGCTTAACGTTGGTATATCAGATACTAAACAGCTCTAGGGGCTTCTCGGGTGGTTACCATGAGTACTTCGGCCCTTCCGTGGACGAAGAAGCTGTGGTGTATATGATGCTTGCAAATGAGTTACTGCATACGATCTACCCAGAATCCATCACCATCGCGGAGGATGTTTCTGGCATGCCAGGTCTTTGTGTGGCACTCTCATTAGGCGGAATAGGATTCGACTACAGATTAGCCATGGCTGTACCTGACCTCTATATCAAGTGGTTGAAGGAGAAGCAGGATATCGACTGGGACATGGGACAACTTGCCTTTACACTGACGAACCGAAGGCATGGTGAGAAGACCATCGCCTACGCCGAAAGCCACGACCAAGCGTAAGCGGACCAGATTGTGATTCCCCATGCTGATACTGACATCCTACAGGCTTGTCGGTGACAAGACTCTGCTCTTCTGGCTCTGCGACGCGCAGATGTACACCAACATGTCGGTGTTTTCAGAGCTAACACCCGTCATCAACCGAGGCCTTTCCCTCCACAAGCTGATCCGACTAATCACGCACGGTCTTGGAGGTGAAGGCTACCTCAACTTTGAAGGAAATGAATTCGGCCACCCAGAATGGCTCGACTTCCCTCGCGAAGGTAATGACAACTCCTTCCACTACGCGCGCCGCCAGTTCAACCTCGTCGATGACGAAACCTTGCGCTACCGGTTCCTCAATGAGTTTGACAGTAAGATGCAGTGGACTGAGGAAAAGTACGGATGGCTGCACTCTCCTCAGGCTTACGTTAGCCTGAAGCATGAAGGCGATAAGCTCATTGTGTTTGAGCGCGCGGGTCTGTTGTGGATCTTTAACTTCCATCCTCAGAATAGCTTTACAGACTACCGCGTGGGTGTTGAGCAGGAAGGTACCTATAGGATCGTGCTCAACACGGATGCTAAGGCGTTCGGTGGACACGGAAACGTGGATGAGAGCACGAGGTTCTTCACTACCCCATTTGCGTGGAATGAGAGGAAAAACTTCCTGCAGGTCTATATTCCGTCACGGACGGCGATTGTAAGTTTTTCCCTGACCAGTGGGTGATTGGATGTTTGCTAACCAATTAATAGGTACTGGCGCTGGAGAGTACGTTGTGAGCAGAGACGAGGGATCATGAGGATATATAAGTCAAATTGAAGTGGTGATATATTCGGCGATAGTGTCAATCAATGCAGGAGGATAGGTATATAAGCCTTGATCTGATAGAAACAACATCTACAGATGCAAACGTACTGCATGCTCATGACAGCAGTGTCTTATCAATGACCTCTGTCTTACGCGAAGACTACAAAGCCTTCGACCGTATTCAAGCGTGTACCCTTCGCTGAGACACTAGTTAAACAATGCACATGATTTGATAAGTTCGAACTTTCATAGCATGCTCCACCCTAGCAGGAAGCCTACAGGGTCATATCGCACTGAGTTACTCCCCGGTCTTCTGAGAACAATTCATTCTTTCAATTTTTGACTATCGAGGACCTTCTACTAGAGTGAAACAGAGCAAGGATGCGACTTGGCGTGAGAACACCCTGTAGGGACGCTGATATCTGATATGTGGTGTGCTTCATTTGGAGCGCGATGCTATCGGAGCGGATCGGAAAGGGTTGGCCACTGCAAATTGTGTCTGTCGATCCCATGACGCCTGTCTACAAGACGAGCTCTCAGATACTTGACAGGTTATGTAAGATCGAGTGAGCCTGAATAGCCTTCGAGATAATATGCGTTTGTAATTGAGCGATCACAAAATACTCTTACTCTAAAGACATCTAGAGAGTAGTTCGAAAGATTTGCTAACGTGGACGTCGAGACGTGTCACGAAGAACCTAACAACGTCTACTATATATTTAGCGACTCACTCTGGAGCCATAAAGATAAACACAGCATCAAAAAGTAATTCAGAGCTCGTGCAAGGAGAACTGAGCAGCGATGCATCCAGCGTTGCTAGGAGCTTTGCCACGCTAAACCACGTGGGTACTAGGGCGCTCGGCCCCTTCCCGCAATGCGGTTGACTTTTGACCTGGAGCTCACCTTCCTTCTCATCACCACCCTCTCCACTCCGCACCACATCCGTCTCATTCATCTCCCACAATGCTGAAGAGGTACGAGAAGGGTCCCACGAAGCCAATTGATGATGAGTGGAGCGCTAATTCGATGAACACAGCGGCCTCCAGCGCTCTCTGCGCGCCTCCCTCCGCCGACCGGCTACGGTCCGCAGCGCATTCCAGCCCACCCAGCGATGGGCTCCAGCTCTATCTCGGTTTGCCTCGACCGATTCTGCCAAAGAAGGAAAGATTCACCAAGTCATTGGTGCTGTAGTAGATAGTCGGTTGCCCCGTCGTCCTGTCGTCTTGCGAAAAACTTTTCCGTGGCCGGCTATGATGGAATTCATCTCAGCCATTGCGGTTCGCATCGCGCAGAGCAGCGCTGACATTACATCACAGTCAAGTTTGATACCGAGCAGCTTCCCTCCATTCTCAACGCTGTAACGACCGACAATGGCGGCCAGAAGCTTGTCCTCGAGGTTGCGGTAAGAATGCCAAGCATTCGGACATCTGGAACAGCAGTACTGATGCAGCGCAGCAACATTTGGGCGAGCACATCGTCAGATGTATTGCCATGGACGGTAAGTCGATGCCATTGGATGTTAATGCCGCGGACGAGGCTGATTTTGAACGCTACAGGTACCGAGGGTCTCGTTCGAGGTGCCAAGGCTGTCGACACTGGTGCCCCCATCCAGATTCCCGTCGGCCACGGTACCCTCGGCCGCATCATGAACGTCACTGGTGACCCCATCGACGAGCGCGGTCCCATCAAGGCCACCAAGCACGCCTCCATCCACGCCGATCCCCCGGAGTTCGTTGAGCAGTCGACTTCCGCCGAGATTCTCATCACTGGTATCAAGGTCGTCGATCTGTTGGCTCCCTACGCTCGTGGTGGAAAGATTGGTCTCTTCGGAGGTGCCGGTGTCGGAAAGACTGTCTTCATTCAGGAGTTGATTGTAAGATTATCACTTCGTAGAAAACAACCAAGAGCTAACAACATCGCAGAACAACATCGCCAAGGCCCACGGTGGTTTCTCCGTCTTCACTGGTGTCGGTGAGCGTACCCGTGAGGGTAACGATCTGTACCACGAGATGCAGGAGACTTCCGTCATTCAGCTTGACGGTGAGTCCAAGGTCGCATTGGTCTTCGGTCAGATGAACGAGCCCCCGGGTGCCCGTGCCCGTGTCGCTCTTACTGGTTTGGTAAGTCAATAGAATCGCAGTCGCAAGATCTCTACTAACTCTCCATTGACCGTGGCTGAATACTTCCGCGACGAAGAGGGTCAGGATGTGTTGCTCTTCATTGACAACATTTTCCGTTTCACCCAGGCCGGTTCTGAGGTGTCTGCTCTGCTTGGTCGTATTCCTTCTGCCGTCGGTTACCAGCCCACCCTCGCCGTCGACATGGGTGTCATGCAGGAGCGTATCACCACCACCTCCAAGGGTTCCATTACCTCCGTCCAGGCCGTCTACGTGCCTGCTGACGATTTGACGGATCCCGCCCCTGCCACCACCTTCGCCCATTTGGACGCCACCACTGTCTTGTCCCGTGGTATCTCCGAGTTGGGTATCTACCCCGCCGTCGACCCTCTCGACTCCAAGTCCCGTATCCTCGACCCCCGTGTCATTGGTGACGATCACTACCAGACCGCCACCCGTGTCCAGCAGATCCTCCAGGAGTACAAGTCGCTCCAGGATATCATCGCCATTTTGGGTATGGACGAGTTGTCAGAAGCTGACAAGCTTACCGTCGAGCGTGCCCGTAAGATCCAGCGTTTCTTGAGCCAGCCTTTCGCTGTCGCTCAGGTCTTCACTGGTATTGAGGGCAAGCTTGTCGACCTCAAGGACACCATCCGATCATTCAAGGCTATCTTGAGCGGTGAGGGTGATGACCTTCCCGAGGGTACGTTATTCTACTTTCCGCATTTGTTTTAATCCAATGCTAATTCGATACAGGTGCTTTCTACATGGTCGGTGACATCGAGTCGGCCCGCGCCAAGGGTGAGAAGATTCTTGCCGAGCTTGAGAAGTCATAGACGCCTGCTGTGGTGGCGGGTGAGATATGAGAGAGTCGGCCATTGGTGTCGGAAGGCAGTTCGCCGATTAATCTCACTTTGTACAAAATATATACCTCAAAACGTGGGATTATAGGCGGGTGCTTGGACGGACGTGGCTTCCTGTGTAATCTATCTTGCATGCAAAGAGACCGTTTTCCTTGTTCGAATATGCATTCTTCTTGATCAGTGAGACTATTGATCGTGACTTGTCCTTATTCACAAAGCATACAGGGTCAACGCACTGAGTTACTCCTCGGTCATCTAAGAACAAATCAGAAAGTTGATTTTAGACTATCGAGGACCTCCTGGAGTGAAGTAGTGGAGTGAAGTAGAGTAGGGATGCATCTTGGGATGAGAACGTCCCGTGAATAGAGGACGTAAGATAGATTCATAAGGATGTCAATCAGAGATTTTGAAAGTATGGTCATTGTAGCAAAGTAATAGTATACACTCTGGTCTGGATCAGAACAAACAGCTAGTCAAAAAATTGAAAAGACGCCCGCTATGCAATTTGACGAGTTTTGACACTCATCTACGCAGCAAAGCCTATACGCCGAAAACTCCGTGCCACTATGATTTAATGTTGCAGCCGAGTCATTCTGAAACGAGCTTTTTGCAGAAAGGACGTAGGGACATTTTCGAACCGGAAGAGCACATGTGCTCTAGTGGCGCAGCTAATGTTGCTCAACGCCTACCGCCGCCACGCCCACCCTTTATCTGCTTCATGATATCCACGTTGCTCGAGCGGGCGCGAGCATTCTCGTTAAACGTGACGCTGCTCTTAGGTGCGATGGTGTACGTAGTGGGGCCGGCTTCCATGCGAGCGCGTTGGAAGGCGCGGGGAGCTTCGAGCTCTTTCTTCCTCCTGGCTGCTTGAGCCATTGCCTGGCTACTGACTTGTCTCTCGCCGGTCCGAGATTTACTACGTATTGGTTAGCATGTAGTCAACCATGGGAGAAGAGAAGGGAATACATACGTTGGATCATAGTCAGCCTGAGCAAACTCCTTCTTGCGGTAGTCGTCCGTTCGCCTAAGAATGGGGCGAGTCCAGTCTGTGAAGAGGCGCTCGGCTTGTCGCTTGATGGTGAGCTCTGGGCGCTTGCTCTTAATGTAGAACATGATGACCTTGCCGATGCCAGACGCGACGAGCGTGTCCTTGTTGACCGGGAGCCTAGCCAGCGAAGCGAAGAGCTCTTTTTGAATGTCGTAGGCGGGCAGACTGCCGTCGCTGAGAGGCTCGAGGAAGAAGCGTACTGACTCCAAGAGATTGACCTCTGGATCTACGATGGTTTCCCGCAAGCTGTTCTTGTTGAGCAGGGCTGTGACTTCGGGGAGGAGCTTGAGCTTGTGGCGGGCAGGCTCGTTGCGCTTGCGGCCTTCGTTGTCGGCTTCGGCGGCTTGAGCCATGCGGCGGCGCATCTCTTCGATCTCTTGGTCGGCCATTTGCTCAAGGTCGATGCCATCCTTCTTGCGGCGGCGTGATGAGCCGCTCTTGACGATGGCGTCCATCTGGGCATTGAGAGCGCGCTTCCGGCCTGCATCGTATTAGCAAATGTGAATTCTCCAGGATTGTATGAGATACGTACGCTCTTCTGGAGTGAGGTTCTCATCCTCGTTGTCCTCTGGACTCGCGCCTCGAACCCTGCCTGCCTTCTTGGACCGCTTGCTTCTCCGATCACCCTCGACAATATCCCCACCCTCGTCGTCGTCCTTGTTCTTCTTCCGGCGCGGCTTGTCTGCCCGCTTTTTCTTCTTCTTGGGCTCTTCGCCCTCGCCCGCAGTCCGCTTCCGCTTGTGCACACCAATCTGCTTGACGTTGTCCTCGTCGATAGCCTGCGCCGGGCGCTCTTCAATAGCAATGTTGCTTGCATCAAACTCGCCAAACTGCTCATCGAACTGTTCGTCATCTAATGCCTCGGATAGCACAGACTCGTTGTCTGAAAGGCCAGCCTGGAGGTCGTCGTCGTCGGGCATCTCCTCCTTGTTCTCCGTCACCTCCATATCTTGGAATGGCTCGGCGTTGGTGGGGTTGGGAACTGAGTGTTCTTCCTCGATCTCGGGGCGCAGAGGGTCGCCTGGGTCGTTGCCAGCCTCGGGCAGCGGCGAGCTGGAATGCGACCGGTTGAACTCGACGTCCTCCATGGCGCTGGACAAGAAAGGTGAGGAACTGCTGAGAGGTTGTGGGATATTGTCGGTGGTACGCCCAGGATCTACGTGGTACAAGAAGCCTTTATCGCGCAGTATTGGTAGCTAAAGACGCGAGTGGAGGTGGAAGGTGATGTCTATCAAAGAAAGTTGAGGGTCGCGACTGCCCATGACGCGCGGTGGAACAATTCGCCGGGGCTTGGCAGGCGGAAGTGAAGGCAGGTGCGCCCATGCGGGCTCACATCAAAGAGCCGCAGCCCGCTCCACCTCTCCTCTACATATCACACGCCTGACCACCACCCCCAGGCTTTCTCGACATTTATACTCTGCTTTCAACGTTGAGCGTGACGGGCTGATCGACCAACAAACTACGACACCAGCAGCAGAACGCTTGTCGCCTCCGCATAACGGCAACTGCTTGCTTATTCGCGCACTCACAGCAGGTATACCCTCTTCTCGGTCGTCGCAGGCGTGCACTGCTACCTCAAACATTGGCTTGAAGGAGGAAAGGACACACAGTGGAAGGAGCACAGTGGGGAGGAGGGCGAGTTTTGTCACTGTCCTAGCTGTACTGGCGCAGTCTTCGTTGCGTCACCCTCTCGCGGTCATAGCTAGTAGCAACACAAACACTGTCTTTACGTGTGTTCGAGAGCGAGGCAACACATCGTCTATCTTGTTCATCTGGCATTCGAAGTCGGCCTCTCTGGATCGCGACTTGTCGACCGCAAAGCGAACAGCCCCATCACACTGTTTACGTGGACCCTTTCCTCTAACCTAGCACATCTCCTACCCCTCTAACCCAAGAACAAGCTTGCCCACCATGTCTTTGCCGGCTGCTGAAGTGGCAGCTGACTTCCGAGATGCTCTGCAAGACTTGAGGATGAACAGCAGACCAGAGATTAGCAATCTAACCCTCATCGCCAAGGAGAACACAGAGTACGCCGAAGCCATATCGACCGAGCTCGAGAACCACATTCGATCAGTAAGTTGTCTAACATCAATCTATGAACAGCCCGATCAAACTGCTATATCTCCCTTTATCTCTCTGCCCACCTGATACATGCACTAACGTGTGCTAGACTCGCCCTGAGTGGAAACTCCCAGCTCTCTATGTGCTTGACTCCATTGTCAAAAATGTCGGCACCCCATACACCGTCTATATTGGCCGCAACCTATATCGTACCTTCATGGATGCCTACCTCGTCATGGCCCAAGACACCCGAAAGGCTATGGAGGGTTTGTTGAGGACGTGGAAGCAGCCCGTGCCTGAATCCATGGACCCTCGTCCTGTGTTCCCTGCCGATGTGACCAGGGATATAGAGAATGCTCTAGCTAAGATCCGAGCAGTCGCTCAGCAGCAGGCGCAGCGTCCGCAGCATGCGCTTCCGCCTCGCCCACCAACCAATGTGGCTTGGAAGAGCACTCCGACACCGCCGCAGAATCTACCACGGTTTGCGGCTCCGAACGATCCACGCGCTCGACCGGTAAGGTTATGTCATCGAACGGTCAGTTTCATCGACTAATAGTGTGCTCCCAGCCATTTCCGCCTACTCCACAATATGGGCCACCGCTACATACTGCCACACCGCCTGTGTCATACCAACAACCTCCGCAGCAAGCTCAGCCGATGTCGTCACTCGATCTAGCTGATCTGAAAAGCGAAGTCACTCAGCTTGTTTCTACGACCCAGACCATGTTTGCACATAATCCTGCTGACGTCGCTCTTCGGACGAAGTTGCAGGCACTTCTATCACTCAAGCAAATCTTAGATACACAGACACTGCCTCCGCAGCAGCTAGAAGCTGTGCGACAGCAGATTAGAGCACTGGCACCTCCTCCTGCCCCAACCCCGACATTTACTCCCTCAACGCCAGTGTATCCACAACATACAGCACCTTCACATCTCCCGCCAAATATCCCTCAGAACTTTCCCCCAGCTGGTGCTCCCCCGAGCAGTGTGCCGCCGAATGTAGCACAGCTTCTTGCGAGTTTCAGAGCACCAATGCAGCAAACACCGCAACCTGCCCCGACACCAAATCCTCCGGCTCTGAACCTAGCAGATTTGTTGAAGCGTGTCTCGTCTCCTGCGCAGTCATCGTCTGTTCCAGCGCATGCTCCATTTCAGCCACCTTTCCAGGGCTTCCCACCACCAATCTCCACCCCAGTGCCAATTCCTCAAGCAGCTACACCCGCACCATCCGGCACACCAACAGCTAATCTTGCTGCACTTCTTGCTCAATTTAACAAGCCCGCGGCAGCACCACCTGTGCCACAGCCGACGCCAATGCAAAGCACGCCCGTTCCTCAGTTACCACCGCAGCCAAGTATTGCAACACCCGCACTTGGGAGCGCTGAATGGCTCCTTAGAGCCCTGGGCAGCGTACCTGGTGCCACCCCTGCGCCCGCGACCCCAGTCGCATCTCAGCCGATGGCACGACAGTCGTCGGCACCATTCAACATAATGGACCAAATCGAACTTACTACTGCATCGATGAAGCAACCCCGCCTGCACCTCATCTCCCGCCTCTATGAAGCCAAGCCAAACATCTGCGCAACCTGCGGCCGCCGCTTCGAATCTACCCCTGAAGGCAAAGAGAAGAAGGCGCGCCACATGGACTGGCACTTTAAGGTCAAAGACCCCGATGCCGCAAAACGCGGAGTCCATCGTAGCTGGTATATCCCCGAAAAGGAGTGGGTCGAGTATAGGGAAGTCGATGAGACGTCCCCCCAAACGTCCAATGACCCCAACAACTCCGCCTCAGCCGGAGCGAAACCGAAGAAGCAGGCCAAGGACAGATATGTCAGTGTTCCGCAGGACGTGGTCTTGCAGCAGGCACCATGCCCGATTTGCCAGGAGAAATTCGACACGGTGTGGAGCGTTGAGGCGAACGATTTCGTGTGGATGGATGCGTTGAATGTTGGAGGCAAGGTTTATCATGCTACTTGCTTTGAGGAGTATAGCAAGGGTGCTGGTATTGCCATGCCTGGCACACCTGACTCAGTACTTGGGAAACGGAGAGCTGAAGACGGGATGGGTGTAAATGGCGAGGGGAAGAAGGTTAGAGCTTACTGAGTGGTGTGAAATGTGACGGGTGATGGGGGTTAAAAGAGTGAGGGTTGCAGCATATAGAGCGGATGCCTTTTGATGCATAGCGTGGCGTTTGGCGGCTCACCTCTTGATTTCTTGTGCTTCATAGCATTGTCGTAAGGGCGGCATAGTCCTACCTGCACAGCGGCGTAGACATGACATTCAATCTACTACATCTATTATCTTTTCATCATTATCCACGGTTCATTTTGCAGTCCGTTGACATCTTGTCCGTCGTTCCGTCTACTTTGTTTTGGAGCGCTGCTGAAACAAGCAACAGATAACACGTGACCTGATGCCGTGAATGAGACGGTGTTTAACGAAGTCCGTCAAGTCACGTGAAACATACTTTACATAGCACGGAAAGTTGTTAAGACCGTTTGACTTTCAAGTATTTGACCTGCGCAGAACCCTTCATTGTCATTATGCACATACTAGCTTGTTCTCGTTTTCCCTTCACAGACTGTCCGTTTCAATATCTCGTCCTACGACGCCTACGACGGCAGCACTTCTTCGTTCCTACTACGCGTTGAGATTCAGATCTAGGACGTTCAAAGATGGTCTCACAACCCTCGACGCAGCATGGAGATTCCACTCCGCCATCAGAGGCAACACTGCACAAAGCATCCTCTCAAGATGTGCACGCTGGAACTGACAAATCCGACCAGAGCAATAACGACGATGAAAAGTTCCAGAAGCAGCCTCTCACTACGGTTGTGGCTTTAACTGTTACATCTTTGATGGCCATGTTCTTGATTGTTTTGGACAGAACCCTCATCACTACAGTACGAAAGCATATGCGCGTTTCCAGGAAAATATCGTTAACCAAACCTGACCAGGCCATTCCCGGTATTACCGACGAGTTCAAATCCCTTCCAGACATTGGTTGGTATGGAAGCGCATACCTGATGACCTCTGGCGCCTTCCAGCTCATGTTTGGAAAGCTCTACTCCATGTACAGCGTGAAACTGGTCCTACTCACCAGCATCTTACTCATTGAGATTGGCTCTGCTATCTGTGGAGCTGCTCCCAACTCCGTCGCATTTATTGTTGGAAGAGCAGTAGCGGGTATTGGAGCGACTGGGATACTCGCGGGATGTGTTAGTGTATCATTGCTATCATACCAGTTCCATCAGCTAACCTACTCATCTCATTAGGTTGTGACGATTACCCGCGTTGTTCCCCTCAGAAACCAACCAGCGATGAACGGGCTGTTGGGCGTCGTTTTCGGTCTCGCTATTATCCTCGGTCCATTGATCGGCGGTGCGCTCACATCACATACTACGTGGCGATGGTGCTTCTATATCAACTTGCCCATTGGTGGAGTAGTCATGGTTGTCCGGGCGTTTACCATCAAGGTTCCGAACTCAAGAACTGTCACACTCTCGTGGACAGATAAGTTGTGGCAACTGGATCCCTTGGGCGCTTTGTGCCTCGTGCCTGGTGTGATCTGTTTGGTACTGGCACTTCAATGGGGAGGCCAAGCGTATGCAGTGAGTTTCCGTCCATTCCATGGTTGTTGTGAGGCACTGGTATACTGATAGCATGTAGTGGAATAGTGGCCGTGTTATCGCATTATTGACAGTAATGTCAATTCTGCTTCTTGCCTTCGTTGCCGTTCAGATATCCCTCCCGAAGACGGCCATGGTCCCACCTCGGTTACTTAAGCAACGTAGCGTCATTGCAGGCTTGTGGCAGATGTCTTTCGTTGGTGCCGGGATGTATGTGATCAGTAAGTATAAAGTCTCCTGCTCGGTGCTAGAGTGTTATCACTAACCTTCCTTAACAGTCTACTACCTTCCGGTTTGGTTCCAAACCATCAAAGGCGACTCCGCGGTGACAGCTGGCATCAAGCTCCTTCCCTTGATGTTGTCTATGCTTGTCGCATCAATCCTCTTCGGGGGCGTCGTTCAAAAACTCGGATACTACACGCCCGTCGGGATCATAGGAGCTGCAATCATGTCCATTGGAGCTGGACTCTTCATCATGTTCGAAGTCGACTCAGGTCATGCAACGTGGATTGGGTATCAGGTCGTATTTGGACTTGGCATGGGTCTTTCCATGCAGACGCCAACCATCGCTATCCAAACGGTTCTGTCGACAAGGGATGTTCCTGCTGGAATGGCGTTGATGTTCTTCGGACAGCTTCTGGGCGGAGGAATTGGTGTGCCAATCGGAACCACCATACTGAACAACCAGCTACTCAAGAACCTGGCCGGAATCTCTGGATTCGACAAGTCTCTTGTTACGTCTAGTGGTGTCACGAACCTGATCGGCTCGCTGCCTGCGGAAGTGAAACCGGCGGTCCTTGAGGCATACAATGCAGCGCTGCAGGACGTGTTCAAAGTTGGGACGATCCTCACGGCGTTGTCTTTTATTGGTGTATGTGGGCTGGAGTGGAAGAGTACGCGCCAGGGTTCTGACGACAATGCCAAATCCTCTCCACCGGATGAAGAGAAGGATAGTGGGGTTGTCGAACAGAGCCTGACAACGTTCTAGTATCTGCATTAAAGTCGCCAGTGCTCTCTACTTACTGCTGTATACTATTGTTGTACTCACAATTTTCTTTTGTTATAATTATGGGACAGAGGAGGGATCCTCAAACTTGGTAGAGCATAGAGGGAACATTATAGTCTTCCATGTGATAGAGTATAATCTTTCTTATTTTCCCTTCAAGCAATGGTTAAGGCGTAATGTCAGGTACGAGGGACAAGTTGTAAATTCCCTACAGGTAATATGCAGGGCTTCTTAACGCGTAAGTTTGGCGAGCGTCTCAAGTCATGACGTAAAGTTAGCCGTTGCCATGCGTGAAACACGATTCGGCTAGCGTACTCAAAGTCGCGCGTCTACCTACACTTGACTGTGCCACAATCGCAGCAAACTCACAACTCGACTAAAGCCCACCGTCCACCAGTAATGGCAACTCTGGAGGGAACATTAGAGACTCCCGCAGGCGACTCTACCTCCGCCGCCGAGTACAACCAGGCTCCCAGGTCGAAGCCCCGGCGTCTGCTAGCTTGTGTCCTTTGCCAGCAGCGGAAAGTGAAATGCGATCACAACTATCCTTGTGCAACTTGCGTCAAGGCTCGAGTCCAATGTGTACAGACAACGCAGGCTCCGCGCCGCCGGAGACGCCAGTTCCCCGAGAAAGAATTGCTCGTACGTCTCCGCCAATACGAGGATCTTCTCAGACAGCACAACATCAAATTCGAACCGCTGCGCCCCAACCCCCAACTCATCGAAGACAAGAAATCGCCCGATTCGACCGGCAAAGCCTCGAATGATTCCGAGGATGAAGATCTTGCAAAAAGTGCCACGCCTGGCACGGTCACGTCGCTTCCCCAAAGAATGAAGGTGTATGAGTCCAAGTACGCTTTCTCGTGTAGTCATAACTCAACCATGCCCAATCGATATGTCACAGGCGCATGTTCCATGTCATGCGTGAAGAGGTGAGCGCCCACCGTGTTTAATTGGCTCCTGCTTTATTGATCAACAGTCGAAACAGGCTCGTGCCGGCGACGAAGACGACTCTTCAGATGATGAAGTACACCCAGTTGTATTCAAGAAGGCGTGGGACGAAGCAATTGAGAACGACGACCACTTTCTGTTCGGTTGGCCCCAGACGGCTGTCGCCATGTATACTTTGCATCCCCAGCCCGTTCAGGTGTTTCAACTTCGGCAGCTGTACCTCGACAACGTAAACCCGCTCCTGAAAGTCACACATACTCCAAGCCTGCAAGGGCGTATCATAGAAGCTGCAGGAAACATCTTGACTATCAAGCACGAACTAGAGGCACTAATGTTTGGCATCTACTGCACCGCCATCTTAAGTCTTAGCGAGGAAGACTGCATGGCCATGTTTGCGTCATCCAAATCTGATCTCCTAGCGGGCTACCAACTTGGCTGTCAACAAGCTCTGCTTAATTGTCGTTTTCTAAGGTGTAACGACCGCGAGTGCCTGACCGCACTCTACCTCTATCTGATGCGTCTATCGACTGCATTGTGCTCACGCTTTCTGATGATAATAGATCTCGGTGAGGCCCAACACGACGCCTGAATCTCTGTCGTCGATGCTTAGTATGGCTGTTCGTATCGCGCAACGTATGGGCATCCACAACGAAGCCAGCTTGTCGAAACTCACTCCACTAGAGGCTGAAATGAGCCGAAGGGTTTGGTGGTCACTTATTCTCTTCGATACTCGCATTGGAGAAATGGCCGACTTTCAAGCTACTTCGTTACTTCCCATGTGGGACTGCAGAGTCCCTCTCAACGTTAACGACTCCGACCTCCGACCCGATATGAAGGAGCCTCCACAGGAGCAAGGGAAATTGACAGATGCACTTTTCGCGGTCGTGCGTAGTGAGCTTGGGGACTTTGTTCGCCACACTACGTTCCACCTTGGTTACTATGGTCCATCTCTAAAGCCCACCGATGGGGATGTACAACCCTGCGCTGATATGGAGGGTGGGGAGACGGATCGCTTTGAAAAGGCAATCGAGGCCAAGTATCTTCACTTCTGTAACCCGGACGACCCACTTCACTTCATGGTCATCTGGACGACACGTGGGACTCTTGCCAAATATCGCCTCATGGAACACCATTACCGCTACGATGGCTCACGTCTGCATCAAGGCTGAGACTCAACGAGAAGCTGCCCTTTCTTATGCCCTCAGCATGCTTGAATGTAACACAAAAATTGTGGCCTCCCCCCTCACGAACAGAACTATCTGGATGGTCGATGTATACTTTCCATTTGTTGGCTATATTCAAATAGTCCAATATCTGAAATGGCGACCGATGAGTGTCCAAGCCACCACGGCCTGGCAAATCATGAGCGATAATTACCATGCCCATAAGGACTTGTTTTCTAAAGGATCTCGCTTCTTCGAGATATTGGCAAGTCTTGTGCTTCAGGCTTGGGACACCCGCAAGGCTGCATCCAATGAATCCGGATCCGGATCCTCGTTAGAGACACCGCAGATTGTGTTATCCATTCGACAGCGCTTGGCGCGACTGGCGCAAGCCGCAGACACTACCGCCGTTCAGCAACCACATGATGCCGTGGACGTGGCATCGAACGACTTTCTCCTACCCACAAACGCCAGTCAAGGTGCTTACAATACCGCTCTTAATATGGGCGTGCACGATGACTACGCATTCGCAGGCCCAGTGCCATCCGCTGGTTTTCCTGCAGTCTCTTCACAAGATGTTCACATGGATTTTGTGGATTGGTCTACAGTGAATTGGGACATGGAAAACGCTTCCATCAGCGGCACAGGTGGCGCTAGAGGCCAAGAACAATAAGGGCAGAATACTCAACACTGACGGCATAGAGGGTCATTCTAGGACTATGCATCGGTGAATAATACAATGCTCCTCAAACCTAGTCACGTCAGTATCAAAGGCACAGCTGGGAGTTGAACCTTCATTGTAGCCTTTGCAGGTTACTTACCACTTGCGCTTCCGTTCTGGGGTAGTAGCTTCTTCTTGCGACCTCAAGGCGAAAACGTCTCGTCAGTCTGAAATAGCTGACAATGACTGCTAGACTCTGCCCACACATTGCTGTGAAGATGTTTCTCATCACGTCTGATTAAAGAAACGGCGTGAGCATTGCCTCTTTTCAAGCCCACTATTGATCTGCGCTACGGTGGATCTTGATCTAGTGCGCTGGGGATGTGCGATGTCTTGGACGACTGCGAGTAACCATCGCTGCTAACAGGATTAAAGACATGAGAAGTGGAATTGCGAAGATCACAAAAGGAGAAATAAAATTAGGAGCATTGTCTGGTGTTAGAGGAGTACCAGTATCTGACTAAAAGTTTGTAGAATCTCGGAGTTAGGTCGATCACGTGATGTGTGGCACTCACTGTCCGCACAACCACCACCACCACCACGACATCATGAGAGCAAAAAGAAAGCTTGCATCGGCCGGGAATCGAACCCGGGGCTAGCCGAATCATGTATTTAATGCATGGCAACGGCTAATTTTACCACTAAACCACCGATGCTGAAAGATGGACGTCTTAACATCTTCCCAACCCCTGAGAAGAGACGGAAAGATGAAAGTCCGAGCAGAAGTGACCTAACCAGGGGTCGAACCTGGAATCTCTTGATTGGATTATTGCTGAATCGTAGTCAAGCGCCTTGCCATTGGGCCATTAGGCCTGATGAGTAATTATGGAAAGTGCCAGCAATTAAACAGTATGTGTACTGCACAGTTCACAACTCTCAAACGTCAGAGCAAGCTCCTTCGGTCTGATTTGGATGTTTACTTGAGAAAGCGGGTGTTCAAGGTAGTGTGAAGATTCTGCGGGAAGAGTTTTACTAGTTAGGTGGGGCATGCATTCAGATAGACGAGGAACATCAACGTCGACGATTAGGCAATACTACTATCCCACTGTCTCATTCCGGCCTCCTCTTTGCAGAAACATATTCTTTTCCTATATTGTGTCGAGTATCTCCAGGCCTCACTGTAGAGTAGGAAAAAAAAGAGCGCACGAATTTTGGAACGACTGGACTAATAAGTTTTGACGATGTGGAAGTATATTGGCTCACCAACACTGCGGTATTTGACAGCCTTCCAGATACAGAGAGCACTGTCTACTCATAGTACCCTGAATGCCTTCAACCTGCACAGTTTGAACACTCTATTTCGTTGCGTTCTTCTTCGCCTCCTTCCTCGCTTTGCCCTTCATCCGCTGTGATTTGACCACTTTCTTAACCTCCGTCTTGTCGGTATCTTCTCCAGTCTCCACAGCATCCCGGTGCATACCGTCATCCTCAATCTCCTGCCTGATGTTAGTATCCTTTCATGACCTCGGTATACTTCTTCTTACCTCCAGCACCGTACCACGCCCCTCAGCACGCTCTTCAGTGCCTTCTTCAAGATCTTCAACCCCTGGGCTTCGGTTAAAATCTGCCAACATCTGCAATAGGTCCTCGACATCTTTTGGATTCTCGGGATCAAGTATGCCGGTCTTCAGGGCGTTAGTGACTGCGTTCCTGCGTCCGGCGTCAGTGTTATCAAAGATAAGAAAACGGGCACCGCGCTTCTGCTGATTCTGGGGAGCTTCTGGAGAAGGCCCAGGCTCCTTTGACTCGGTGAAAATGTTTTGACTTGGTGCACTCGAGCTTTTCGACCGCAAGTTCCATTGCGCAAGAGCGATATGCGTGTCTGAAGGAGCTCCCATAACAGCCCCGGTCACGGCATCGATGCCTTCGCGCTTAGCATATGACCATTTGCTGAATTCCGTACGCATATAGCCCAACGAAAGTTCCGGGGCATCGTCCATGTCGTCATCTTTGATGCTGGACGCTTGAGGAGAATCCTCACCCAAGGTGCTTCCTCGTGAGGAGTAGTCCGAACTCGGGCGTCGATTCCAGACGTGCTCGTGCTTTTGGGATTCGTCAATCTGGCGCTCTTTCTGGACGTCCTTACGGCGATCGTGAACCTTATCATGCGAAATCCGGAACTCGGGCTCTCGTAGAAGCTCATGTATAGCTGGCATAGATGGCGGAGAAGGTCGACGGAACAACGGTTGATCCAAAGCTTTGCCTTTCGTTGTGCCTTTGAAAAGCGAAATATCTCGATCTATAGCATCGAGAAAAGCGCGGAATTGTCCCTTGTGGAAGTGCGGTGCGTTGTCGGTTGGCTTAGGCATATGCGCCCGGATCCACTTCAGAGCATCGCCTTCGGTCGTGGAATAGAAACGAGGCATTTTGCAGCGGCGTATATGCAACAACGAACGCGTTATTCTAGCGTTAGTTCGAACGAGTAGAGTGGAGTCGATGTCGAAAAGTCGCGCTGAGTAGGGTGGAAGGAGAACAGAGAAGTGGTGGCGGTGGAAACGCGAAAAACTATGCAATATGAGTTGACTGATCGAGAGGCGTTTGTGCTTGGACAGACGCGCGAGTGGCGTCATAGCTATTAGCTGCCTGAATTCGAGGTGAAGGAGAGAAGAGGAATCGAGAAGGTTCTGGCGGGCGTTTCATTCACTCACCGGATGAGGACCGTGCTTATCGAGAGCAAACGGAGCGAAAAGCCTTCGACATCTCCCTACTTCTAGCTCTTCAGACTGCATCATCACTCGGCGGGACTCCATTAAGCTCATTAGACATAAACCCTACCAAAACACGACAGGTATACCCATCCCATAGAAGCCACTGAAGAAATACTCCCAAAGCACACCGTCCCCTCGAAAAAGCCTGGAACCATGAAGGAGACGTACAATGCAGGTCTCGTGCGAGATTGACGGATAAGAGATGATTGACAACACCAGGCACTCTGAGCGCCAGGCCTTATCATTGAGACCTATCAAGAAATTATGAGCTATTTGATATGCCCTGCGCAACACCTACTCCATGCTGAGTACTTCATACTCTGCAAGATTGCCGCGCATAACCCTGTCGCATATAAATGTCGAAGATTCTAGGCCTGAAGCACATAGACTCTTCATTTTCGTCATTCACAGTCCCATGCTCTCCGCTCCATCTTCCTGAAAAGTGTAGGTTGCAGCTCAGGGAGTGTATTGCCCATAAAAGAGAAACAGCATATATACCCCAGCCTACACGTCATCAGCTACTCACATAACACAAACAACATAGAAACAAACGTTGCACTTACTGCAGTGATGACCAGCCAAGATAACACTATCAGTAGAAAGAAATCCCACCCAAAAGCAAGATAGGTTAGCCAGTAAGTAGTAGCGCTGGCGAGGAAGACGACGACACAGGCGCGCCGGTGATCGGCCGCGCGGGCGGCTGGCTTTTCATATTCATCGAGCTTTTGCTTAAGGCTGCGATTCTCTGCCAAGACGCTTTCGTAACGCGTTTGAAGTTCTTGGCTGGTGTAGGGGTTGGAAGGGTCCGCGGGCGTGGTGTTCATGGTGGATGATGTGTCTGTGGATTTGTTCTCCGTAGATGGCTGAAGCTGTGGTGGTGAATGGTGGATGTAGATGTTGAAGTTGCAAAGATGGGGGGCGGGCAGCGCTTTTTCAGGGAAATGTGTGGTGATACTGAACCTTGGTTGCGGTTTATCTAGAACCATTACGTGTGATAGGGACTGTGGCAGTGTACCACAATTTTAAATACGTCTTCTCAGATCGTCGACAATGCAGAATATAGAATGTAAATAATAGAGGCTGCAAGCTAAGTGGTGTAATGGGAAAGATAGTAAGTGGCCCGCGGTAGACCTGTGCGACGCGTTAGATGTATCTGCAATGGCCCAGCACCTACAGATCGCACTGATTACTCTTCAATCTTCCAAGGACAAATCTGAACCCTAATTCAAGACTATTGAGGACCTTCTACTAAAGTGAAATAGAGCAGGGATGCGACTTGGCGTGAGAACACCCTGTAGAAACCCCCCATATTCTTCGGTACTAAGTTGTGCCTCGCCTATCGCACCATCTCCGGTTTTTTGAGGGCCTATATGCGCTTCCAATGGCCGCCTTAGTGTCATAATGAAGTCTGACATCATCCCTCAAGGCAGCCAACACCTTCCATCATAAGCGAGGATTTACGTGAACAGTGATAGATGATCGAGGCATGAATCGAAAAAGAAAGTCCTTTCAAGTGATTCCTTGCTACTTATCAGGACTCTCGCTCGCGATCAGCCCTTTCGTAAAGAGCCAACTGAGCACGCAGTTGCTCGATTTCATGCCAATCCTCATCAACCGAGCCCATCACCTCATCATTAGTATGCTCTCTTTCTCCTTCCTCTTCCTCCTTCCCATTACCAAAGTTCCACCCTACAGCGCGCCTAATCTTCTGTATCCAAGCCGTCTGTTGCTCTGCGTCGCACGCAACAAACTCGCCGTTCTCGAAATGGATGCTGATCATCTCCCTAGCTACCACTTTCACGTCCGGCCAATCTCCCGCTAGAATAAATAGCCCAGACTCATGTTCGTAGTGCTGGGCAACAAAATTGAGCGCAGCGTTGACCTGCTCTTCAATGTCCGAGTCATAAATCTCGTCGTACGGATGAATCGTCCACAGAGCGCGCCACATGGCCCTGACGAAGATGACTGCCTGTTCACGGTCGCTGAGCATGTGGAGCCAGCTCTCGTGCACGCACTCGTCGCGGGATTCTTGGATGAACACGGGTACCCTGGGCTTGGCGAAGAGAACCTCACGGCATAGAGGACATCTGTGGGAGTTTGCTTGATCCAATTCGATCTATGTGCGTAGGCAGGTGATGCCGAACGTGTGCTGGCGATTTGAGGTCTTGATATGGGCCGGCTTGTGGGTCCCGTTGAATTCGTCGTGGCAGATGTCGCATTTGTCAAGCACAACAAGGTTGTTGTCGAGAAATTCGGCCCGTGTAGGCAAACTTCTATTCGCAGAAGGCATGTTGCTGAAGCTTGTTGCGTTGGATGTGGATCGGCTGGTATAGATAGGAGGGATGTGACCAGGTCTATGGCATATTGATGTTATTAGCGATAAGGCAGAGGGTCTAGATTTGGTGTTGTGGCGTCTAATCACCCCACCAACGACAGATCGGGTTGACGGCGCTCACAGAATACTCAAAAGGCTGGTGCTTACTGCCCCTTATAATCTCGGCGAAACGCGGGTACGCGTGCGCGTGCCCACGTGACCCCACCTTTCACATACCTAATTCATGTCTCCGTAAGAAAGCACGATCGCTCGGGATAGGAATCGGAATGTTCATAATTACGGAAGGTATGCATTGGAAGGCCTCGAGAAGTGGCCGAGGACGGGAAAAGCTGAGCGCTTATGCACATTTCCTGTCCCGTGGTTGATCATCGAGAAGCAGCCTGGAACGCCGAGGCAGAAACAAAGGAAATCATCAAAAAACCGCTCTTAAAGTGCATTAAACAATTCAGCGAGAACGATATCTCGATCGATCTTCTCAATGGATGGACCACGATGCAGATATGGGTACACACTCACCACCAGAGTATCCGTGACTGCCCGCAATCACATATGCGAAAGTTCTGTGTTCGGATTCGCTGTGAGTCCTTCGATCGCGTGACGTGCCCTGGTGGCAGTCAGTTCTACGGATCCAGCGAGAGAGCAGCCCGTGCATCTGTTGAAGAGATACATTAATGTATCACTCAAACCCAGATCGGCAGCTACTAATGAGTAACAACTACTACTAGGTGCGGCACTCGCAACTACACCCCCTTGCACGAGCTGGAGTCGGGTCGGAACCTAGAGGCCACCTGGAGCGAGTCCGGCTACGACAAACATCGGCAAATGGCACATGTACTCTATTAGCATAACTCCCAAGATATGCCTGTCTTTGAGGGAGAAGGAGAAGCCATAG
Source organism: Parafenestella ontariensis (assembly GCA_021596325.1). NCBI lineage: Eukaryota > Fungi > Ascomycota > Dothideomycetes > Pleosporales > Cucurbitariaceae > Parafenestella > Parafenestella ontariensis. The sequence continues at coordinate 308,100 of JAKGDA010000024.1, forward strand.
ACGGCGATGAGGTAACGACACCGCAACGCTGCTTTAAACTGTGATGGGCCAGGGAAAGTCAGGTTGAAGCCATACGAAGGTTTAGCATAACCATGTTCTACTTCCTAATCTCCCAGAATTGTTCTCCCTACGAAAATACCCACACACCCTCCATCCCTCCAGCACCACCAATCAACGGCCCAACACCTCGCTCCGCTTCATGCAACACATCAACAACAAAGAAAGGGGTATATAATAACGCACGAAAGAGAGAGCAAACCCCTCGTGTATGCAGATCTACAAATGCCACGCGACGTGTAATGTGCTGTGCTGTAATGTGTAATATGATGATGCGGAGTGTAAAAGACCCCTTCTCTAGCCCACCACCAAACCAAACCATACCAACCTGCGCTATGCAGAAGAACAAAAGCGACCTAATAACAGAGGGACAATAAAAAGTAAGGAGAAAGGGAATAGCTGTCTCGTTGGGTCGAGCGGGTGCTACCTCCGGCCCTGGTTCACGGTGTTAGTTTTACTCTCTCGCCAGATGTCTACTATAATCGCAAGTGCGCTGGTTTAGGTTACGGGTTGACGTACCAAGACACCCGCACCACCAACAGCAGCCCTTTGCTTGCCAAGCCAGCCCTTGGGCGCTTCGCTTCGTCGTTGTAGGATGACGGTGTTGCTCTGCAGCCGAGATGTCATGTCGTACCATGCGGAGGTGATAAGCTGGTTTTCGCGGCGGAGGTTCTCGACTTCTTGCTGGAGTTCGACCTGGCATGTGTTAGTTTCTTGTAGCGAGCTGGGCATTTTCAAAAAGGTAGAATGAAGGAAGGGGGCACGTACGGAGCCCTTCTCAGCGGTCTCTTTCTTCGCTTGTTCAAGCTGCTCGCGTAAAGTGCTATTGGCGGTGACTTGTTCTTGAAGATCCTGTTGACACAATTAGCAAATAGACCCGACTAAGAGTCGATTAGGGAGTTCAAAAGAGGTGCTAGGGTAGAAGGAAAGAACGCAAAGTCGCAAAGATAAGTATACTTCAAGCCAGCAGGCCAGGGACAAACATTACCGAGCACTCGTTCGAAGGCAGCACCGAAAAGTACTCAGTACTGCTTTTCTTCGACTCTCGTGTTCTCTTCGGTGACAGCAGCTGCGCTACCCGCCCCCACGTAGTTTGCCCCGTGGCCCCCGATGAGGTAGACATCTCAGACAACGACTTGTTCTTCCCCTTGTGACCCCTCGACGGCGATGGAATGAGAGTCGCTGCGGAAAATGATGGATCGAGCTGATGTCTTGTCTTCATTGATGAGACTGCAGCATCGAACGCCGAGAAAGCAGATTTTTCTTGAGAGATCTGTGTGATGCTTACTTTCTTTGCTTTGTCTAACGCTACTTCTGATGACAGCACCGTCTCCGCGATTTCGGAGCTAGTAGTATCGAGCACGTTTGGTTGCACTTCAGAAGGCGCTTTGATGACCAATTCGATTCGTTCGCGCATCTGCCGTATTGTCTCGGCTCTCTTTAGTTCAAGTAGTTCGGGCGGTAGATTGTCTCGGTCAAGTAGTGCTGCTCGTAGGAGACTTGACTTCTCTTCGTTAGCGAGCTCGAGGTCTCGTAACCTCTGGTTCGTCTTCTGTTGCAAAGCGAGCATGCGCTCGTGCTCGGCTTGAAGTGCTTGCTCCCTTTCGGCCTCGCTCAGGTCCGATTCTGGCAATGTTAGTAGAGTCAGGTCGAGCACAGGATCAACATACTCTTATTGAGCTCGTTGCGAAGCTCGGCCATCTGTAGGTCCTTTTCTCGCAGTCTGCGATGAAGCTCCTCTAGTTCGGCTTCGGCGGTCTGTAGTTTTTCGTTCTGCTCTAGGAAAGGCCTGTCGTGGACACCATCATTAGTGATAGGGCAGGATTGCTTAAATGGTGAAACCTACTTTTGGCTCTCCTCATCCTTCTCCGCCATTATATCAGACCTCAACCCTAGATTCTCTTGCATCTGCTTGAGAGTTTCCGTCTCTAGAGATTTCAGACGGGCATTTAGAATCTCGACCTTCTGTTGCAATGCGATCACATCTGCGTTTACTCGTGCTTCCGTCGGCGGCTTTGCGCTTCCAGGGTCTTCAACGCCCTTCGCGTTCTCATCTTGAGTAAGCTCGTCTTCCAGACTGCCGCCGCGATCCACATTGTTTGCTGATTCCAGGTCTCGGATGCGATCCTCGAGTTCTTGTTTGGCGTCTTCTGCTTTGTATTGCAGCTCCCGAGTCTGTTCTAGCTGCTTCATGAGCAGCAGGTTCTCATGCTCGATCCTTGTCCGCTTGCCCTTCTCTTCGAAGATAGCCTGTTCGCAATTGACGAGGGTTTGGCTGTTCTCCTTGTAGACCTTCTCGAGAGCTTCACATCGTTCTTCCACGCTCTCTAACTGGGCTAGTCGTTCCCGTGCATTCTGGTAATCCTCGCGTAGCGACTCTAGCTGTTTGGTCTCCTTTGTCAAAGATTCGATTTTCTTCTTGAGATTCTCATTCGCTTTGGCCCTCTGGTTCAACTCGTCGCGCTCCGCCTTGACAAGTTGTAGCTGATCACGCAAGTCTTGCTTTGACCCTTCCTCGCCCTGGTACCTTTCGAGACGGCGTTTCTGGCTTTCCAGTATGTCCTTAGCATTGGCAAGGTCGGTTTCGAGTTGGTCAATGTATTGTCTGTCGCGCGTCAAGTCGTTTCGCAATTGTTCGACATCGTCCGACTGTGCTCGTTGTGCTTGCGCACCTCGATCGTCTAGATATGCCCTTGCGTCGCCTAGCTCTTCTTCTAGCTGTGATATCCTGTCTCGAGACTTCTTGAGATCCTCCTTCAGCTTCCCGACCTGAGTTTTCAACGCAGTCCTGTCCTTGTTTGCCTCAAACAGTTGTGCTTCTTGCTCCAGCTCATTGTCTCTTCCAACAGTCGAGGCGGCGCCAGATACAGCGCGTGTGGGTGTTCTGTACCCAGACAGGTTAGGCTCCGTAGTCAATTCAGAGTCCATGCCTAAATCCTGCATTCTTGCGTCCAATGACTGCATCTCCTGTATAGCTTCTGCAATCGTCTCCGCCGTCTTGGTGCCCAGCTGAGACATGACCTGAAGCATCCGCTGGTTGCTCTTTGGGGAGAAACAGGAGGCCAGAAGGACGGCCATAGTGAGCTTTGCTACGAGCATTGTCGACCCGTCTCTTGCGCCCGTCTTCAGGTCGGGTATCATGCGCTTGGTGAGGACGGGCAGCTGTTCACACTCCTCTCGTATGTATGTTGACACGGTTCGCTCGATGTGTTTTAAGTTTTGCCATCGCGGTATCCAGTTGTCGGATTGGCGGCGGTGGTTCTCTTCGAAGTTGGGTAGGGATTCGTTGAAGTATTCGGCATCGATGTCGGCGAGGATTTGCCAGAGTAGCTGGCCGTCTTCGAGTTGATTCCATGTCGTTACTCTGCCGGGCAGGTCGAACGTGTTGACCTAGAGGCAGAGCTGTCAGCTGGTTTTTGAAAACATATGGCGCCCGTCTAGCACGTACCCAGTCGAGGAGAGCTTTCAGCAGCTCAGGCTTGAAGTCGTCCATGTTGTAGGTTCGCGGGGCTCGCTACCTGCGAACACGCTGGCCAGTTTGAGTGCGTAGTCGGAAGCCGAGTAGACAGTCATGCATCATGAGCAAGCGAGTTGGTCGTGGAGCGGAAGATGAGCTACACCATTCGCCGCGTTGGTGTTCGAGTTACGACGCGAAGACGCTGGGTGGTCGGTATGCTAAGCGGAGGTCAGGCACCTCCGCGATGGTCTTTGATCGCGTCGGTTTCGAGCGCAGCCACACGATAGTGAGTGATGTCCTGTATTGGTTCTAGAAAAAGGGCCCTGACAAGCGGAGCATGACGCGCATGAAGCCGCCGCCGCGCTGAAACGAGATGCGTCCCCAGTGCACGTCCGCCAGCTTAGCCATCGCGGGGAAGGAGCCGCTTTCGCTGCAGGGACTCGCCATCTCGCAACAGCAAAATGGACAACAAATATCTTTCTACGATACAGCACTATCACTTTCTAGACGCAGCTTCAATGAACGAGAACTGAAATAAGAAAGCCTTGCATGAGGTTCCCGCTATACTTCCAGAAGGGCACAGTCTATAAGGTATTTTACGTATTGATTCGGTCTACGACAAGTTCATAGCAAAGCATTTACCGTTGTCCAATATTTGCAACCCAGAACTCCAATTTGAAGACGCCATAATTCCTATCCCTATCCATATTTTCCAAGCCAAAGTATGTCCAATCCAGTCGTGCCTTCCAGCACCCACCTGATCTACTCGGCGTCGTTCTGCGTAGTGACAACGCCATCCTCCTCAATCTCACACTTGTACACATCGCTCATCGTCGACACGAATTCAAGCGCGGAAGCCGGGGCTTGCGCAGCGAAGCCTTTGATGATGTTGTACTCGTGAGTGACTAAACATCGTCGGTCAGTGTATGATCTCTTGAATATCTTGCGTAGCGTAGCATAGGGCGGCTTGTGTAACGAGTGGAAGAGTACTTACTAACGCCCTTTGCCTTCCTTATAGCCTCCTTGGCTTCCTCGACAACATGATCCGGTGTCTCATTCGGCCAGCTGATAATGACGGCACGCTGGGGAGCGACAGCCATGGCGAAGGCCGCGAGGAGCGCAATGCAGAGGGAGAGGAGTGCGAAGCGCATATTGGTGATTGTAGCGAGTTCTCGGCGTATGATTATGTATGAGCGTGCGGCGAGCGTAGCGGAGGTGTCGTAGCGATGAGTACAGTAGTGTGCAGGCGACAAGGCTTTCTTATCGTTTCAGCGTGGTAATATATTTATATGCGTTAGTTGTGCGTCTGTACGAATCGGACGGTGTAGAATGCAAGTGCCTAGGAGGATGGAGGAAGGTGGTGGTTTGTAGGATTGCCGGATGCGGAAGGCGCGTCATCGGTCACGGCAGAGGCGCTGGACCCCGTTTCATTGAAGCTTGGCGAGTGTAGTGATGGTTATTGAAAGGATCACAAGAAGAAGCAGTTCAAAGCACTGGAATGGATAAGTCTCAAAAAGTGATTATTAACTGGACCAATGACCGAGATGATGTGAAATAGTGTTCGTTAGAGTTGTTCGTCACTTCGCGTTTGTCTGCCCCAGTTGTTCACTGTCAAAGCGGTGCTTGCCATTACTTTGCGCTTCGAAAACGGAGGGCTTGAAGTCATCAGTACCAGTTTCGCGTAAACAGAGTACCAAAGGTATAAAACTTAGTGGCATATCACATTGTCAGGGACAAAACTCATTGGGGGTCTCATGATTTCACTTCCTATAAAGGTCTTTCTAGCTACTTTCGCCGAGCATATCATCCGTGAGCGCCATGTTTGGTAAAAGGGACACGACCACCCTTGCTACGAAGCAATGCGTGTCATACTGAACGCTCTTTTGTGCACTATGCGTGCCGTGAAGTAAGACAGTGATAGAAAGCAATGGGTGAAAGATAGAATACAAAAAGCAACGAAATGAAAGAAGGCGACATGGCGGTGCATGTCGGTTGTAAATCCATGCCTACAGCGCCTCAATATGCCCAAAAGATGCCTAGGCTCCGATGATGCTCGTATTGTACTATACAAGATGAGTTGCCGATGAATCAAGATTATGAGTCGAGGAGCAACAGCCCAACCACGGAAAGGCAAGATCGGAAGATAGGAAAGAGATCGATCCTCATGAAGGCAGAACCCAACACCAGCTCCAGAGTGACAACTGGTAAGGATATTGCGTAGTGGTGAGGTGTTGTAGTCCTCCAGGCGATGCCGTAACCCGTCAAATCGTAACGTCGTCGAATATCTTCAGGCTACCTCAAAAGAAGTTGCCCATGCCGTTGGGCTGAGAGACATACTGCTGGTAGCCCTGATTGTGTACAGAGTTGTGCAGTTGGTTCGGAAGAGGCGGGTTGCTCAAGCGGTGCGGCTGAGGCGAGGCGATATTGGAGCCATAGTTGGCGGTAGCGGTGTACATGGGAGATTGATAAGCAGAAGAGTTGGGAGACTGGTATGCAGACGAGGCGGAAGGCTGGTACGCTGCAGAACCAGAAGTCTGGCCAGCAAACACAGATGCTGACTCAGATGATTGAGAGGTGTGCGGGGAGACATGGCCAGAAGTAGTGCGACCAGTGTAAGCCGCGAGACGACCTTCACGTTCTTGGACCTTGCTCATGATGCGACGACCGTATGGAGTCTGACGGATGGACGGCAGGATAGGACGCATGCTCTCGATGAGATGCAGGCACAGGTCCGGTGGAGCGAACTCAAGCGCGGTCTGGATGACGTAGTTGCCATAGGAGTCGCGCATGAGTTTCTCGAGCTCCTCAACATCGAGAAGCTCTTCGATCATCATGGCTTTGGACGCCATGTCAGCGCAACGAATGCACTTCTCAATGACGTTGGAGCTGAACTTCTGCTTGGAAAGCTCGGTGATCTTGCCCTGGAAGCCGAGGCACATTGGGGCTGTGAAGGAGGGATCATTCAGGTCAAGGATATACTGAACGACGTAGTTGCCAAAGGGATCCTGAACAAGGTGGAAGCTGTGGGCAGTGATCTTGCGGATAAGGTCAACCTTCTGGAAACCGGAAGCGTGGTCGATACAACGCTGAAGAACGCAGCAACCGTGGCGGTGAGTGCCGACGGTGATGCAGTGCTCGCCCACAGCATCGAAAATGAACTGAGCTTCCGGTGACTTGAGATGATTCAAGCACTTCTGGATGACATGATTGCCATTCAGATCTTGAATAAGGTCGACGACCTGGCCAGACAGCGCCTGAATGATCATCTGAGTCTGCGAGAATATTAGCTTATAGGTGTGATACTATGGATTGGACAACGCACCTGATCATCTGTGGAGATAAACTCAATCATCTTCTGCAGAGCGCGCGTGCCATGCTGGTTGAGCGCAATCGAGACCATGGCGGGGGTAGCGTTACGAACAAGTGTGTTGCGCTGCTCATCATTGCAAAACTCCAGCAGCTTCTGACAGAGATAGTTGCCGAATGGATCAGTCATGAGCTCCACGACGTGAGGAGCAGTCTCATCGAAGATGATCTGGATATGCTCGGGGTTGCGCTCCTCAAGCTTCTTCTGCAGGAACCGGCAACCATGTTGATCCTTGCATAGGCTATAGATCTCGTGGCGGGGCATGGTCTTCAAGTCGTAGTTCATGAAGCGATTGGCATCATTCTGTAGGCGACGGCTCTGGATGACGCGCGCCTGGCTGTCCTGAACACGACCACCGGGTCCGTATGTAGCGTAGGGGTTGTAGAAAGGTGCATTACCATACACGCCGTTGGGCGCGTAGGCGGGAGGTCCACCAACGTGAGAGCCAGGTCCCATAGATAGACCATTCATAGCACCATTGAGCATGGACATGCCATATCCGTAGTAAGGGCCGTTCGAAGCCGCTGAAGTGGCCGAGTATTGCGACATGGTCGGAGAGCCCACAGTTCCAGCGACACCGTTCATTGGAGCGGCAGATGTGATAGCGGGGCCAAAGGGAGCAGCGCTCGCGTGTAGGCCGGACTGCGCAGGGCGATACTCCTGGTCCTTGAACCCAGTTGAAAGCTCACGGCTGTGACGATTGGACAAGGCATTAGGAGGAATGCGGCCTAGACTAGCGTTGTGGTTGTGCAAGTGCTGCTCGGCGTGAGACTTAAAGCCAAGGCCATTCGTGCCATTCACTCCACCGCCGTTCTTCAGGGTAGGAACTTCGCTCGCGGAGTACGACTGCGTGAGCTTGGGCATGCCGTTCGTGGGGCTGGCAAAGCTGGAACGCTTTGGCTCAGCGTTCATGGGGGAGAAGTTGAACTCAACCGAGCGGCGGTTGTTGTTCATGTTCTTGGTAGGAGTGGTCTCAACGTTGCCGCCGTGACCGATCTCGTACTCGTCAACCTGGGGGGCTTTACGGAACGTGTTAGCGGGGAGTGACTGCTGTGCTTGGCGATGACGAAATCCATGCCATCCATTAGACTGGGGATCCGGGGCAGGGGATTGGGAAAGGGCCAAATCAAGCGCAGCGGAAGAGGCAGAGAGTTTCGTACCATTACCAGCGCCGTCACGGCGGACCAAGACTGGGAAGTCGTCCTTGGTGTTACTCATTTGGAGATAGGCCTTGTGGTCCGGGGAAGCAGCTGGGTTATGCTCCTTGTCCTCCTCGCCGAATAGGTATCCAGCGGTGTCGATGTGACCAAGAACTGAAGCCAGGTCTGGAAGATCTCCACGACCACGGATTTCAAGGTTGGTGACGGGCATGGACATGCGGTTGTTCCTGATTAGGTCAGTTTAGGGCTTTCGAGTTCGATCTTGACGTGTTGTGGTGTGGGAGGAAGTGTGTGTGGTTGTGACGTTGGTGGTAGTCACCAACAGCGCAGTCAACAGGTAAAGGTGGGGTAGCAACTGGACTTACTTGCGAGTGACCGGACTCAGAGGGGTGAAGTCATCGTTGTCGAAGTCATCGTGGTCCTCATCCGAGTTGCGGCGCGTGCCTGGCATGGACTGAGATGGCAGATTACCGTTGCCATTGAAGGTGCTACCAGGCGGAGAGGTGACCTGAGAGTTGGCGCGGCTACCACGAGGAGTAGTCATGCCGGGGTTGATGCTGGACATGCTGAAGCGGTTCGGACGCGAAAAGGCAGTAGGAAAGCCGTTGCTCTCGTTGTACTCGGGCGGGGTGGTGGGCTGGCTATGCGCAGGTTTGCCGTATCGTACTTCGGAAGAGAGGCGCTGGATTTCCTCTTCGCCGCGGCGAGACTGCAAATCAATGAGCTCCATCTCGGCTTCGAAACGACGTCGCTGTTCTTTCAGATATTCGTACTCAAGCTTCTTTTTCTCGAGCTAACAGCCTGTTAGCGGGTCACGCGGGGGCGTCAAGCGTGGTTTGTTGTGAGGCAACAGCGTCACTCGCGTGACTGAGAGGTAGGCTGACTAGAGATGGGCAAAGATGGAGATATAAATGAGAGAAAGAGGTCGTATCTCAAGGTGAGACAGAGTATACAATAGTAGTGATAGCAATACTAGGGATGCGGGGTGATGAGTTACCGGGGTGGTAGAGCAAAGAGAGAGGATGGGGAGGGGATGTGTGTTTATCGACACGCTGTCGCAGAGGTTCTCTTGGCGACTGCAATCTTACTTCCCGTAGAATAGGAAAGAGCGGGACGAGTAAGATAAAAGAAAAGACGAGGTGAAGCAGAGTTTCTTACCACTTGAAGCTTATGGTACGTCTGCTCGGATTGGTCGTTAGCCGTGGCTCTGATTCACCTCGCATTGCATGGTACAGAATATTGACAACCGACAAAAAGCGCGCAGAACAGCGACAGCACCAAGTCTTGCCAATGCTCGATAGTAGACACGGGGATAGTGAATTCATGGCGCGTCAATAACGCCTCGAGTTCCGCCTCCGGCCCTAAATGTACGGGAGGGTCTCGACATACCGCAGTGGTGAATTCAGTCGGCTCAGCCGCCTGTCTACGCTGCTGCCCAATTGGCGACAACGGTGTGCTCAGTGTGGGAATATTGTTTGTTGTAAAGCGTCGGTGGAGCTGTCCGCGAACATCGTGGGGAGCGGCGATCGGGCCAACACCGCGGTGGTTAAGGGGAGTGAATGAGGATTCTTCGCCGCGAGGAGACCTGAGGCCGTTGCCTCCTCCCATGCCTGTAGAATAGGCCATGTTGTACTAGAATACTAGAAATACACTGTGCGCCCAAAAGTCAGCGCGAATATCCCCCGAATCTCGTGTGTGGGGTTTCGAGGTGCGGGCGGTGAGATGTCGAAACGGGAGAGTGTGCCGCCGGCCGCGCCATGCTCCAAGCAGCTTTCCAGGTGTGTTCAAGGAGAGGGTACATACAGAATAACGTACACCGGGCAGATGCCCTCGCTGCCTTCGCGTTGTTGATCTCTAGCAAAAAAACGGAGCTGGAAAGTAGGTTGGGTGGTGAGGGATGGGTAGAGGTAGGTCGCCGTAGCGAACACCGCAATACCCCTGGGTGATCTAAGCGCACCAGGATGATCGCGGGAGGGGAGACAGACAGAGCCTTTCTAAGATATTGGTCGACCGTTCCAGCAACCTTAGTTGACGCGCAAAAGTACGAATACAAGTGTCGAGGAACGGTTGCGAGATGTGGACCCTGATTCCCAGGAAGTTAAACTAAGGGCGAGTTATGCAGCAGCCACACGCTACCTACGACCTGGACTTTCGCGCATATTGTCTTATTCCTCACGGCGTGTTGTCTCCAATTGCGGTTCCACGTTCGATTATTTCATGAATATATATCATGACGCTGCTTTCCCAACTTCTCAGGATACTGCAACCGCCGTCAGGTCCTGTCCTACGACTCAGGGCCCGATAGTGGCCTCTAACCAGCAACTAGTCGCTCGCAGCAACCCGTGTCTCCCTCAGTCCCAGCCCATTGAGCGCCTCGGCCCAGCTGTCACATTTCAATCTAAAAGCGGCCCACCTGCTGCTCAATGTGCGCGGTAACCGTGGTGCTGAAGGCCGTCTTGACAGGCAGTTGTCCAGAACCATCAGACCCCTGAGGTGGGATTTGAGCGGTTCGGGAGACCCTCACGTCATCCGGCACCATACCCATCTTCCATTGAGCATTTCAGCCAGTCGAAGAGCGCCAGATCTGCAGTGTCTAGATGTACCACAGGACAGCAGTAAGGAGGGGCAGCTCCACGGCCGAGGACGGACAGCGGGGCAGTTGATGCTCGCTCCGACGCATGCCGCTTTCTGGAAGTTTGAACATGTTGTGCATCTCTACTAACACCAGATGCTTTGCCACAATCCTGATGGCGCGTCATCGCTATGATCACCAGACCGCACCATCGCTCTTTATTCACTCTTTAACTGCCTGTCGTTTCATTCGCCTCTTCACCCATCATCTCTCTCTTAGCCGCCGGACGAGGCGCCCCTCGCGCGCGACCCACGCAGTATGGCAGATACGGTACATCTGCACGTTCACCGCCTGTCGAAACAGGGTGAGCTAGCATGTAGAAGGTTAGCAACTGCTGCAGGAGCTCGTTTCAGAATCGAGACCAATGTTCCCCGCACTTGCCAATCGGCTGAAGACCGGCCGAAGTCTGTACCGGCTGAAGAAGCCAGAAGAGAGCAGGACCTGTGTCTAGTATTATATTACGAGAGAGGAAATGTCTGCGAGAGGCTGTGTTTACGAAGAAATTCAGCGACAGGCCCACTTGACTCGATCAAATCTTTGACATCCAGCTCTCGGAAGGCACCTCGCTCGTACCTTCCCCATGGACAATCTGCCAGCCAATCAAACTCCTTGCGATTCCGCGCGTCTGGGCCATCAGCGACTTCGCACCCGAAAAAGGATTACCATCTGCATGTCGTTCACACTGACGGCATTTGCTTCCGTTTGTGCTACGTTTGGGCACCGCCCAGAAGGAATCCGAGAAGCTGGTCTGGTCGAAGTGCCTGGCACCACTATCGGCAATGCAGAACGTAAGCTGGCATAACGTGGCAGATGCCGTCTCAAACTTTATTTCCATCACATCGGCAATAGGAGAGTGAAATGAATTGCATCTTGACTGTGCCAGACATTCATGCCGTACTGTTTCAAATCCAGACGAATCAATAACTAAGCAATGTTCAACTTGGGCGGACACTTTTCGTGATTACGGACGGCCAATCCTACAGAATCGCAACTGGTACGTCCACACCCAGACGAGAATGTGTCATACTGTAGCTATGAGATGGCTAGTCTTAACAGTGTATTTCGTTATACATAATCAGTATCGACACACGATACCATAGATCCCTACAGCAATTTCTCTACTTCTTCGAGGGCTGAGCGCGTCTGCTCCGATGGTGGCGAGGCTGATGAGCCTTTCGAGGCTTGACAACACTCCTCCTCGCAACAGTGGTGTTTCTAGCAGGGAAGCCTTCCCATGATGTCGCGTAGGTCGCAACGGCCGCTGCGATGGCCTTGCTATGAAGCTCGAAAGTGTCCAGATCAAGATTATCGACGGTGTCGCAAGCCGAGTGATAGCACACGTCAAGAGCGACACCCGCCTCACCACCGAATGCCTCCGCCTCAGCTTCAGTTTTTAGTTCCTCAGCACCTGTGAAGGTACCGCCAGACGGAATACCAACGTCGAGGAAAGGACCGTAGTCGGAACGACCGTCGAACGCTGTGGCGGTGAAGTTCTCCCCGGCACTGGTGAAGTAATCCTCCAAAAACTTTTCAAGCTGTGCAGATCCGGGAGGACCGCTGATGTTGAACGCACTGCCATCTCCGTCGTAGATGGCGTGGATGTAGTTCGGTGAGGCAATCTGCGTAGTTGATCAGTGATGATTAAGTGTGAAGAAGGAGTGCAGCACTTACCATGTCGAAGTTCAGATATGCGCGGATCTGGGCTGATTCATTCGCTGGGAGATTGGCAACGTAGTAAGTTGAACCTAAAAGACCCTCCTCTTCGCCTGCCCAGAAGCCAAATGTGACCGCATTGTTGATCTTATAATTCGAGAGGGCCTTGGCAACTTCCAAAATACCAATTGTTCCGCTACCGTCGTCATTGATACCAGGACCAGCGAGGACAGAGTCAGTGTGAGCTCCCAATGCGAGCTTGTTGTTTTGGTCTCCGCTCTTGGTGGTAGCCAGCACGTTGTAAGTAGAGATATTCTGGACGTCGGTTGTTACATCTACCGTCGCAGTGATATTGGCGCCTCCGGTGATGGCTGTCACATAGCCAGTGCCCGCCTCCTGGCTTATGCTGACACTTGCGACATAGTCACCCTCAGGGCGAGGGGGCACACCTAGCGTGCCGTTGAACCCTCCGGGCGCGTTGTTGTAGATGATAGCAGCAGCTGCGCCAGCACTACCAGCCAAGGCAACCTTCAAGCCGAAGTCGCAGCTTCCGCGGGAGATAAGGGCGATGTTTCCGGACACTGCGGCAGGATAATCGGCCGAGTTGCAACCAAGATTAGAAACGACAACCAAAGAAGCGGTCACATTCCCAGACGCGGAGTATTCGAGTAGCCCGGCTGTCTCATTCGCGCCATTCACTTGGAAAGCATTGATTTGCCCAGTGATCATCGCAACGGTGTAGAAGTTCTGCAGCGAAACATCGTAGTAATCTAACGATTCGAGTTCGTCTTTAAGCCAGTAGATGGTGTCTACGAGCAGTAAGGTGCAAAGTCAGTGTATGTCTCACAAGCACTTCCTGTATGTAAATTCACCATTGTGTCCTCCACTTCCAATAATCCTGGTCGTACCAGGATATGCCTCAGCAAAATCGAAAAGAGTCTGAGCGCCCTCCAACAGATTCTCTTGGGTAATGTCTTCTTGAAGTGCCTCCTACATAACCGTTAGCCGGGTCAATGGGAAGCGTCAACAATGAAGCGTCGTACAGAAGTCACCAGCGGCTTGTAGGTCTCATACTGTCTTCTAGCAAGGGCTGGTGAGGCCGACGCCGCCGCAGCAAGTGTACCGACCACAATTGCGGATTTCATGGTGAGCTGCGCGTTCCAACAATTGTTTTGCCTGGGGCGGGGAGAAGATGCAGGTACCGGCGAAACAAAAACAACGTACGTATGACACGATCTTTATATATACACAGCCAGGCACCAAGTTAACACCTCATCCAAGCTTATCTATATCCATCCCGGGCGATTTCGCAAAAGGCAGGCCGGCGCTCGCAATGCAGCATCCGCTCGTCATACAAGTGCACAAGGTTTCCAATCTTTGATCCCGCAATATCCCAACATCCGGGTTCCCAACCTCACTTTCGCCCCGTTTCAACCTAGCATCCCAGCTCCGCCAAGAAACCCAATTCATTTCAAACTCTTATCATTCGCCCCTCCCCACATGCCGAGCCTCAGGTCCATCTACTGAGCTGCTTGTCTCGGTGATACAAACCCCGCCTGTGCCTGTGCTTCTTTGCAGTAGCTTTTCTGGGCAGGCCTTGGCGGTGATGACAGTGGCGGCTCAAGCTGACCTGGCTATCTGTCGAGTTAGTACCAACTCGGATCTTTGAATGCGGTTTTGGAAGGCAGATAGTAGGCTGGGAGGAATGGTTGGCGGGGGTGAAGCATGCCAAGGGCGGCGCTCGGGGAGATCGAATTAGGAAGGTATAAATGGTGGCAGGGTCCAATCAGCGAGGGGTTGGTAGATTAGCGTGATGGCGGAATCTTCCAATGTTTTTGTGCATCACTTCACGGCATCTGGTGTTCCGCGGGCATTTTCGCCTCCTGCTGGACGTTGTATGTACTTCTGCTTTGCCCTTGCGTGCAGATATGATAGTACTCTGGAAACAAGATCAATGTCGTATTCGAGGCATGCACATATTGTGAGGTAGGGTCAGGTCAGCAGTAGTGTTTCATATCTTGCTTCCACTAATGGGCATATCAAGAGTTATTTTCGCTTAAATCGTTCTGTGCCTAGACTATCGATGTGCGTGCTCAACATAGAGACCATGTTGCTACTCATCTATGGCATGATGTGAGGTGCTCGCCAGGGCTGAGAAATATGCTCAATCAACTTTGCATACGAGCCGCGAAGAAGACTATGCATTTCGTACCAAGATCTCAGAGAACCTCGATTTCCTTGCCACCGCTCCCTCCTATTCGTAGTCTTCATCATACTCTTCATCTTCTTCGCCATACGCTTCATCTTCATCAATTTCTGAATCAAGATCCTTAAAGTCCTCTTCCACCCAGCCTAATGCTGCATGCACCTTCGGGGTCCACGTTGCGTCCATGTCTTCCACATGGTCGCGCTCCTCTCTGCCATGTTCGAAGTGCTCCTTGACCATGGCTTTCGCCACTGCCATCAATTTAGGCCAATTCTCCTGCCTGACACAAAACACGAACGTCCTCTCCAAAACGCGAGAGAAATCGAGGAGAGCCTCATTGACCCAAGCTTCCAAATCAGAGTCATATATGACGTCGCGATACAGGGAGGGTTCTGCATAAAGTTCGAACGTCCGCTCCCATAGAATTTTGACGAACAAATCGGTCCTCCTGCGCGTGTGGATATCTTCAAGCCAGATGGTTTGGATCCTCCTGGGGCGTGATCCGGCGACGAAGCTAGGCTGGGGGGTTTTCTTGAAGAGTACTTCGCGGCACATGGGGCAGGCATTTGACTGATCCGCGCTTGAGTCTATCCACTTGCGGAGGCACGTGGAGCCGAAGGTGTGATGGCACTTCGTGCGTGTTGGCACGTGAAACTCGTCGAAGGCCTCATGGCAGATATCGCAAGTGGGAATAGTCTCCAGGCTCTTGAGAAAACTGCTCTTTGTGGGCAGAGGTTGATCAGCCATCTTGAGGCAATGGTAGGGTTGAAGTTGAGGGTGAGGGTGAGTCGAACTAATGAGCTACTTGTAGGGAATCTAAGGTATAAATGAAGGGAAGGGAATTTCTCATGCTACTAACAGGTAAGAAGAGGCACATCAGTATTTCACTCTGTCACTTCAGTTTCACTTGCCATTACGCTTTGTGCTTTCAAATCAACAACTTGGAGCAATGTTGGTCCAAACATTCGGCAACTGTTGCAGTGAAGGCTCGTTTGTGACATCGCTGCAACCAAATGCTTAACGTCTGCGGAGTTCTAGTACACTGTATTTATCGTCTAGATCTACACATCATAGATACTAGATTGCTCCTGCCAATGGCTATCCTTGTAATCAGCTAGCTGGTATCACTAAACAAAATGCCCTCTAGAAAGCCTCGTATGTCTCACATATTCTAAGAAGCGACGAACGGTCAAAAACACCATCCTTCAAGCACACTCTACTCCACAACAAGAGTCTCATTATCGAGACCTACTCAATTCTACGGAACAATAGCACACACCTCCCAAATCATCTATACCGTCTCAACCCATCATTCCCTTCACTTCCCCTTCATTAACCCTCCCCATCATCATTCATCATCAGAGTCCGACAGCGCAAGCTCATCCGGGTATTCAAACACCGGCTCCTCATTAACATCAAATTCCACTCCACCTTCATTCATCGCTTCATCACCAGAACCCGGTGCCTCTGTACCATGTCCTTCCATCTCCGTGTTCCTCTCAGACAGCGGAGGCGCTGCTTCTCTGCTAGTTCTAGTGTCACCGTTCGTTGTGTAGCCTTCAATATGGGTGTTACACTGCTGGTCTTCATCTCCAAACGATTGTGTAGAACTAACGTCTTTTAGATTTGCTATGCGTTTACTCCGACGGAGAGGCGGCAGAGCGGAGGTAGAAGCGGGAGCGGGAGTCAGAGTGGGAGGAGGACGTTCTTCTCCTGCCACCGCGGTGTGAACAGCGCCTTCTGCCTGAGAGGTGAGAGGTTCACCACTCGCCGCCGTGTCAGGCTGTAGCACAAGTAGCCGTGGGTCAATATTGCCAACTGTACCCTGCAACTTAGCAACACCCTCATCGAACAAACGGCGAAACCGGTCACTGGCAGCTTCATGCGACGGTTGCAGGCGTTTGAGCATATGTTGCATGTTCCGTGTATCTAGCCAGTCGTTGACGCGATTAGGCGTGAGCAACAAGCGCTCTAGGCTCTTCTCCTTCTTACTCTCTAGGATAGATCCCCTCGCAGCTTCCTAGTGTGCGTCAGGATCTTTTTGCCAGGCTTCGGTTTCCGAGTGAACTTTTCGCTGTTTGCGGGGCTTAGGGGAAGTTGGTATGGGGATTGAGGCGTGCTTTGTGCAAGTGGAAGGAGAAAGTGGTTTGTTCTCCTTGGGCTGCTGGGAAGCTTGGTCTCCAGATGGCTGCCCATCGTCTGACGTCGCACCCCCCTGAGAATGCAACGAAGACAGTCGGTTTTTGTCGGAACTCTCCATGAGCCTGACAATCCCCTTGAACTTGGAATACCCAGGCTGCGTACTCTTCGTAGCTTCAGACTCTGCTGCGGCTATCTCCCGGCGCGGAAAGAGCTGAGGTTGTACGCCGAGGAAAGGTCGCTTATGATTCTCTGCTGCGCGCTGGTGGAGTTTCCGGTACCGCCACATTGTATCGGTTGCAGCTTGTATCTTTCCTTCCCATAGTCTGTATCTCTTCATGCTTGCATTTTGTCGGGACTTAGATATCCTGGCTAGATTGTCGAGAGTCCGTCGTAACTCCGAATCAGACGGGGTAGCGGTAGAAAATTCACCTAATGGCGGTCGCAATGCTGTGACAGGATCGCTTTCCACCTTCTTGAACTTGTTGAGAGTGCGTCGTAATTTCGCTTTAGACGGGACGGCAGTGGAGAATTCTCCTATTGGCGGTTGCAGTGCTATGACGGGTTCGCTTTTTACCTTCTTTAACTTACGGAGAGCACGTTGTAACGCCGACTTAGGCGGGATAGCGGTGGAGAATTCACCTAATGGCGGTCGCGACGCTGCAACAGGTTCACTTTTCAGCTTGTTCAACTTCAGATCAAGCTTGGGCGCGGGTTCCTGTGAGTGGGATTCTGGAGGCGAGTGCAGCGGCTGCGACGGGGAGGACTGTACGCTGTTGGATGCCGGCTCCTCGAACCGTACGCTAGGTTTGCGGTGAGGTGGCAGTGGTGGAGGCGGCATTTTGATCCGATCTTTGACTTTGCTAGGCGTCGCTAATGAGGCCGCTCTCTTCTTAAGATGGATCTCATTTGCTGCCCTGATGGATTTCTCATACCGCTGAACCATTTTACCTCTCTTAAGGCTCAACTCGTCATCATATTTGGTTCTCGGGGCCGGGCAGCGTGAGTCACAGCCTTCGTTTTGGCACTCATCGGACAGGTTGGCGTACGCTGCTCTGTCTGCTCCGTAGTCGGCATAGGGCACTCGCGGGATGGCATGGGAGTTCCGTATTTTGATTGTCCAAGACCTGAAATCGACTTCTACGAATTCAACTTGACGGCCTGGAATCGTATTGTCGGAATCCCTGGTGAAGGAATCCATGATGGCGGCAGCTTGGTCGTTACTCATGCCATATATAGTGTCGAGCATGTCGTTGACGTCTTCGATGAAAGTGCCAGAGAGTAGATAGTCAGTTTCGATTCGGTCTAACGAGCGGTTTGGACGACCTTCTCTTCTTAGTTTGCGCCAATGTGTTGCTAGTGGTGGTGATGGCGGTAGGACTTGATAACCTGGTCTCGTGCTAGTTGGCGCCAGCTTTGATCCCTCGACAGTGGGGTTTATGTTCGCAGTCTCCAATATCATTCTACGTCTAACGTTGGAAGCCTGAAGGTATCGTCGGTCAATACGCTGAACAATAGGATCCCTATAATCACTATAATCATCAATAGGTCGTTGCACCGTTGTAGTGTCACGAAGATCTCCATGCCGCTTGGGGATCCACCGATAGCCATAGTCGTCATCTTCTCCTTCGTCTTGCATGTCCATTCCCCCGGTAATGGGTGCCTGCTCAGCGGATATTTCTACCGCTGAGTCTATCCGTATGCGGCTTTGGTTGTGCTGAGGAACACCGATCTCAGCTTGTGCGACGGCGTCCTCCTCAGATCGCTCTTGTTCGTTCGTTTGTTCATGCTCGAGGCCCATCACCATCCCGTCTCGCCCGTCAGGTTCCTCCACCTCCAACCTCCGGGCGAACTCAGCATCAACAGCCTCTTGCAGCAGCCTAGCAAACGCATCGTGACGGTCCAATTCGGCCTGTACGTTTGGATCAGCCTGCTCAGCCCGAGCGACTTGATTCGCATTCATAGTGTCGAACAGCGCTCTATGCAATCCGGCCGCGTCGAAGGACGGAAAGTCGTTGGTAGACGACGCATCCTCTTCTCCGTCCATGTTAAGATAGCCTAATGCAATGAATATGGGTATAGGGGCAATAGCCTAATGATAGTGTAGTGCTCCGAAGGTATGCAGGATTCGTGATGATGAGTGGCTAATGATGGGCGGGGTGAACATGATGGTAAGTTAAGTTCAATGTGTGGTTGCCTGCGACGATTCTAGTAATCTTGTGATAGGAGAAGGTGGGATGGAAGTGGCTAAGTAGCAGCAGGAACGCACCAGAGTATTTATCGAGCGCCTTCGTCCCAGGGGAACCTAAGCTACCGGCGCTACTTGGGGTATTCGTCGGAGAGCGAACAGATCTGTTATTACGTTGTGACTTCCAGGATAGGATTCGCTGTCTTAATGATCTCAATACGGTACCGTGGTTGTACCTGTATGCCTAGACCGCGCCTGACCTTGAATGATGCGATTTATTTCATTTGCAGTATACGTGTGCATACCAAGCTTTTGTTGTAGTTCTAGCCCTTCCCTACTCGAATTTCATCTTATTGATGATGCTGCCGATGCCTTCGACGTAGATCTCCACCTCATCCCCGTCTTTCAAGAAGCCCTTTGGTTCCATGAAAAGCCCCACACCGCTCGGTGTACCAGTCAAGATCGCTGTTCCTGCCCTTAGCGTCATACCTCTTGACAAATGCTCGATAATCTGCCCGATCGTGTAGATCATGTCATCTGTCCCTGTCTCTTGCCTCTTCTCGCCGTTGACCTTCGTCCAGTAATTGATCTTTTGCGGATCCGGAATCACCTTGGTACTAGCAATACACGGGCCAATGGGCGCAAACTTGTCGAAAGATTTCGCGTAACCAAATTGGCCACCGGAAACGTTGGCTGGCAGCTGGTAGTTGCGCGCTGAAACGTCATTGCCGACTGTGTAGCCGAGGACGACGTCTTGGAAATTTGAAGCGGAGACGTTCTTGCAGTCCTTGCCAATGACAATAGTAAGTTCGCCTTCGTAGTCGAGCATAGACTGGCAGTCTTTGTGGATTGGGATATCGTCTAATGGGCCTGCGAGGGCATCGCTGGGCTTCATGAAGATTGCCGGATTCTCCGGTATTTGAAGCTACGATTGTCAGTTCTAGGTATATGATGTTTTGCTCCGAATACCTTCGAAGTGGACAACGTACATTACACTCCTCCGCATGCTTCCTATAATTCAAGCCCACGCAAAGCAGAATATTCGTCGTCGGCAACGGGGAAAGCAACTTCGCTACCTTCGCCTTTCCACCCGTCTTTCTAAATCCATTCTTCACATCCCCGTCCAACACCTCAACTGTACTCCCTTGAATGTCTCTCGTCGGCGTCTCTGCTCCCAAATCACCATACACTATCTTCCCGTCCTCGCTCTCGAAACGAATCAATCGCTCAAACGCAGCCATGGCTCGTGACGTTGACGTAAACGATCTATTTAGATGTAGATGTGCAGATAAGAAGCGGGATGTGGATTGGTGAGAAGGTAAGAAGTGAGAGCGTGAGCAGTAGAAAAGATGACGCGCGATCATGGATGGTGTAAGCCAGGATTCTAAGCTGTTCTTGTACAAGTACGTGTGGAGTTGTGGTAAGCTGCCCCACGTTCCTTCAGCGGGGTCGAGGTTCGGCATTTCGATTGTATCCCGGACAGTACGGCTCACGGGACTACGCGTCAATATCTGGCGCCGAGGAGGAAGAATGTTCACCCGTGTTCATTTTCTACTAGTGATACTGCCTGTTCGAGCCAGCCCGGAGACATGTCCTACTCTACAGCCTACAAGTCTCTTCCATAACGCGTGGCCGAGACCTTCCGCTTTCTACGAAAGCAGATCATGCATTACCAATACTCTTACAATGTACCTCAACGCGGTGTCTATGCAGCGATCCATCTCCTTCCTCTTAGTCATATTTCCACTTCACCCACTCATCTCTACATCCCCATTACTCGCAGCTATCGCACCAGGGTCAAGCCTGCTCAAACAGCCCGGACAGTTATGCAGGACCATATGGCAAAACATATCGCAGTCGATGCAGAAGTGACTCTCACAAGCTCTACACTCGTAGCGACCCGATTCGCTAGCTTTTTGTTCCTCAACGTCCTCTCCGTCCCGCCTGTCGTTCATCTCGCCGTTGGTTTCTGTCCCTCTCGGCTCTTTCTCGATGGTAGGTGGCTTGCTAAATGCCGAAAGACAGCCCACGCATTCTTTACTGCCTTTTTCGCGGGCGCGCGCCCAGGAAACTGTGGACCAGTTGCGCAGAGGGAAGAGGTGGTGATAGCTCCTAGCTAAGTGAGTTGAGAGGAGGAGTGTGAGTTGGCAGGCCGGGCAGGTGATGGGTAAGGAGCAGACTTTTGCGCTGCATCGTGAACATGTGTATCCGCCCATTGTGAGGTTGCCGTGGCAGGCGCACATTGTGAGTTGGTCTTCGATCACTCTTGATGGGAAGCCCATCATCATGAGCGCAGCGGCAGATTCCGGCGGCGGTGCGCTTGTAGTTTGTTTTGTCTCTCGGATGACTGGCGGCGTCGTCGTTGCGAGGAGGAGTTCCTTAAGCATCTCTTGATCCGTGGCAATCGTATACTCGCCCTCATCTCCCGCGTTCGTCCTCGTCACAATCTCGGAGCAAATCTTGAGTCTTGCGCTCATGCCTATGATACTGACGCGTATCCGGTCCCGCACACATGCCTTGACCGTTTGATGTATATCCCCCGGGTCCAGACTCAGCAAGCTCCCAAAGACCACAATGACCTCTCTCGTGCCGTGACTCGGCGTATGATATAGCGTCGCACGCGCCAACTCCAGCGCATTCTGTAAACTCGGCGCACCCTTTGGTTCCTTGCCATCATCTTTACTTCTTAGCCCGGCGATAGCGGCAACGTGTTCTGCAGGATTGCCTGAGAGTTCGGAGACCCGTATGCAGACGCCGTCGTGCATGCCGAGGACGCTCATTTGGGAAATAGGATTTTGCTCGAAGAACTCGCGGATGTAGTCTTGCGCGTAGTTGATCATTGCGACGTAGCGATTTGGCCGCATATCCTTCTCCAGCATCGCCTCCGACAGATCCAATACCAGAACCACGTGGCGTATTATGCCTCTTTGGAAGGGCTTTGTGTCCTTGCGTAGTCGCTTGCGTTTGCGCTCTTCTTCGCGCTCTTGCACGCTCTGCTCTAGACTTCCATCGTCGGCGGGTTGTATGGCCTTTTCTACTGTGCGGGAGTATTCTGTCTCCCATGCGTGCCGTTTTGTCGGTTCTCCTCGCTCTGCGCCTGTTCTCTTCTGTCTCTTATTCGACTTGGACGTCGAAGTCGATTGCGCGCGTGTGCTTGAACTGCCGATTTTGGTTCCGACATACTCGTCGTCGGAGCCCTCGCCTTCGAATTCGTAGTCGGAATCGGCCATTGTTCGCGTATGTGCTCGCTATCTGCTGCAAGGGTTCCCGCAGATGTGGTTAAGATTTGGGGAGGAATGAGGCACGCCCGAGAACGCGGTCAGGACGGCTAGCGGAATGTGTCGCGTGGAATTAAAGTCTAAAGGGATGCATGCGGGGTATCTTGCGGCGAGGAAAGAGAACGCGAGAGGTGTCGTGTGCGGCGAGGTGGATGAAGTCGAGGGACGACGTGAAGACTTCTCAAGTAAGCAAGTCTGAAGGTGAAAGTGCAACAAGTAGTATAGGCGATGCAAATGTTTTCATTATTATATGCAGCCTGGCAAAGGTGCGGCGGGTACCGAGTGTCTGGAAGCTTTGTGAAGCTCGCGGTTGACGGTCTCAAGTCCCCAGATTCCACGCCAACCCACGTGATGAGTAAGACGCGCGCTCACGTTTGGCATGTGAAAAGTGAAGGCTTGATCTAGTGAATGAATATCGTCTTCTTTCAACAAAACATTATCTGTATATCGTAGCACTAGCCAGCATGACGCATTGAATGCGTCCAAAGAGCCCCAAAATGGTATACGCTATGCTTGGAAAAAATCATGAAAACATTACGCCATTGCTTGTTTTGCGCCCTCCACACATCCGGTCGTCACATCAGTTGTATGCTCCCGACCCCGCAACTGTTGGCATCGGCCAGTCGTCTTCAGTAATGCTCGACCAGAAGACCCAAATCATTATTACCGCGAGCAGGGTGAAGAGTGTCTCGAACAAGCCGCCGTTGATCTTGCCGCTGGTACCGCTGCAGATGTGGACGCTGATAACGTACTGGAAGATCTGTCCAATGGCGAATAGGAGGGCGGCGCCGAGGAGATAGACTGTGCTCTCGTTAGTGAGGGCTAGGTGCAATGGGTTGATGAATACGTACGCATTGGTTTACGCTCGCCAAGAATGCGAAGCACCAAGAAGGCTTCCAGAAGGAAGAAGACGACGAGGAAGACCAATGGTGCAAGCTGATAGAGCGTATATAGCGCATATGCCTGATTTGGTAGCTCAAGGGTGGAGTCCCAGTAGCCAGTCCAACTGAAACCAGTATCAAGCGCAATGTAGCCGGTGCCGACGAAGATGATGAGCGACGAGATGAGGAGCAGTCCGATTGACACTGCGGTGCCGTCATCCAGGAGCTGATAGCCAACCACGCCATTGAGCATGAGTATCCAAGTTGTTGCGGTAATAGCGGCGATGTGGATCGCTACGAAAGCCTGATGGATAGTTAGATGCGCCGTCAATCAATTTGCGCAGACTGTAACATACAATACGCGCCGATGTATTCAGAGGGAAACCGCCAATGGTGAAGATCTCGCAGAGCGAAATGACGATGTAGCCAAGGAGGAACAGCTGCATCTCTCTGCTTGTTGTCAGTACTCTCCGTCACTGCACTGAGCTTTTCCAAAATGCGCACCTTCGCCCAACAGCGGCCTTCTTTCGTTGCGATCTCCATAGCAGGAACGCGGAGACGACGATTGCCAGAGCGCAGATGATTATCGAGCCTGCGACAGTGAGCAGAGCGTTCTCTTCATAGCGCAACACACCACTGACCCAAATTGTGAAGCCTGTCACCTCCTCCTACGGGGAAGCCTTGCAAGGTACAACCTCCTTCCCATCCTGTGCCTTGTTTTGTCGGTGCTTGATTAAAAAGCTGTACACGACGGATGGCGGTTAGCGGCGCGCTCACGAACAATGGTCGGGCAAGGGGGTGGTAGAATTGCGACGTACGTAGCAGACTGGCGACGGTCAGTATGAGTGTTTAATAGTTTGCAGTGCGATGCGTGTCTGTTGCGTACCTGGTAATGTGGACCAAGAATTGCCTGTATCGCGACAAAAATCGTCGAATTTGCCGTATCGCGACATGGCTGGCTAGAGTCGAGTGGAGCTCAGCCTCGCGTTCACTTGGTGACTGTGCGTGCAGGAGCGATGATTGTCGAGTGGCAGGTTCAACGGCTGAGCGAGAGTGAGATTGGCGCCGCGGTGATAGGTAGCGGGCGTGAAAGCGCACTGCGGAGTGTTTGGAGCAAGTTGTGGAGAGATGATGCGCTGCAGCGTAGGTGATGCGTGGCTGGGGGCAGCTTCCGTGAAACAAGTTGTAGCCGCCAAGTCTTCGTTACCAGGGCGGGTGATGTGGCTGCAAATTCACGAGCCGAGCGTTCACCGTCCTCCGTGCCAACGCCCCTGTGTGAACGGTTGCCAAAAAGCAGCGCTTGGAGTGGTAGCAGCTGGACAGGTGAGAGATGGCTTTCTTGCTGCAACCAAAGCGATGCGAAGCTCTCAGCGGTCATCAGAAGCAACAAAGGAGCAAACAGAGTAATCTCACGCGTGGCCAATCATGTCCTGTGCGAATCCGCTAAGACGTCTCAAGACCAGGGGTGCAGATCAGGCTGCGGAGACCGCGGCGGCAGGACAAGCCACGCGCCTCGACTGAATCAAAACCAGGCTTGCGCACAACGACTCTCTGGCAACGGTAGAATGAGATCATACGAACTATCTATACCCAGCTGTATGTCCTAGTTCCTCTCGCTGAGCTCCTCGCCGCATTCATTCTGCTACGAAGCACAACAGCTAGCTATGCGCCAGGGGTTCAGAGACTGTGTTTCAAGCTGCAGCCGACCTGCCGCGGAGTGCAACTTGCGAACCCTTCCAGAAGACCCTTGCGTCTGCTGCTGGGAGATGGAGATGAAAAGTCTATAACAGCTTCGATGTCGTGTCAGGGATGTCCTATAGAAGACGTCTGATCTAGAAACGAATGAGACTAGTAAAGCCGGCGAATCTTCAACATGCTAGAAACGAACGGCTCAGAAGATCGTTTGCGTGGTTGACGCGTGAAGCAAGGGTGAGGGGTAAAGACGAGGGATTCACGAGGGATGGTGCACGTGGTTTTTCTGTCTTCAACATTCCCTAAACTTGATGCCTGACATTCAAGGCCCCGCGGTTGAGCTTCAAAAATATTTTTCAGCAACTACGGCGGCTTGTTGCTTGTGCGAAATCTAACTCGTGAAGATACCTTCAACCTTCGATGACGATAATATGTACGCAGTTGAATACTAGTAGAGACTACTGAAGTAAGTAGAATACCATGAATCTAGATGTATGCTCTGGGTGTGTGTCTGCTACACCGATTGTTGGTAGCGAGCAAGTGCGATCCATCCAGTATATATGCTCGATCGAGCCAAGTCCTAGATAACGCCCGTCCTTCTGCTGCAGCTGTACATCATCGCGCAGCACGTCCCGCGTCAACAGCAGGCTCACGTTGCGATTGTCTCCGAGATGGTCGGACCGAGGAGGAAAGGCGCCAAGCCCAGGCAGGACACCACGCTCAGCCGAACCGGGATCGCAGCTCATTCGCATGCACGCAACTGCAGACATTCCTGATCACGAAGCACTATCGTGCCTGAGATCCCTCCCCACCGCTGCCAGATGTGACTAGGTCTTGACCGCTCTCGCCCTAGGCTCACTCATTTGCACCGGTCGGCTGCTTGACCCTGTGACGTCCACCGCAGCCGCATTTTAGTTCCTTCTTACTTTCACGGTCTTGGAGTCGGGCTGCTCCCTAACAGCCGGCCATCGTCAAGATTCCTTCCTACTCGCACAGCAATAGGAGGCCTGCCAACATCCCGCTCCATACGCTATCGTCCTCGGCACGGCCGCGAGACCACGATTCGGCTTATCTCCTCGACGACCACGATAAGGACAGCCCGCGCTCCTCCTTCGACACTCCTTCCTCAGACTCTGGCCTTTCGGTCTGGAGTGACACAGGCGATCTTGTCGACCAGCTAGCTGAGCGAGAGGACCCTCTCCGCATCCGTCTGCGCGAGTCACTCGAGGGCAGCCGTCCGCCCAGGCATCGAAAACAGCAGAAGCGGGCTCGCTTCCAATCTCAGGAGGGTTTCCACGAGAAGGAGTCCTCGCGTATCAGGAAAGAGGACATTGAAATACCTGACCCAGGGCCGCGGACTATCTCGAGGGCGGACAAGTTACTCGCTGCCATTATGGCGCCCAACGACAGACCCTCCCGTATTCACGGGCTACACGGGAAGAAGTTGATGTAAGCCCCGGTACATGGTGTAGTATACAGACCAGCTACTAAAAAAATGCAGCTACTTCACCAGCATATTCGTCTCGTTAGGTGTGTTCCTGTTTGGTTACGACCAGGGAGTCATGTCCGGAATTATAACGTACGCCGTCCCGAATACCTCCGTACTCGATTATATCTGATAGTGTTGTGCAGTGGAATCTACTTCAAGGCCTATTTTGACCAGCCCTCGGCTGCCGAGCTGGGTACAATGGTCGCCATCCTGGAAGTCGGTGCTTTCATCTCCTCACTGGTGGTGGGCCGCATAGGTGATGTTTTGGGCAGACGTAGGACTATCCTGTACGGCTCCCTGATCTTCGTCGTTGGCGGGGCCCTCCAAACCTTCGCGGACGGTATGCCAATGATGCTGGTGGGGAGAATCATCGCTGGTCTGGGTGTCGGAACACTTTCGACCATAGTCCCTGTCTACCAGTCTGAGATCTCGCCGCCCCATAACCGCGGAAGGATGGGCTGCATTGAGTTCACAGGAAACGTTTCTGGATATGCTGCCAGTGTCTGGGTCGACTACTTCTGCAGTTACATCAAGAACGACTGGGCCTGGCGAGTTCCTCTGTTCATGCAGTGTGTCATGGGACTTCTCCTTGCGGGTGGCAGTTTGCTCATCTGCGAGTCCCCCAGGTGTGTTGCATAAGCATCCCTATATGCACATTACTAACGTATCTAGATGGCTGTTGGATAATGACCATGACGAAGAAGGCATCGTGGTCATTGCTAATCTGTTCGGAAAAGGCGATATCCATAACCCCAAAGCACGAGATGAATACCGAGAAATCAAAATGAACGTGCTTCTCCAGCGCCAGGAAGGTGAACGATCATATTCCGACATGTTCAAGCGGTATCGTAAGCGTGTGTTCATTGCCATGTCCGCCCAAGCCCTCGCGCAACTCAACGGCATCAACGTCATCTCGTACTATGCACCCCTTGTCTTCGAAGAGGCTGGCTGGGTAGGTCGCCAGGCCATCCTCATGACTGGAATTAATGCCATTACCTACTTGCTATCCACGATTCCGCCTTGGTACATCATCGATACACTCGGCCGAAGAAAGATTCTTCTCTCTGGAGCCCTCATGATGGTCGTCTCGCTGTCCGCCATTTCGTACTTTATCTTCCTCCAAGCGAGCTGGACGCCGAACATGGTTGTGATATTCGTCATGATCTACAACGCCGCGTTTGGATACTCATGGGGCCCTATCCCATGGCTTTACCCACCAGAGATTCTTCCGTTGAGCATTCGCGCAAAGGGTGCCAGTCTGAGTACCGCGACCAACTGGGCGTTTAATTGGCTGGTGGGAGAAATGACGCCCATATTGCAGGAGCGCATTCAGTGGCGCCTGTATCTGATCCACGCGTTCTTCTGCGCTGCTAGTTTCGTCATTGGTAAGTACAATGCTCATCCAGCCAAACTAGGGAAGAATGCTAATACCTAGATAGTATACTTCATCTATCCGGAGACCGCAAACGTTCGTCTCGAAGATATGAATTCCTTGTTTGGAGACGCCACCTCAGTCATGCCCACCCCACAAACGCTTGCCGAAGCAGAGTCGCTCTTCAGCGGAGGCCGCGGCTCTCCTGTGCCATCATTGGATATCCGAAACGGACAGCGTGCACAGGATGGTGCTATTCCTGGACTCGATATTGACCCGCCTGATATTGAGAGCGGTAAAGATCTCTCGAAGGCCGAGGCTGAAGGCAGTGAAGGCATCGGTGGCTGGATCAGTAACATGGTCAAGAGGACGAAAGGTAACGGAGAAGGTGACAGCTCGAGTGGAAAGTACAAGCGGATAGGGCAGGATGACGAGTAATTCACCTGCGTAACATTTGGAGGATTGTCATTTGTAAAGATTTCTGCATCGCA
The DNA here is from genome assembly GCA_021596325.1 of Parafenestella ontariensis. NCBI lineage: Eukaryota > Fungi > Ascomycota > Dothideomycetes > Pleosporales > Cucurbitariaceae > Parafenestella > Parafenestella ontariensis. The sequence goes on from JAKGDA010000024.1 coordinate 336,162, forward strand.
TGCCCTTTATTAGACATTGGCAGCAGCATGGTTCGATATCCACGAGCAATGTCTCGGCTTGCGAAGTTTTTGGGTTGATAGAGGACGCATAGCATTCTGAGGCGCGATTATTGTATGTGTTTGAACGAGTCTAGGGAAAAGAGGTCGTCTTGCTTCTTAAAGCAACTATAGACGAGGAATATAAGCTCTTAGGCTACAATCCTGGATCCTGTCTGCTAATATAGTGCCCGGGCCATTGACTTTGGCATCGACTCTTCTTGCAGGGTCCCGAACTAGTGCACAAAAGCATTACGTGAAGATAGCTGGCCAGAAATGCAACAGCAAAGGCTCCATACGTGAATGGGATTTCCAATGTTCTGAAGAAGGGAGTCTCTATATGCACGTGATATCGCAACAGGTGTCGCTTCTTCCCCTTGCACACGCGGCCGGCCCTAGCTCCTTCAGCTGCTCGTCTACTCTATTTTGGTACAGCCCACCTCCTCGATACCGCATCGCAAGGGGACTTTTCACTCTGTCCTTTCCTTGTGAGCACATTCATGCTCTCACTCTCCTGGGCGGTTTCTTCTACGGCTTAACGCCACTTTTAATTCTTACTTTCGCTCGAGTCCCAGCCACGGCTCAAGTAAGTCGACGACGGTGCGCGAACCTCCGTGGTACCGACTCAACACAGCACCCAATCCAGCCTCACGCCACGAATCACTCCCTGACACCTTGCAAATACGCGCGAAAGGTCTTACACGGCGGATCTCGAAGCTAGAAGCCGTTCAACATGGCAGCAACGGCGCGCACAACGGGCGCAGATGGACAGGCGGAAGAGCTGCGGAGGAGAAATGTTGCTGCACAATCAACAACACCAGTGGTGGCAGAAGCCCCTGCAAAGGAGAAATCCAAGGAGAAGGTACGCTCTCCCAAATTACGCGACATCAAAGCTCTCAGCAATGCTTGCAGCTACTCCCCCAACTGCTCGAGCTAATCAATATACAGCCATTCAGCGTCATCTCCTTCCTCGACGAGTACGAGTTCATCTGGGCGCCGCTGATATTCACCGCCTTCGCCTTCTTCACCCGCATGTACAAGATTGGTCTGTCCCCGATTGTCACCTGGGATGAGGCTCAGTAAGCAGGACTCCCACTCTACAATACATGTACTTTTTCTAACATGGTGCAGCTTTGGCAAGTTTGGGTCACATTACCTCAAACGCGAGTTCTACTTCGATGTCCACCCTCCGCTCGGAAAGATGCTCGTCGGTCTGTCGGGATACCTTGCAGGATACAATGGCTCGTTCGAGTTCAAATCTGGAGAAACATACCCTGAGGAGCTGAACTACACCTTCATGCGCCTCTTCAACTCGGCATTCGGTGCTGTCTGCGTGCCCCTGGCCTACTTCACCGCAAAAGAACTGAACTTTCGGAGACCTGTCGTCTGGTTCGTCACCCTTGCTGTTCTGTGCGAGAACTCGTATACAACCATTAGCCGCTTTATTCTGCTCGACTCTATGCTGCTCTGCTTTACCTTCACTACCGTCTTCTGCTGGTCCAAGTTCCACCGCCTGCAAAAGGACCCCTTCTCGCCTGAGTGGGGTCTTTGGCTGATGCTCACCGGTGTCTCGATCGGATGCGTCTGTAGTGTCAAGTGGGTCGGTTTCTTCGTCACAGCTTTGGTCGGACTGTATACTATTGAGGACCTCTGGAACAAGTTTGGCGATCTTAGGATGCCGAAGGTATGCGCAATTCGAACCTGATGTGTTTGAAGTAAAGTTAACACGACTAGATCGAGCTCTTCACGCATGTAGCTTTCCGCGTATTTGGCCTCATCCTCATCCCTCTGGCGGTTTACATCTTCTCGTTCTACCTACACTTCCTAATCCTGGAAAACAGCGGACCTGGAGACGCCCAGATGAGCTCGCTCTTCCAAGCTAATCTTCGCGGAACTGAGGTGGGCAAGGACAGCCCACTGGAGGTTGCATACGGCTCCAGGGTGACACTGAAGAACATGGGATACGGAGGTGGTCTTCTTCATTCCCATGTTCAAACCTACCCTGAGGGCTCCACCCAGCAGCAGATTACTTGTTATCACCACAAGGATGCTAACAACGACTGGTTCTTCTACCCCAACCGCCACGAGGTCGATTACCAGCCGGACGAGGAACTCCGCTACCCTGGAAACGGTGCTGTCATTCGATTGATCCACGCTCAAACCGGCCGCAACCTCCACTCGCACCAAGTCGCTGCCCCTGTTACCAAGAGTGACTGGGAAGTCTCTTGCTATGGCAACACAACTGTCGGTGACACGAAGGATCATTGGGTTGTCGAGGTAGTCCGTGATGCTGCTTCAAGCGACCGCTCCAGGATCCGAACACTCACCACTGCCTTACGTTTCAAGCACAAAGATCTCGGGTGCTACCTTCGTGCTGGCAATGTCAATCTACCTCAGTGGGGTTTCAAGCAGATTGAGACAACCTGCGTCAAGGCAAACAATCCCCGCGATGTGTATACTCACTGGAACATCGAGAGCCATACCAATGAGAGACGTAAGCACCCTCTTCACAGGCGTCCTTTTGTATCTTTACTGACTGCAATAGTTCCCGCCGGTAACCCAGGCGACTACAAGTCTCCATTCTTCCAGGATTTCATTCATCTCAACGTGGCTATGATGACTTCCAACAACGCCCTCGTTCCCGATCCTGACAAACAAGACGATCTGGCCTCTGCATTTTGGCAATGGCCTCTCCTCCACGTTGGTCTCCGCATGTGTGGATGGAACGATGACAGTAAGCAGCTCCTTTATCAGACTCTCTACTCTCACTAATACGCCCACAGTCGTCAAGTACTTCCTCCTCGGTAACCCAGCTGTCTACTGGGGCAGTACTGCCTCGCTCGGCATATTTGCGCTAATCGTTGCCTTCTACCTTGTCCGCTGGCAACGCGGCTACAACGAACTCAAGCCCGCTGAGATCGACCAAATCCACTACTCTGGAATCTACCCCGTTATTGGTTGGTTTTTGCATTACATCCCCTTCGTCGCTATGGGACGTGTTACATATGTCCATCACTACTATCCGGCACTCTGGTTTGCGATTATTGTGATGGGCTTTTGCTTAGATTGGAGTACGAGGAAGCTCAGTAAGCAGGTGCAGTGGAGTATCTTTGCGGTGCTCTACGTGATCGTTATCGGGCTCTACTGGCTGTTCAGGGCCATCAGCTTCGGTATGGTGGGACCGAGCACTCAGTGGAAACATCTCAAGTGGTTCGACAGCTGGAGGATGACGGACTGAAGAACAGACGTTTGACTGTGGCAACGTACGCTACACGAGGTTGGCATACTTCGAGGCACTGCAAAAATGAATGGTGATGAAAAACGGTACGCTCTCGATTTCTGGAGATCATTGAGGGTCTGATTTGTATGCTTTGTAACAACATCTTCTTGTCTCAACTTCTTTACAACATTCTCTAGGGACATGGATAGAGTGCATGCTTATGCGTTAGGGTATGGGCTGGTTGCGAGGTGTTAGAGGGGAAACCGCGGATAAACTATGTCTGCTGCTGCATAATGCGATTGAACTCCAGCTCCTCATACATTTATTTATTTCGTCAATCTCATATTTGAACACGATTTGACAAAGTCAGCAACATCATCGCGTCGCCAATTTTTCTCAAGATTCCGCGGACCATTACCACTAGCTACGGCAGCTACCCCGGATTTGCAGGTTTGACCCCACCATACCAACCTTCCAACACCATACTGCCCTCGCAAGCCTAATCGAAGTAAGCCAGTTATCGGTCTCGTCACATCGAACCGTACCCCGCGAGCCAATGACGTGCATCAAGCGATGAGCTACTCGTGATGCCGAGGTCTAAGATTACCCTTTGACACGGTTGGAGCGAGTCCGTCTGACGAATGGTTGTTGATGGTTTGAGATGGGCGCATCAGCTCCCCTCTTTGTGTGCCACGGAACCGCAGTGCCATGCATAAGCTCAGAGGAAGCTATAAAACAATCTTCGAGACTCCTACGTTGCATCCCCTGCATTTTGGGTTCTTTCAACGCAAAGATGTCTGTCGCGCTTCAACGCATATCTAACCTCCTCACACTGTCGATCGGGCAGGTCGCGCTGAACCCTATTGTCACTGGTAGCGTTCTCTGGATTCTGACGAAAGGACCTCCTCGGCTTCGGAGCGAACTGTTCAGCCGAATTTCTGCGCTTCGTGATCCTCACCGCTATGCACAGATACTCAAGGTGCTGAAGTGGTGTCTCGCATTCGGTGTCACTGGAGTTTTGAACAAGCAACTAAACCATATTGCTTTGAACGCAGGAAGATTCAAGAGCCAAAAGGCAAGGTGGAACTGGAGTCAAGAAGTCGCTGTAGTCACTGGAGGATGCAGTGGGATTGGAGAGTTGATTGTGAAGAGGTTGGTTAATCGAGGAATTACGGTTGCAGTGTTGGATATCCAGAAACTACCCCGTAGTCTGCAAGGATGTATGAATGGGCTTTCTTTCCATATTCAGTCCCAAGCTAATCGGTATCTCCCTAGATGCAAACCTCAAATTTTACGCCTGCGACATCACAGACCCAACAGCCGTGTATTCCACAGCAGAGAAGATCAAGTCCACACTCGGCGCGCCTACCATCCTCATCAACAACGCCGGCATCCTTAAATGCCACACCATCCTCAACACCAGCGACGAGTTCCTCAAAAAGATCTTCGACGTAAACGTCCTCAGCAACTGGTACACGCTCAAAGCCTTCCTGCCCGCCATGATCGCCTCGAACAAAGGCCACATCGTAACCATCGCCAGCACCGCCTCGTACGTGGGCGTCGCGGGCATGGCAGACTACACCGCCTCCAAAGCCGCCATCCTCTCAATGCACGAGTCGCTCAACCTCGAGCTCAAATACCACTACCGTGCCCCCAACGTCCTAACCACGTCCATCCACCCTAACTGGGTCCGCACGCCGCTGCTTGCGCCCGTCGAGCAGGAGCTCAAGCAGCGGGGCTCGGTCATTATTGAGCCGCAGGCTGTGGCGGATAAGGTGGTGGAGAGGATTGTCGGGTGTACGGGGGGCCAGGTTTTCTTACCTGAGAGTGTGGCGAAGGTTAGTGCGTTGAGGGGGTGGCCGAATTGGGTGCAGGAGAGGCTTAGGGGTGGTATTAGTGAGACGATATATGAGAGTGCGAAGTAAATTGGAGGTGGGGAGGAATCGTGGATTTGACTGGATGTACGGATGGGAGATCTAAGAAAGACTGAAGAACGAAAATGCAATGTCCAGCTATGCTCATTTAGGGAGCGAGGGTACGAAGTCGAATGGATTATGCAGAATCTTAGTAGGCAGCACACAGGATGTCGAAAGATATATTACCGTCCGAATTGAAGTATGCTCCGAAAGCCACCTTGACTTGCGTATCGAAGGACCACGCGCCTTCATCAACCATTTGCTGAGATTCGCAAGGCTTATGCAATGTGGAAAAAGTGTGGTGACACACGACCACATGCAGAAACAAGCTTCTTCTTCTGGCAGGTTTGCTGAAAAGGCGTTGAAAACTGCATGCAGCGTGCCGTGTTTGTCTGCAGTGTGTGGAGAGATTCCCGTTTCTCTGCCGTGCCTGCCGTGTCATTCACGCTAGCGCCTCGGTAGGCGCGTCGACGCGTCTTCCCGGTCACGCCCAACACCAAGCACTTTACAACCACTTCGAAGCGTGAAAATCAACACTACATAATACAACCCACACTTTCGAATCATGGACGAGACAATCGAAGATGTCCAGATGGACACGCAAGAGATCGAGCAGGCAACCCCACTTTCGGACGTCTTCATGGCACCGTCGATTCACAAGCCCGACATCCTGGCGGGCAAGTCGTACTCGCACTTCTCGCCAATCCCGCAGCAGATTGCTGAGGACATGTCCACGGAAGTTGTGCTAGGTGTCGACGAAGCGGGGAGAGGTCCTGTGCTAGGTACGTCCTCTAATCGAGCTCCGGGGTGTGGAATAATGACTAACGAGCGCACCAGGTCCTATGGTCTACGCACTCTTCTACCTACCAATTGAGCTGCATCACTCCCTCCTAGCCGACACACACCACTTTGACGATTCCAAAGTCTTGACACCCGAAGTCCGCTCCAACCTGATGCGCAAGCTCTGCATGAAGGGCTCAGATCTATACGAAGCGGGCGGATGGGCAACACGACTGCTATCGGCACAAGATATTTCAGCGCATATGTTGTCGCCCGCTGTGTACAATTTGAACGCACAAGCCATGGACGCAACGATCGATTTGATTAAAGGCGTCTTAGCACAAGGCGTGAACGTCAAGGAGATTTACATCGACACAATCGGCAGGCCAGAAATATACCAAAAGAAACTAGAGAGGATATGGCCTACGATCCGCATCACAGTCGCCAAGAAAGCCGACAGTCTATATCCCGTTGTCAGTGCTGCATCGGTGTGCGCAAAAGTCACCCGAGACGCAGCGCTCGATGTCTGTTTTGAGCCCTACCATAACCAGAATGCCGAAGCGGCGCAAGGCGCAGAGGTCAAAGTAGCTTGGGGCTCGGGATACCCATCTGATGCACGGACAACGACTTGGCTGAAGCAGAATATGGACCCCGTGTTTGGATGGGGCAACGAGTGTCGCTTTTCGTGGGGGACGGCGAAAGAGCTGCTTGAAGGGAAGAAAGCGGATGTCGCTGTAGATTGGCCTGTTGAAGACGATGGAAACGATATGCGCATGACGGACTTTTTTGTCGGGAAGAATGAGAGTGGTGGAGATGAGCTTGTTGACTGGTTTGGGAAGCGCGTCACTGAGGAAATGGAGGTTTTCTAGTTCCTCTTTTGATAAGTGGACGTAACTTCGCATCAAGCTCTTCCTGCAACGGCATGTGAAGACGCGACATCCCCTCCGCGGAGTCCAAAAACAAATGTTCTGGTATGCTCACGTACCATGATTCTGGTCGAGAGATAGGGCTGACCGGGGCTGCAGGTCACGGAACCCGGGCGTTCCTTCCCGCGTTCCTTCCCGCTACGTCAAACGATCTGCGCCGGGCATCAACAATGTTGGTCCCCGGCACGGCAGCATCATCCAACAAGGCGATTCTTCAGACTTCGCCAATGTCATAGGGCAGCGATGGGGTGCCTGAACCGCAAGTCTGACAGAATGACATATGTGTATGCAAAGCGACTCCTTTATGCTGGGTGACCAGCCAGGGTTGAAGCATCTTAGGTCACAATTGAAGAAGTAGATTCAATCGGCTCGATTACTATTCTTTCCAACATTTCTACTCTAATCTCCTCAGCCTGTTTGTCAATTGCATTTCAGGGTTTTAAGTAATTTGTTTGTGGTACATCTCTGCGGCTTTTCGGGTACGGCTTCTTCACTGAAAGGAGTACTCCTCACCAGCACTCGCAACTTCACACTATCCACGTACCTTGTATCAACCGGCGAACGAAAAAAGCAACACTTGACGATCACCCCGTTTGACGGCAGTCAATACGTCAACCTTTTTTTTTACATTCGCCTTCGAGGCTGAATTAGTTACCCATCAACCCTACAAGCAGCAGTACATATAATCCGAACAGCATAGAAGACACAGAACGAGTACTTCTAGTTCAGCCCCAAATGTGTATCATACTGCCTGTCAACCATATCCCTTGTACACACACTGTCTTAAGATGGCAACACTGCATTGATGCAACCCGTACCGGAACTCAAGGTCTCACACCCTGCGGGAAGATTCGACAATACGACCGAGCGATTCTTACACGCAAGCTCTGCGAGGACTGTGGCGGAGCGAGGTTCTTCGCACGAAGAGGTGGAGTCGCTGAGCGTGGCAACGGCAGCCGTCCGGCAACTCCGGAGACCAGTGATCATGATGAAGCCGATGACTCCGGATATCACAGTGATGTCATGGACGAAGAAGAAGAGGAGCAGGAGGGAGTGTCTGATTATGATGAACTCCCGTTTTCGCCAAGGGCGATGGCACCGTCATACGTGCGAATGAAGCAGCGCACTACTCAACGCAAACGAAGGTCTTCGAATCACAGACCATTGAACTGCAAACCGAGCTGGACGCCGAACTTCAAACGCGAAGATATCCTCGAAGATGTCTCGTATGATCGTGCACAGCGTGGCTCGATTGGTTCAATGACAGCGAAACTCGAGGGGAACATACGGTGTGAGTCGAAAGCACAGGCAGGCGCGATGCACAACAAGGCAAGCATCACCACCGCAACCGTGATAGGAGTGGCATGCACGACTCCGCACACAGAAGGAAGGCCTCAGCCACCAATAAGACGCGTATCAACGCTCCTACATCCCTCGTCGCCGCCGATCGAAACAACACCAACCACAACCACGACAAGAACCGTGCAAACCGCCAAAGCATTCCCATTCCCCCGCCTCGTGCACACCCGCAACCCGTCCATGGAGCGAGAACGAGCATCCGACCGAGCCATGAGCCAGATGTCGACGTTGCTGCACCCTTCGTCGCCGTCTGAGGCGGAGAGAAAAGGTATACTACTGCAGCTACAACAGCAGCAACAGCAGCAACAAAGCGAGAACCCTTCTTCGTATATTCAACCCAGCGCAAGAGCACATCACACGCTCAAGATCCCCCGCCCCGCCGCTCCACAGCGTAAAACCTCGACTCTTCTGCATCCATCAAATCCGACACCCGCCCCTGAGCAACAACAACAACGACGACTATGACGACAGTGACCCAGCAACTCAACCAGTGGAGACGATAATATCCGTTCCTCCCCGCCATCTAACAAGGTCCGTCTCAACGCGCAGAACCTCAACACTCCTTCATCCTTCTCCCCCCTCGTCGCCCTCAGTGTCACTCCCACTTTCCCCGCCACAACTGTTGTCACCGCCGCCGCCTCGTCGCCGCACCACAGGTCGAGAGCTCCCCACAACAACACCACGCGTTGTGCCGGCGCTTCTCCACACGACGTCTGCGCCTGCTCCGCGTAGCGTGACGGCGCGCCGGATGTCCGTTTTTCATTCGTGTCTTTCGGATGAGGAGGGAGTTGGGAATGAAGGCAGTGGTGGAGAGACGGGAACAGGGGGTGAAAGGGACAGGGGAAAGGGTAGGAAGGAAGGGGAGGTAACGCCACTGTCTTGTCCGCCGGCGGTTATTAGGTCGGAGACGGATGTGTTTAGTGTTGCGTATGGGAGGGATGTTGGAAGCGGTGGTGGGGATGAAGAGACAGAGATGGAGGGAGTGTTTGGAGATTACGATTCTGATTCTGCTGAGGAGGCGGAGGGGGTTCTTCTTGCTAATTCTGCGCGGGTGGCGAGGGAGAGGAGAGTGAGAGGCGGATAGAGACCAAGTGGTTCAGCTGCCTTGTGCACAGCATTACGAGTTTGCTTGATGGATGGAAGGGTGTTTAGTGTATTACTTTGTAAGAGAATAAACTATTTGTTTCCGGCGTTAGCTGAGTATATCTGCATCTGCATTAATGATGGGCGTTGTAGTGTGTGGGCATTGTAAGTATTTGATGAGGCATTCTAGGCTAGTACAATACAATATGTTTCGATTTCGAAAAAGAAACAGGGAGACTAAATGCTTATCGATATCGATTTTCCCAAGTTTCAGTCGGTCATGTACAATCTCCCTCAAGACCTGATCGTATCTCATATGTGCCGCCTTCTCCCACGGAGGTCCAAGGTCTGTTGAGTGATCTTTCCACCATTTCTCTCCTAGGCGCCACGCCCCCGCCCTCTTATTTGCCGTACAAATATTTATACCGCGAACCCATCAATTTACCCACCCCTATCTCGTCCCCGTATCTCGATCAGTACTCGGCCAACCTCAGCCTCCGTCCAATATTCCTGCGTATAACGTCGCGCTCGACCGAAGGTTCAGCTTCGCCGCGATTCGCATTGAGTGCCTGTCGTAGCATGCCCGCGTCGAAGAAGCCATCTATGAAAACAAGGAAATCAGCGAACTGTATGAAACAGCGAGAAACAATTCGTCATAAATTTGATGAAGTCGAGTTCTTTGTCTATAGGGGAAAGGTGCAGAGGGGGTATATACGACGCAGATTCTATGAAAAAGAAAGGGTATATGGAATAGAAATGGCGACTAAGAAGAAGTGTAAATCGGCCTCCGCACGGCAACTTTCGTGCACCTCCTCGTACGGAACGTCCTGATCAACGTCGGCCGCCTAGGAGTGCTCACAAAGACCGGCGTCATAGGCCTGAAAGGAGGAGATTGTGGGGGCGTGGGTGGTAAAACAGAGTGTGGGAAAACAAGGTTCTCGACTTCATCAAGGGTGAGAGAGGGAGGGGAAGGGGGAGGCCTACATCCACCAAGGCCGTCGTCGTCGTCTTCTTCGTCAACGAGACTTTCTGCTGGCGTTTGCTGTTTGCCGCCGTCGCCGAGGATGATTCTGCCGCGGCTCTTGAGGCGCGCTGCGTTGGGTCGGTCTTCGGCCTCGCGGGCGCGAGAGGCGGTTTTGTCGGCGGAGGTGCCGCGGCGTTTGATTTGACGGAGGAGCTTGCGGATTTCGAGGAAGTAGGATTCTAGTGCGTCAATGAAGCGTGATGTCTGTCGGTGTTTTGAGGACGCGCAGATGGAAATGCTGCCGTCTTTGATAATGTAGCCAATACCGAAGCCATCGGCAGAGGTTGGGCCAAAGCCGAATTGTCGCAGCGAAGGATTGCCGCAATTTGACGTTGAGAGAATGGTGGTGTTAATCTTGTCCCATCCGCCGTCTGCGAACATAGCGGGCATCGAATGTTGCATTGGCGCAGGCGGTGAGCTTGAGATGGACCCATTCTCTGATAGTACTGAATTGCGCTTAGGAGACGCCATGCCAACAGATGCTTCCGGGCTTGAAGGTCGTGTAGAGTCCCAGCCATCGCTGCTAGCTATCTCAGCCGACTCATCAATGGCGCGTTGCCATATGCAATAAAGAGCGTAGAGATGACGGTCGGGTCCTTGCGCTTTCGCGCAGTCCCTTGTATTCTCGGTGTGCTTCTGGCAGGCTTTGCGGAGGGCGTCGATCTTCGTCGTTGCTGGGTTCTCGCCCCAGAACGTCCTTAGGAAGTTGACGGACTCTTCTGTAACTGATCGGATGGCCTCGGTACGTCCGTGATAAAACACCTTGGTCATGGCTGGCTCGTATACACATTCTATTCTTCCATACAAGCCATAGTAAGCAGCTTGGAATGCCATCTGAACAAAAGCATCAGGAGAGAAGCCCATTGAAGTCATAAAGTTCTTTCCGTAGTGCGGGAATTCCAGGGTTGCAAACTCATTCTGCTGGATGAGGTCCGCAAGGCGCGTCTCAGCGAAGCGAAGCGCTGTGCTGAGCTCAGGGATCATATCCCACTCGAGCTTATGAGGGGTGGTTTGGACGTCACCGAAGCTATCAGGATCTCGCTTTGCTGGATCGGGGCTTTGGGAGGCCCAAAGGCTGGGTGCACTACCGTTGATCGTCCTCGCGAATCGGAGAATGGTGTCTGTGTACAGGTCTGAAGCGAATCGAAGAACAGTATGACCATCAACACCGGTATGCTCGAAGTTAATGCCAGCACTGCCGTTTTTGCAGACAATGATCTGTAGTTTATCGTACCAGCGATTCGTGCAAGTACCGACTTGAACGCCACGCTCAACCTTGCTGGTACCGCACAGCATGTTCATGCACAAATCTGCACCAGTTTGTGGCTCGGTGTAATCTAGACACAGAATGAACAATGCGGAGTCGACAATGTTCAGGCAGTCGGAGTTATTGGACCCCTCTTCTCGATGGAGAACATCACGAAGGCCAGCCCACACTTTTCGATTCTCCGTACTCAAAACGCCTAATGCGCCTTTCGCGGCTTCTTGGATGGGCACTTCTTGCGCATCCTCGACAATGACCTGCAAATTGAGAGCGATATCCTTCTCCGACATAATCAGATCGTTATTGTCGTCGAGAACATCGAACCAATAGAACTGTCCGGAGCACATGACAACAATATGCTTTGATGTTGGGTCCTGGCCGATCTGACATCCATTCTCGGTGGGTATTCTGGCGGTACCAAACAATCTTGAGTATTGATACATGCAAAGTGGTTGACCCCGAACGGTATCGGGTGGCAACTCTTCTAGACGAACAGCTCTAACGAAGGAAAGTGCCGAGACGACTAATGAGGCCGCACGGGTGACTTGGTTGTTGCGAGCCGGGGTGGGGTCATCTTCCAGTAGGAAAAACGGATTTAGATTGAGTACCACCGGATTATCAAAATTCAAATAAGAATCGTACCCTAACGGTCGGTCAGCGCATGCTACTTATTTATGGATGATACTTTGAGGCGTCATTTTTAGAATGTCGCGGGAGTTCCTTGGAGATGCTCAGGTTCGCAGACTACGAAGTGTACTTACAGAACTGCTCGATGTAGTTTGCTTTGCCACTGGCATACTTCTTGAGCTTGTCCTGCAGGACAGGCCCATCTGATTTGAGGAACTCATTGATTGAAAGAACAGTGTCGTTATGTTCCTTGGGGGACTGAAGGGGCTTTAGAGCGGCGATGTACTTTTCACATGAACTTTCGAGTTCGGGGATAGGAAGCTTTGGAAGCTTGTCCTGATGGGCAAACGTAATACCTGGCTTGGAGTTTGGATTTGTGGAGTGCGCCAATGGTGCCTTTGCTTCAGACGAATAAGACTGGGTGCTTTCTTTGGCTGAGGCTTCTGAGCGAACTGCGCCGTTGACCTCAGAGGTGGACATCTTGGTGGCGGTTGCTAGCGACTCCATCAAAGAGGAGGGTTGAGTGAAAGTGCGGACTGCCATGACGGTTAATAAGGTTCAGGCGTGGAGAGGCGAGATGAAAGTGACGATGTTGAGGAGCCGCAAGGCACTGCGGTAGAAATAGTGACAGTCTTGGAGACAGTAGGCCGGCATGAGGACGCTCGCGATCGGCTGAGAAGGTGGGGATACTTGGGATAGGAAGGACTCTTATAGAGTCAGGACGAAAGGGGAAAGCTGCATTAGGGTGGATACCAGCTGGCGTCTAGGCATGTGAAACGCGGCGATAGGCTTTGTAATAACGGGCAAGGTGATCCAAGAAGTTGCTCAGAGCCGGCCGTGACGCGGAACGTGATCCGTACATGGCAGACCAGAGAGGAGAATGACCCGACAGTGTGAACCAACAAAACGCTCATGCAAGGAAATGCAACTTACTCAGTAGCGCCAATCCCTCGGGGTCCTAGATGAGGTGTAGATTTGCTGATTCTCTCCAGATTTGAATTTGGTCGCGCTGCTACTGTCAATGGAATCCCTTGTGTGACAACTTACTGCACCTTGTGGACCTCTTCGCGGTGTCCAAGACCAGTAGGATGAGGATCAGGAGCCGGAAAATGGCTGCCGCCGCCAAAAAAGAGCAGCTGTTGGTCGAACTCGGCCAGGAGGATACGGCTACCGCGTAAGGCTGCCCCGAGGTGTACTAGCCAACCCTGCTGGGAATTAGCTGTCAGTGCCACGGACGAGTGGAAGTGTCGGTGGTAGGGTGGGCTTATAAAGAAACACGCGCCGCCCGCCGCAACGTACGTGGGCCTGGGTTTCCGGCTAATCGGAGGAAGAGCAATTCTACAAGTAGCTTCACGAAGGGGGTCCAGCGAGCAGCAGCAGCAGCAGTCTGGTCTGAGGGGTGAATGACAGCTAGTGAAGGCGCGAATATGAGCAGCTGCAGCTCATGCGATGGCTGCTCACGAGCCTAAAGGCAGACGACGGGCGGCAATCACCAGACTTGCTCGTCTGTAATGCGGGATGGCCTGAGTGGCCGATGTGTGCTCCAGCGCAGAACGCGTGGGGATTGCGGGGAACGCGGCTTCCTTTGATGCCACGGCCAGTGACGTCGGCCACGGAGAAACGGAAACCCCCACTGGGCGGCCAAGCAGCCAGTCGCGCCCGCGCATCTCGAACGTCGCGACGATAGTCCATCACGCGTCGCGCGTTCCACCTCGCCTGCACACCAGGCCACCGTTGCGCGTGCCATCCGCAGAGCCGCGCAAATGCTAGACATCGGCGGCCCATGACGGACCTGCTGCAGGTGCTCCCTGACTTTGATGCGAAGCCATACACGCATCTGCTGCCCTCGCTCGACAGAGCCCTGATAACCACAAACGACCTGCTCACCCTTGAGGCTGCGGATGTCGCAAAGCGCGCCCAGCTCCCGGCGGGCGAGCTGAGGAAGCTCACAGAAGCTGTTGTATCGGCCCTGCACCGCCAGCTCGGTTTCGGAGGAGAGGAACCAGTCGGCAACTCCTTCTTGACTGCATCGGGTAACCCGCAGGCCTCGAACAGCGGATGGAGCTGTATAAGCACCTTGGATGAAAAGCTTGATGCTGCTCTAGGCGGCGGTGTTCCTCGTGGCTACCTGGTTGAGGTCACTGGCGAGAGGTAAGCCCTATAGTGCCCCGAATATTGTTCAATGTGCCCCAAATCAAGTACTCTCCTCCGGCCACCAATTGACAATTTGTAGTGGTGCCGGTAAAACACAGCTACTCCTCACCCTCTTGTTGGCCTCGCAGCTGCCTCCTCCGCACGGCCTTGCAAAGTCAGCAGTCTACATCTCTACCGAAGCCGTACTCGCAACCACTCGTCTCACCCAATTGCTCTCCTCTCACCCGGCCCTCTCCTCATTACCGCCCGAGGAAAAGCCCTCGCTGTCGCGCATCCTGAGCATCCAGACCCCGGACCTCGAGTCGCAAGAGCACATTCTGCGCTACCAGCTGCCCGTGGCCATAAAGAAACATGGAGTAGGTCTTGTCATCTTGGACTCTGTTGCTGCCAACTATCGCGCCGAGTTCGAGAAGAAGGGTGCAAGGAATGGCGCCGCATCTATGGCGATACGGGGTACCCAGCTCGTGCAGCTAGGCGCCTTGCTGCGTGAGCTCGCGCGCACCGAGGGCATTGCAATTGTAGTCGCGAATCAAGTCGCTGACCGCTTCACCAAACCGCCTTCCTCCGCATCCTCTAACACTGTCTCTCGAACCACGTCCATGAACAGCCAAGGCAATGGTCGTGAGCACACACCCCAGCCTACTGATCCAGCCTCCCAACTCGAAGGCAGTCTACTTCTATCTCCCGATCCACTTGCCCTTGACCACCAACAGCGATGGTTCACCGGCTGGGGCGACATACAGTACGAACCACACCATGCCCAAAAGACGCCGTCACTAGGTCTTGTCTGGACGAATCAACTCGCCTGTCGCATTGCCCTCATCAAGCAGCCAGTCTTTGCGAATAGACCACTCATCCATACTGTCAACGACGAAGACCAATGGAACGAAGAAGAAAACCACATCTTGAAATGGCGGCGCTGGTTCAAGGTCGTCTTCGCGCCATGGGCTGTGCCGTCAGATGGGAGAGGCATTGAATTTGAGATACAAAAGAGTGGTATTAGGCACGTAGCCAAGGAGAAATGAACGCTATCAGAACATAATCGTCCGGACTATTTGAATATATGAACAAAGCAAAAGCACTATTCGCACAAGAGCAAACATCACTAGCTAATCTGCCCATGCCGATTGTTATTTCCTACTAAATAGAACATGGATATCGTGACCTTCTATACAGTTTCAAATTTCAAGTGGGTATCCTGACATATCCTTGCGATCCCATTTTGACACCAACCATTCCCTTAGCATTTCTCTCCCCTCCCTCCCCTATCCATTCTTATCACGCCTCATCTACATCACCACCTCCTCACAGCGATTCTCGTTCCCGTCCTCAGTCACTGAAGATTAAAGGAAAGCGGGAGAGGTAGAGAAAGTTTACCTCAAAGCGGACGAGTACGTGGAACTGGTGAACGTGGACTGTAGTACTCCGATTCAGTGCGAGATTTTCGGGCTTGAGGTTGAGTTTGGTCGCGGGCTTGAGTATTTTTTGGAGCCTTCGTTTTGGTTTGTGGTGGTGGTCTGAGTTTACCTTGCTGCTGCTGCTGCTGCTGCTGCTGCTGCTGCTTCTGGGGACGAGTGTGCTGGAACGCAAATGCGGATACGCTGCTAAGCGTCACATCGTCATCGATGTTCCGGTACGTGGTTTTGCTTGAGTTGTTTGGGGGAGGTGAGGGTGAGCGGTTTCGTCGGATTATGTGTGGAGGAGAGACACGGATATTGCTTTTGTTGGAGACTCTGTCAGAGTGAAGAAGAGGTACGTTGGCTCCGGCTGCTGGGTTTGGTGGAGATGCTTGCTGGGGCGATTTGGGGGTTTTGATGAAGGGAAAACACATAGTGAGTGAGTGTGTGATCGGGTTGTGCTAATAGGAAGTAAAGGTAGAGAGGGAAGAGTGACCGTTTTATTGCTCAAAGAGTGTGTTGTGGTTGGAGATGGAATCGTCGCGTCACTGTGAAAGGTGTGCGTGTTATGGTGAAGTGTCGTCTTGCGCTGGCATGGATGCATACTGGGTTTTTCTCTTTCTCTGCTGTTCGGATCTGGTGATCAGACATTCTACTCACTTCATCCGCCCGGGATACTTGAGATAGATCTCTGACATGTATTCTTCGATGTCGTCTAAAAGTTGCCCATACTACTGTCAAACCGTCGATTCAGTTCCTCAACAGACTTTGAGTATTCCAGTGCCTTGTCGAACGCAATCTTCCTGTCCAATTCGCTCCTGAATGAGTCATCAAGAACACCCAGTACCTTGCAGATATCTATACAGCACCGAATGACTGCGTCCCTAGGACTGATGGATCCGTCCGTTGTCACTCTGAGTTCGACTTTAGCCTCCACTGGACACTCCATTTTGTACCCAGCGAAGAGAATATAGTCGTATTGAAGCAAACGCTGTGTGATGAGATTTCCCAACGTATGATCTTCTTTCTTGAGTATGATTATTGCTGTGTTCGGGATGTTGGGATCCGCATGCTCTTCGGTCTTTTTTTGGCCCTCCTAGAGAACAAAATGCTCATCCGAGGCTGGCTTATCTTCTGCTGTGCCGGGGTAGATACGTGGGCCTGGTTGGGGATTGCGTATGTTTTCGCCTGCTTTGTGTATTTGGAACGGCATTAGTCTATCAATGGGCTGTCTGGTTTCTGTAGGGATAGTTGTGAGTTATAAGTAGCCTACAGGTGCTTGTTGCCATGCTTGCTATTAAGCAATAACTGTACCCTGTGATCACATTCATCTGGTCTGTACGAATGAGACAGTATGTAGGGAATGTTTTAAACTTCATCATGGTTGTCTAGTATTTCTTGATGCGGGAGACGGCCAAACAAGCACCTGAGACTGTCTACCAGCCTCATGTTGATTCCACAAAAGATTTTTGCGCCTGAGCCCGTGAATGATACATGTGAGTTTCGAGTGAGTTGCCAACCCCTTGATGTATCAAAACAAAACAGTAATGAGGTGCGTCAAACATCGTGACTGTACTGCTGCTTGTCGTGAGTGACTGTTTGATCTTCACGGGTGATTGCCGGATCCAGCCTTTCCCTTTTCGACCTAGTCTGTTTCCGCCAGCGCAACTTACCTGGACCTTTCGCCCACGGCTCTCTCGCCGTCAATTGATATCTGCGGATTATCACAGCCTGTCATCCCCATCGCCAATTTGCTCGTCAGCTTCTTGCATCTTCAAAACACCGCTAAACCAGTTCAGCTACGCGCAAATTGAGTGGCTGGGGTCGGCCAGGCGCACGCGAATTTTGGGTTTGAGTAAAGTAGGTTGATCGCCTCCATATCGCATGTCGTCACCCGCAACAGCTCATGTCCTGCCTCATCAAATCACATCAATCATATCACCTTCACTGACACCTCCCCTCTCTCAGATCTACCCTCCCCTCTCTCACCATGACCGACCTGCAGGAGCTCTTCGCCCGTCTTAACGGAGGCGCTTCTGGCAGCCAGCAACAGCACGGTCACCAACAACCATCCGTATCGTCACCTATCTTCTCCCCATCACCGAGTGGCCCGCAGCCTCATCACCAGAGTGCCATCATGTCGCCCAACTCGTCCGTCGCACATACGCCCGTGCCGGAACAAGGCTCTGTCTCTCAGCAGACGCCTCAGCAGCAGTCTGCAAACCTGCTCAACCTGCTGCGCTTCAATTCGCAGCCCGGCGCTGGACAGGCAAGACGCGTGGCTTCGCAGAACGCACAGGTCTCCGAGGGCCCTCCAGCCCACGGTCGCACCGTCTCAGCCTCGGATCTCGTGGCTAGCTTCATGGGCAACAGGACACCTTCGCAGGGTCCTAGCTCGGCGTTTTCGGCCTCTGCGCAGCCTGTGCCAGCATCCGTGCCTTCAGCGAACTCCCAAGATCTGCTTCTCCGGTTGCTGAACCACCCGAAGCCGGCTCAGTCTGACGGCCGCTCATCTCGAGCTTCTGCCTCTGCCTTTTCTCCGCCGGTCACTTCCAACAAGCCTGAAACGGTTGTGGATGACCTCGCGCAGGATCTTGCAGATGCAGCGTTGGAGCAAAGCTTTACAGACCTCGCTGTCGACGGAGCAACTACTTCTCCGTCACCTATGAGAGTCTTCGGCTCAGATGGCTCCGGGCCTTCTTCACGATTCCAGCCCGCGACAAACACTCTCCCTCCTAAGTTTACCTACGTGAATCCGTTCGACCAGCTCGAAGCTGCCAGCCCCCGAAACCGGACTCCTGCCCCCGAACTCTCCAAAGCTCCCGCTCCGAAGGTGGAGATCCTCAAGTCAAAGCATACATTCGAGGAATCTCCAGCGGCTGCTAGTAGCAGCAAAGACCACGTCACAACTTATCCACCCGAAACTGTGGCTGAGGCCGTGAGTGATCTGGGAGAACAAGTCGGTCAGCAGATCGAAGAGGCGCTTGCTGAGGCTGAGGGCAAGTCGACTGCTCAGATGGCAGAGGAGCTTGACAACATGCTAGCGGAAGATGTCGCAGAGGTGAAAGAGGTTATGGTTGACATAGCCACTCAGATTAAAGAAGACTTTGCGGATGATGGCAAGGCCAAGGAGATTGAGGCGACACTTCCCAAGCCCCTCGCCGCCGCCTTGAAGGAGGTTGCTACTGAGGTCGCTGAAGGCAATGTCGCCGAGGACTGGGAAACGGCTGAGGCCGAGGAGAGCCTTGCAAAGGGTGAGGACCAGACGGTAATAGTCTACAGGTTCCCCATGCGTGCTTTTGCTTCCATCGCCGTCAATCAGATGCCTCCTCGACGTCTCTACTTTCGTTCTGAGCTGTTCATGGACATCGCTAGGTTGAAGAAGGACTTCGATCAGATCGACCGGTCTCTTGTTTCCGCCAGCAAGAACTTCATCGTATACGCGCTGGTCAAGAAGGGTGGCTTCCGCATCATCCGCCAGGAAAACGGTCACTACCGACAGGTCTTCGAGAATCACCAGGAGCGTATCTTCAACATCGCCCTCTGCACTGCTGGAGATGACACGCAGCAGTCTCTGGAGAGCATCCTCGGTATCGGAGTCAACGGTACTGTCTTCTGGACTTCTCTTGACCCTGCCCGCGAGGACCAATTCGGTGAGAACCTTGACTCTCAAGGTCTCATGCTTCCCCCATCCCCCTCTCAGGATGATAACACATCTGGTGGCCAGCTGAAGACACGCGCTAAGCCATCGTCGCGCCATCCCGAGTTCTTTGCTGTTGGCAGAGGCAAGTCGATCCACATTATCTTCCCGAAAGTTGCTGCAGAGTATGCTCGTACGAAGAGCCGCATTTGTCACACAGAGAAGTACCTCAAGGAGCGCTCCCTCAAGATCCTCACTGGCAAAGCTGGCAAGGATTTTACATTCAGTGAGGACGACACTATCGTCGTCTCATTGGACAAAGCAGGACGCATGCGCTTCTGGGACATACGCACGCTGACGGAACCTGAGCTGGGTAATCCACGCAATCCGCCCCGCCAGGTTGAGGTCTCCGAGACTCTACTGGAGTTCCATACCACCACGCCGAACGCCAAGTCATGGCCTACTTCAGTCTTCTTCTTCGACAAGGATAAGCCATATACTAAGGGTATTGCGCTACGATATGTCATGGTCGGCATGAAGCAAAACCATGCCTTCCAGCTTTGGGATCTTGGTCTCGGCAAGGCCGTGCAGGAGATACACCTACCACACGAGAACGAGTCCGACGCTATTTGCAGCGTTTCATTCCATCCCAGGACTGGTATCATGGCCGTTGCTCATCCTACGCGGAACTCAGTCTTTTTTGTTCACGTTTCGTGTCCAAGGTACAATCTGCCTGTCTTGAGCCAGGCTACTTACATCTCCCGTCTTGCAAACAAGGGCGAGAGGGGCCAGAACCCGCTGCCTCCAGTTAATGCCACTGCCATCATGACAAGCATCACGGAGTATTCGTTTGCTTCGAAGGGCCAGATCAGGAGCCTGCATATGCTCAATGAGCCCGCCGGACCGTCAGATGTCGACGATCCGGACAATGCTGCTTTGTTTGAACTGTACGTCATGCATTCGAAGGGTGTTTGCGTCTTGCGGATCCGACGTAGCGACCTGGGCTGGAAGAAGGAGGGCGAGCCTATCCATCCGAAGGAAGCTGAGGAGGAAGGTGTCATTACCATTACGCAGCTCAAGCCGCCACAGCCTGTTACAGACGAGTCCTCGACTGCGGGCGATACACCTGCGCCAAAGTCAGTTTCTGACCGCTCTGCTCGGGAGACTCTGAAGAAAGAGAGCAGCAATGTTTCACGACAGTCTATGACACCAGAGGCTGCAATGCGTGCTTCCACGCTTGCCAAGGTGGAGAGTAAGCAGGACGCTGCTCGTGCAGCCATCATCAACGGTGGTGGCGAGAAGCCGGAAAAGAAGAAGAAAAAGCGCTCGAACGCGGAGACAGCATCTCAGGTGTCGGCATCTGCTTCTACGTCTACTCGTGCGCCTCCGTCATATGCACAAGCTGCTCAGGCTCCTCCGCAGTCAAAGTCGCCAGTTCCTCCGGAGCTACCTGTCGTACCTGAGTCATCTATACCTGCCAAGACGTCAGAGGACGAAGCGCCCGGGTGGGCTAAGAACCTCATCAGCAAGCATTTCCAACAACCAGCTGCATCTTCTGCGCCTTCTGTACCTACTCAGGCTGCCGAAATCGATGCCAAAAAGCTCGAAGAAATTGTGCAAGCCGAGATCACCAAGGGCTTCTCTCGCGAACTGGATGTCATGTATAAGCGATTCGACGAAGACAAGCGCGTGATGAATGCCGCCAACGGTGCTAAGCAAGAGGCCATCTTACGCCTTGTCTCCAGCACCTTGACCGAGAATGTCGAAGGTGTCATTAGGAAAATGGTTGACGAGAACATGCGTAATGTCTTACTTCCCGAGCTTCTAGCAAAGACTTCTTCGACGCTCGAGCAGAGCATCAGCAGCAACCTTAAGTCTGCAATGGGACCCCAGCTGTCCAAGGAGATTCCCGATGCAGTCACCCGCGCCCTAAAGAGTCCCCAGCTCTTCCAGTCACTTTCTGATCAAGTCGCCAAGAAGCTCACTGGAAGCTTCGAGCCCATGGTGGTCGCGTCTGTGGGATCAGTCATGAATCCCGCTATTTCAAGCTTGTCGAGCCTCATCGAGCAGCAAATTGGCGGACAGCTTCGTGAAGCGCATTCACAGCGCCGTGAAGATGCTGCTAAGATTGCACAACTTACCGACACCGTCCATACTTGCCTGGAGACTATTCAGTCAATGGCTGCAACTCAAGCTGAGCTTCAGTCCCAAATCACGAAGCTTCAGCAATCTATTGCTCAACCTCCAGTTCAGCCGCCTCCTCGTTCTTCACCTCAAGCTGCGCGTTCGCCTGTCAAGCAGAAGACGCCTGAGGAACTCGAGACTGAAGCCATTACTCGGCTCATGGCTAACGGCAACTTCGAGCAGGGTACCATGCAGTGGTTACAATCCAGCCGTACTAGCGAGCTCTTTGACAGCGTCTTTTCTCGTTGTGATCCGGCCTACCTCAGCCAAGTGAGCCCACTACTCGCTCTATCGACTGGTGCAGTCGTTTCGGACGCTTTGGAACGTAACCTGCCTGAGCGTCTTATCTGGCTCCATGCTGTGCTCAGGAGTGTCAATCCTAATGTAAGTTTGGATGATACCCTGCATTCTTCCTTCGCTAATCAACCTCTTCAGGATGCCGAGATTCGAGATATCGTCCCTAAGATCATGGACGTCGTCTGCCAGCGCCTAACTACTGCGTACATTCAACTCAACGAGAACACTCCCGGCAATCCACTTCTTCGTCGCATCTCGGCGTTGGTGAACCAGTGCAGTGATATGACTCGCGCTGCAGCACCTTTTGGTCCTCGTGGTTGAGGGTTACCGTACGTGGGATCTCCGCTCCGTTCAACGAGTGATGGTCTTGTGCTGAAAATGCTTTGCCCATTGCTTGTTACGCCGCGGTTCAAGATCATTTCGACACCTTGCCAACAATGGGTTCCTGAGCATCGACTCCAACGCCCTAGCCTCGGCCGCCCATTCATGTAATATTAGGCGCGTTCATCGAAGGTCAACATGGGGATGGATATGTTTGACATGGACTATCGTCAGCCAAAATTTGATTTCTTTCTTTTCTTGTGTTTACCATAGCGATTTTCCCTTGTACACATAGAACCGTTCGCACGGCATTCCTGCTTTCACGCATACGTTCAGCATTAGGGTCTTGGTGTAGACTGAGAGTACAGTGATGCTGGAATGCTCACTGGCTTTCGTGTGACATCAATGACTTTTGCCTGGACATGCGGTTGAAAGTGCGGACTTGATCATGATTCTTCACGATCTGGCTTAGACGGTGAATAATGGACAGCGGGTTTACGAGGCATGTTTATCCTGGACATCTTCGAAACTCTGCGCATGTGTATGATACTTTCTAATCAATATGGCGGTGCCTGATGGGTTAATAGAACGATGCAGAAAAGTTTCTTTGCAACAATA
This sequence comes from Parafenestella ontariensis, assembly GCA_021596325.1. Taxonomy (NCBI): domain Eukaryota; kingdom Fungi; phylum Ascomycota; class Dothideomycetes; order Pleosporales; family Cucurbitariaceae; genus Parafenestella; species Parafenestella ontariensis. The sequence goes on from JAKGDA010000024.1 coordinate 359,008, forward strand.
TCGACATGTGACGGCGAACTAACTCAGTGCAACATCCACAGTCAAGTTCACACATCGTCTATCTTTGGCAATTTTCATATTACAGTACCTTTCCATGTTCCAAAATTCGTATTGAGCCAATCAGCCGCCATGCACAAACCGCGCGTTGCATGAACGTTCCAGGTCTGGCACCCCGGTCACACTTGTGTCTGAAACACGACTTCAGGCAGTCGTAGAGATATGGACCATTCACAAGACTGTGACGAAGCACCGCATAAACTGCGAGGACAGTTTGCAGCCGATTGACTGGCAGTTCTCTTCAGGGTTGGGACTGGCTGTTCAAGTTCCCGAAGATTGCATTGTGGGAAAAATGGGAAGCGTGAGGCATGCAGGGTCGCAGCAGGGACAATGGGCGAGCAGGCTTGATCTGGGGTTGATTCGAATCGCTTTTGAGTGCCTTGGGCTGCTCTACACCTTTGATTTCGAAGTTCTTTGGTTTCTGTTTTGTCCTTAATTGTTCGCCTGGCTGCCTTTTCGGTCGTTGTCGCTCCTTTTGACCGCTTTTCATCACGCACGCACACACGCTCCTTAGGATACCTCGGTGGAAGAACAAGTTGGCGCACACATACCTTGAGTAATAGACAGAATTAAGCAGTTTAAAAGAAAGAGAAAGCATAGCAACAATGGCGATTAGCTGGATCCACCCCGTCCGCGGCGTACAAGCCGTCCTCTCCCTCGTCGTGCTCGGATTAATGGCCTATGGTTCGTTCCTTCTCCCTCTCCTCCACCACTACCCTCTAATTCCCTTCACAGTGTCATCATGGTGGTCCTCGCACTGGCGCCAATCCTCCCCCTCGGAAGTAAACTTCATGATCTTCGCGCCCACATGGTCCATCCTCGCGCTCGTACCGCTTCTCGTTGTCCCCATGCGCTTCTCCCATTTACTATCTTCCGCCGGAGCAAAGTACGGCATGCTTGCGCTCGAGGGGTTGACGATGCTGTTTTGGTTCGGCGGGTTCATTGCGCTGGCGGTGTTTTTGAGTGATAGGATTTGCTTTGGAACGGTACGTACAACATCTATTTCACTGGGAGAAGGGGGTAGTGTGTGGGAATATGTTTGAAAAGATGAAGGAAGGAGGAAAGATGTACTTGAAGGGAAGATGGATGAATGCTAACGAGTAACGCAGGTCTGCGATGTTGCGCGCGCGGGTACGGCGATCAGTGCGTTGAACTGGGTTGCATGGGCTGTGACGTTTATCTTTGGGGTTATTGGCGTGGTTAAGCGCGGGGGGATGACTTTTGGGAAGAAGACAACTGTCACCAAGGAGGTGGATATGCATCAGGGTGTTTGAAGAGGATCACGTTGCAATTGGACATTAGGGAGATTTCTTGAAGGCGTAATGATTATGAGATAAAGTTTTGGGGAAGAGGACGGAAGGCAATCATCAGGTATGATTGCGGCGTACGGTATCGGTTTGGGGAAGGTGTCGGTTTGAAGGAGCGTGATGCTCGATATTTTGTTAGCGACGGTTTTCGTACATACTGTTAATACAGCATGATCTTCCACTTTTTGTCCAAGTTGTTTCTAGAAGTGACTTTCGGCTCGTGACTGTTTTCTCTATCGTCGAGTATGTTGCTGAGGCGACAAAGTACTGCTCAAGACGTGTGCTCACAAAGCATATTGCACCGTCTGCCAATAACTGCTTATCCGCAGACTTTGGCGCGAAGACTTGTCTATGGCTTCGTTCGGAAAGCAAACTCGCGCCTGTCTTGTAGTCATGCTAAAGTGGCCTTGTAGCACTTTTTTTTGCAAATCTCCGGCATAAGGTTTTAACAGCAGTGGGTATCGAAGACCGAAAACTCGCCATGGTCCCTTGTTGATGTTAGGGCTAGTTCGCAACCTGTGATCCGTGATCCGTGATCCGTAGCAGTGCAGCGGAATTTGCCTGATTCACCAGTTGGCTAGTGTGTTATTAGGCCTGTCTGGAGTTGGTGTTACTGAAACGAAGAAGAGACGCGAGGTGCCTGAAACGGAGCATGCTTGCGTGTACTCCACATTCGTTGCTCTTTACAATTCTTTCGCGATCTCAACGATGAACGAGACCGAGTGCGTTCTTGAGTAAGCTTTTAAAGCTATGTTTTTTATTGTCTTGTAGGTGTAGTGTTGGCGTACGTAGCAGGATGTGTGGTTCTTTAGCAGTTCATCGTGGTTTCCCTATTCGTCGTAGCGCAATTGCTAGCCTGTAACGCACCTGCGGCAGATCTCGGTAGGGTTATCTGAAACTTCGATGTCTGCAACACCGCACCACTAATTGCAACCGCAAAACACTAGCCTTCGGATCTCGACTGTCCTCGCCGTTTTGATGACTCTCGGCGTTCGGCAAGGTATCGTCTTTAACGTTCTCGCAGTATGAGGTTTCTGTGTCGTTTCGGTGGTCCATAAGCGGACAGAGATGTTCAGACCCGGCAGTATGACTGTAGAAGAGGGTTGTCCTCATGAAAGCCGATAGAACAGGTAAGACTGTTGTTCTCAAAAGTCAGTGGAGATCTTGGCAGGGCTCTGTCACTCGGGATGCGGGTCTGCATGCAGGGGCGGGCCCTGGGGTGATGCTCGAGCGCACAGCTGATACGTGTACGATGTGTGATACAGCCAGAGGCCAGGCCTGCTGGCCTGCGAAACAAGAACCTCTTCTCTCGCGACTTCGCTGTCCAAACACTTCTTTCCAATTCAGCTTCACTCGAGCGCAAACATCAGTTATCTCTCCGGCTACGAGCACGATCTTGAAACACCTATTTGGAAGACTGTCAATTGAAGGATTGGAAGAGGTTCACGATGCCCAAAACGGCCGCGTTCACGACGATTACGCCGCTACCGACAGGCATTACGAGGAAGAGTGTGCTAGATATGTACCATGACCATCTTGCTATGATCGATCTGAACCCTTTGGTCGTCGAACGGTTCATGTGCAAGCCACCAGGCTATGCGCCAACAGACGAATACTTCTTAACGTGGTATACGATCAAAGGTATGCTTTCTTTTACCTATCCATCACGTACCGACACATCGCTAACGATACCGCAGACAAAGTATCATATCTACCTGGCGGACTCGCAACAGGCTCCGTGTCCTATCATGCCTGCTTCCACGACCTACCCGATGGTCTTCAGACACACGTTTACGCACCACTTGGACTTGATATTCGAGCAAAATGGAGTGTAGGCGGCCGACTACCCGGCGAACCGAAACCGCCAGCCGAACCCGGTGTCGATACACCCAGACATGGATTGTACATTCGAGAAGATGTGAAAATGACGTGTTCGTCGCTCCTGCTAGCCTTCGTCAGGAAGACCTTCAAAGACTCACATGCAGGGCTTGTGGAGAAGCTGGTCGAAAGAGCGCATATCCTAGAGTCAAATTTCGCAAACGAGAGACTAAAAGCACTGCGGAACGTCGAACCTGGAGAGCGTATGGGACATGGCGATATCTTCATTGCTCCACCTCCAGACTATTTGCACCCTGGCTACACATCACAGGCTCCTTCGCCTCGCTATGTGTCTCACGCAAGAAGTCACAGCGACCCTATCCTCAGTCCCGGCTTCTCACAATCTTCAACGCTCACTAATCAGAGCGACGAATTGCGCAGTCCAAAACAATCTCATGATCAACCAGTCTCATTCAAATCCATTCTCGAAGAGAAGCCAGTATCGTTATCAGCGCCTGAGCCAACCTCGTTTCTTTTACCTGCGACAACGTATGATGGCGGATTTTCACAACACCATGAGCGGCCAATATCTCTCTACCCTGGAAGTCCATCAAGTCAGTTTGCAATCTCTTTGCTACCGCTGAGCCCACGGATCCCGCGAACTCCACGAACTCCACAGCATGAGAAGCAGGAACAACCCGTATCCAGAAATCCACCTAGGGTCTCGTACACACCAGAGGAAAGGCCGATCTCATTTAGTTTCCCATTCGACCCCAAAGCGCCATTTGACAGAAAGTCGAAGACAGCGGTACCACTGGCGCAAGGTAGTCTGCTCAATGACATCGATGACGCGATCGACGAGGTCTTCATGTACACTTTACCGGCCAAGGCATACAAAAACAACGACACATTACCGGCGACAAAATACCAGCCTACTCAAGCACTCCCGAACACGACTTATGACTCTAAGCATGAGCGAAAGGACTCGGCCATGCCATATCACGCGTACTCGGATACTGAGCTACCTCCCGTGCCACTGAAGGACGACAAGTATAGGAAAGTTGGCAAGATGACTTCTTGAGGAGTAGAAAGGGGATAGGAGGATTGGAATAGATACCTCATGATATGATGACTGTTTGTTTTGTATTATCTGCAAAAGCGTAAATGGCGTTTTCAATTTGTCATATACCCGCATGTCTTGGGTTCGGATAAAGCGTGGAGTACTTTGTTGAATTTTGTAGAAGCAAATGCTAGATGAGCTTACACCAGCCTGCTCTCATTCGCGATGTGATGCATAATCTATTGTGAACAGTGCAGAGCGATCGTTGATCAACGAATACCATAGCAGTCATGACGATTGAACAAGAACTACATAATACAACGCACTGGAGTTGCCTTCACGAGATGTGGAAACGGTGCTTGTAAGTAAAGGAAAGTAAAAATTGTCTTTCCCTCAGTATGCTTGACTCCCTCGATATACTATTGTCTCTCCCGTTCTTCTCCGTCTCTATCGCTCGCGTCCGCGTCTACGTTTGCTTAAGTCTGTTCAAACTCAACTGCATCAATAGCGCTTGGCTCCTACCTACACTGTTTATGTATGTTTCCTTTCTCGTCGTGCGCTATTTCTCGGCCGATAGGTGAGCTCACAGTTGCTCTTGTTAGCGAAGGTAACTGTGTGGTTGTGGGCGGGACGGTAGGCGGGTAGTGTTGAGTTTCTGACTGCATATAGAGCATTCAAAGTCGTTTGGTGAGCGCCATAGTTGGATGGAGAGAAATCCGGTCGAGGAGTAGGGTTTGCCCCTAGATAGCACAGATGATAGTGCTTAAGGTCGTGAACTTGGAGAAGGTTTGGAGGTTGGTTGACACAGGTTTGGCTATGTGAAGTTATTTGAAAGGTGGGAGAAGCGTGTAGAGACTGGCTTAGTGAGGTGTGAAGATCGTGGAAATGGGAATGAGAGTGGAGTTTCAATACTCAGAACACAACGGTGCATTATGGAGATTGTGCATCTTAGTTTACATCTGTTACTCCTACGTTGATACTTTGGTACTGCTTAAGACATTTTCATGTCCCTTCAACGAGCCGTATGATGTCCCAAAGGAAGCGTGGATCTGGATGTCTCCAATACCACACATACTTGTTTGCTCAAGCAATACCAGAGTAGATATTCTGACTACCGTCGTGACTGCCACACATCAGTCCTCGCCTAGCCTACAATCTAGACGTTGACCACATTATCCTACAGCTCCTCCATATCCTCATCGCCCATATCGAGGGGAGGAAAGTCCCCAGCTTCACATCGTTCGGGTCGAACGAAGACCCCATAGTTTTTGCCGCATTCGAAGTATCGCTTGCCTTTGACCGAGCCGTCGTTCTTGCCCGTGGGCTCGTCGAGGGTGACTCCGACCCATGAGCCTATACCCGGAATCTCGGGCACGAGGCCAACGTAGGATACTGTACCTCGACGGGCATCCGATTCGGGGAGCAGACGAACGCGAGACGAGAGGGTTATTCCTATTTCAGTTGTCAGTAGCTGTTTTGTTGAATGATATGTAGGCTGGTCAATATAACGGATGGTCCTGCTGACGCGCAAAAAGGCGAGATGGAAGCAATAGTCTGTGACGTCCGTAGAGTCTGGACAGCAAGTGGACCTAAGATGGTGCATAAGCCGAGTTACTGTATGTGCTTCCTGCACACCGATCACACGCGCGTGGTAGCCGCCCGTTTGGAACATGAGGCTGACTTGCAGACGGGGAAGCGGCCGGCGATTGACATTACATAGGATGCTCGGCGGACTTCCCTAGCGAAGCAGTGATGCGGGAATATGAAGCAAGGACGGGCCGTTGGTCGTCAACAAACCGCATAGGCGAGCGGCTCGTTCCAAAACCGCACGGCTGTGGGGTGATCGCGCTCGTGCGTTGTGCGCCACGGCTGCGATACGAGCGTTTCGCCCAGCGATACTTTGCTTCTGTTGAGAGTTGACATCGAAGTGTGGTAACGAATAAGGGGTGAGAGTGAGGCTGGTGGCAAATATGATGGTCGAATCGAGTATCGGCGACTTTCGTAGTGGCGCCTGTTCCCGGCAGGACGGATTGGTGGCGGGAGAAGATCTCCAAACACATCAACTTAAGCGAAAATTGAGAAAATGCACGAGGATGCAGTATGCGCCTGAGGGTCGATGTGACTAAATCGGAGTATTGCGCGTCGTCAAGCCAGTCGTCGGCGTCTGGATCAACTTGGCCAAGGCGTGTATGCACGACGCTCAAAAAGGAAGTTTGTATGACGAGCTTGGTAAGACGACACTCGCTATGGGGAGATTGCTCGTTCCGTCTTCGCTTCGCTGAACTTTCCGTGTTCGCAGAAGATTGCAGGGTGAGACATAGGGCAAGCCTACTCCCGTGTGGCGAGACGTTCGCAACTGAGTTGTGGGGTTGCAGATATGTAGCCGTCCAGTTCGGGAATCATTTGAAGCATCTCCGGTCTAGATAGGGCAAATATGAGCAGCTCCTGCCACGTTCTGTGGATCTGACTTTGCTTTTGCTCGTCTTGCTCTGCCGCAGCCGTACAGTTTGACTGATAGGTGCTAACACAATGAAGTGCAACTTACCTCGTTCTTCGACCTCACGCTCCGAAGCCCGAATCTTCTGTTGTTCGATGCTGCCGGCGTCGGGGTCGAATCGACCAAGCTTTTGGGCCTTCTTCCAGGCGAGAACGCTATCTGTGCGAGTCTCGTACTCGGCAGCTGGCATCTCATACTTGTCGACGGCTGAGAGATCAGTGAAGTCTGTTCGCGCAGCGGGTGGGCGTGTGTCGATGACCTAGGACCAGGTAGTTAGGATATATCCTTGTTTACGAGCCGCCATTTGTTCGCGGAAGGATGTTGAGAGCGCTCATCCAGCTAGGTTTGGATATGGATGCAGGGGCTGATTAATTGGGAAAGCATAATAATAGCAAATGAGGCCAAAAGGCCGAACAAAAGAAAGGAGAGGCACGGAAGAAAGAAGCAATGGAAGGAATCCCGAGTCGGTTCAGGTTAGCCATGAAAGAGCTGTCAGGGTCTGAAGCTCAATGCTCGAGCACGTTCTGCTGAGGATTCTCTTCCCACAACCTACGGCATGCGGCGCGGCGCCCAGCGCGTCAGGTCACAACTCGGCAATAGCGATGAGATGCGGTAAGTTGACAAGAGGCACTGTCCACTAGCTATGGCAATGCATGCGCGACGCAGCTGGGGCTGACAGCCTCAGAGTGCTGGCGAGGCAGCGAATGAATAGAAGGTCGCATAAGGAGGAGAGCACCAAAACGACTATGATGTAGTTGCAAGGGGCTGCAGAGCTGGATCGAAAGAAGAGAAATGTGGCAGATGGCGAGAGGATGACAGTATTATAGCGTTCAAGGACAAGGTGGCTAACGCTATGCAATGGGGAGAACTAGAATGACTTACGCTTATCTCCGCGTATGGCTGCAGTGGGAACGCTGCAAGGCGCGTCTGCTCTTCGTCGGCCGCAGTAAGGGCAACGGCATCTTGGGAGCCAACGCGTAATGACAACTGCTGGCAGCTTGCTGGCACGCCGGTAATAGGCTCCAGACGTGTCTTGAGCTGGGCGATGCTCCATGAGGGCGAAATTCGACGCTCTGAGGAGGAGTTGGGAGACCTGATGAGGAGAGGCACATCCGCCGCGGTCTGGAGTGACATGTCGGCTGAAGGCACGCTGATTGCCTAGTATCCGGTAGAAGCTAGTATGAGAAACCAGAATTAGAGCAAGTAGAATGTTCGGAGCGATGGCGTGCGGTGTTGGACGCGATAGTTGTGGCGCCAATGGTGGGACTTCCCACGATGGCTTAGCAGCCCTGCAGGCACAACTGAACCCACGTCTGCGAAAAGCTGACTTGTCCAATTCTGCCAGCTGACCCGCTCTGTATGCGGCCGGTTTGGGCGAGGTGGTGTAGGGCCGTGAAAAAGCAGTCGAGGTGTGCGGAGAATATCTGCGTGTCCAACGACAAGCGAGGCGCCAGGTTCGTAGTTCTGTCGCAGCGAAGTGAGTGTCTCAGAACACATCACCAACCCCACGCGCTCACAGCACTCTCAACGCCATTTTTATGGCGGAAACAAACCCCACGCCCTTGTTGGCATCGTTTGCGCCTGGTTTCTATACCCATTGTCGGCCTGTTTCAACCGTGATGCCTGCGAGGCTCAGCCAGTGGCTTCGGCTCGAGCTCCCTCACGGTACACGTTCGAAACCACGCACTCGTCAGCCAAGACGTGGTGATCTTGCACCAGAATGGCATGTCTCATCCTTTCTGCACACAGATCGCGGGCTCGTCTATTCCCCGAGCCTCCGGCGTCTCAATTTACTGTGAACCTGAATCGAGTCGGGTCATTACGCGCAAGCAGCCAGCGCCTGCACCAGACTGTGCCTTGCCATCAGCAAACGGCATGTACCATTTTCCTTCCAACAATGGGCCGGCTTCACCGCCAGTTTAAGAATGCAATGCGTCTCCTCTAAAAATACAGAGTGCTGCGCCAGGGTGCAGTTCCTTCGTATACAGACTGAAGGCGCAACCATGGAACTGCCAGCAGGTGGCATCAGAAACCCACACTCGGCTAGATAGCCGGAGCGTCCACAGCCAGCCAGGCGTTGCAGAGACGTCAAGGCTGTGACACGCTGCAAAGCACCGCAAATAACAACGGGGCTCCCGATTCAGCAACCGGCGGCGTACATGACGGTTCGTCGGAACGTCGCACCCTACGACCGGGGCGTGGGAAGAAATCACGTTCGCATGCCGCACACAGATTGTAAAATAGTCTGTGGGACAGTCCTTCATCAACCATGCGTCGCGCTGCCGACGAAGGCCCTTTTTATTTGTGCGCGGAGGACGCACGGGGACGCTGTTCACGCCTCATGCACCTCGGTCCACAAAGACCGACACCGAAAGCCCTGTTCATCTGAACCTCCAACCTCACAGACTACGGCCAACATGCGAGCGGTTTCGGGCGGCATTTCACCGCCTAATGTGCATATGGTGAATCCTTGAACACTACGATGACTGTGATGCAATCCTCCTGCCAGCCTGTACGGGTCGCTACTGCCGCTACTGCTGCCATGGAGGACAACGTTCGCAAGACGATGACCTGGCACAGGGACGCCTCATAGCATAAGACTGAACGCCCACGACAACGTGGTCCGTGGACACGAGACAACACAGCAGCACCGCCGCAGGCCCGGCAGAGCCATGTCTCACGTGGGCGAGGTAGCACAAGTTATGTCTAGCAACGGGTTAGGCCGGAGCTACCACCTTGAGGCCCCATCAAACGCATAAACATCTGGGTAGCAGCAGCGTGTTCGGCGCGTCTTTTGAAGCTAGACGTCACGGCCATCACCGGCAGTTCACCGCAGTTCACCGCTTCTCTGCCTAAAGTGAAGCCTGCGTTGACAATGGTGGACGTTGACGCCCACATGGGGGGATTGGACCGAACCATGAGCGCTGTAAATGCAAGCGTGGAGCGTCGTCTCGACGTGGTCAAGCTTTTGGCTTGAACACATCACCACCTGCACCGCTATAATGAAGTCAGCGACGTTCGCAAGGCTTCGTTCGGTAGCGACGCTTCTGGCGTTAGCTAGCCGTAGGGCGAAGGATGTTGCAGATCTTGTTCGCCGCGACGCCATGTCATCGCGCTTCTGCACACCCGAACCTGGCCCTGGACAGACGTTCAGCGAATCCCTGAGACTGTTCACCGCTCAATGCTGCGCCTGATTCGCTGCCCCTTCCAGTAATTCTCGTTTTAAACAGACAGCTCTCGACGAGCCTGGCGATCGTGACAGCTCCTAGGCTCCGCAGACGCCGCCAGCCCCGTCCTGGGCGCATTGAGGCCTGACGAAAGAGAGGGCAGCAAATGAGGCCCAGGCATGCGAGTAAGTCAATCTGAAGCAGTAAGAAAGAGAAAACCATATGTTTGAAAAGTGAGTAATGCTTTGAAGTGGGGACACGTCATCGGCAGCACCTTTTCGAGGAACTAGCTTGTGCTTTTTGTTGCAAAGGCTAACGTTGGTAATTTGGGCTCTTTGGGTCTTTCTTTTGGCTTGCTCGCTTAACCCCCCGGCAGACATGCTTCTGAGATCAGATCAGGTGTGCTGTCTCCGACGTGGTCTGTGGGTCATTAATGTGGCGTGCCGCCAGCACGAGTCGAGGAAGCGTAAAGCGCGAAAGTAGTCAGTGTCAAGTCAGAAACGCAGAGGGTCCATCCTTATTCCACGCCCCCGGATCCCTACCGCGGCCGGACAGATGAGGCGGCATCAGGGCCACTTCAAGGGATGCCTGCCGTTAGTATTACAAGTCGCACTAACTCTCTCTATTCACACATCCATGCTCTCAAGTACCTCAGACCCTATACTCCACTCTAACCAGGCCGCGTCCATCATTCCCCAACACGACGTCTTCTTCTTCCTCGACATCTCTGCAAAGTCAGTGGCTAAGCACATCTTGTTGACTAACCCATTGGTTGGCCTGTTTCACGCCCCTGCCCCGAGAGCCCTGCCCCATTGCCCAAATAGCTCGAGCCGACCAACCACTTAGAGCGTGTATCGTCGAAAGTACCTCGCAACTGGTCACTTTGGCTCGAATCGGCACATTTAGCTCTATCCGAACCTCATCACCTCACGACTGTCCTCTTCTGTCTCGTCTCATATTCACCACGCATTGCCATTCATCGCATCGCCTTCCTGTTATTGTCCATCGAAAAGAACAACTACTTCGTCTGTCTCATTCAGTACTGAACCTTTGCTGCCCATCGACACAGCATCTGTTTCTGCCTGGCCTCTGCCCGACGCCACGCCTGAGCTGCAAGCGTTGGCCTGCTCCTCGTGGTACCTCCTGCTCTGCGTCAGGCTTCCTTACGGCACCGAGCTCTTGACAAACGCCCAACCTCACCGGTAGAATTCAAGGTGTACATAGTAACCCGTCTCCGGAGTGCAGCGCAATTTCTCGAACGACAGCTGCGCTGAACTCCAGACCGCCCCGTCTACCAAATCTTACAGCCTTCGTTCAAGAACCCTTACCTTTGGTAGAGTTGGAAGGCTCAGGAAACTCTCATTACCTTATGGGCTGGCTTAGAGCCGGTCCACCTCGCCTATCGTGGATATCAACCTGCTGCTCGAGCCTCGGGGCTCCGAGTCGCCAGCGAGCAAGAAGAGCTCAACATCAGTAGGGTCCAATTCTACTGCGGGAACAAGAGCATACACGGCCGCCCCTTCAGCATATACGCAGTCGTCTGCTCATGGAGCATCGCCTGCGTATGCTACTGGATCACCAGCGTATGCACCTTCGCCCTATGGCCCAATCTCTGCCTATCCCACCCAGGTACCGACATCAGCTCCCCTTGGACCTGGGCCGATGCTAGGTGGACCAGTTCTACCTGCAATTTCGGAGCTTCAACGACATCCAGATCCCACAGGCCACTCTCAATTTCGACCATTGTATTCAGGCCCTCCTGGGCCTGTGACCCTTCACCAAGGACTACCTGGTACCAATGGATCTCCTCCATCAGCACTGAAACGTCAAGCCTCTCAGACACCTCTGCCTGAGGAGAGCCCAGCTAAGAAGCAGTCTAAATGGACCCCAGAAGAGGATAACCTGACAATCGAACTGAGAGGCCAGGGAATGAAATGGGACGACATCGCGAAACGTCTACCTGGGAGGAGCTCTATTTCTTGCCGACTACGCTATCAAAACTATCTAGAGAAGCGCGCCATTTGGGACGAGGAGAAGAAGAACAAACTAGCGAGACTCTACGCTCGGTACGTATACCATGAAATGATTTGGACGGCCAGTCGACTGCCGCACGTGTGGGCGCGGCTGCTGAAGTTTGGTCGCGCCTTCCCTTGAGAGCCGTCTCTCTCCTCCCGCACTTTGGTTCCCTACATCCACCCTCAGCCCTTGCACGATGCTTGTATGCAATGTTTTATTTGCGCTCTGTTGTCTAGAGTCAATGCTAATCTTGAAGACAGATTCAAAGATCAAATGTGGCAAAAGGTCGCTACCGAGATGGGAATTCCCTGGCGGTCGGCTGAGTCGATGCACTGGCAGCTGGGAGAACAAGAAATGAGCGCCCGCGCCAATGCGCCAGTCTTCCAGCTGCATCCATCCGCAACTGGTGCAGGACTCAGCTCGCCATCTCAAATGCCCGTCGTACCCGCTCCCGTGTCACAGGGTTTCACTCCTGCAAACGCTGCTCAACTCATGCCCAATCCGCCACCAATGCCGGCACAACACCACCAAGCGCCTCCACCGTTGCCTCAGGGTCCAATACACGGGTACCATCATCGCACAGATAGCGGGTCGAGTATAGATCGACGAAGAAACAGCTCATTCAGTCGCAGACGGGCAGATCCGCGATCTAGGTCCAGCGTTCCTCCTCAACTTGGTCAACCACTTCCCCAGATTCATGCTACGTCTGAAGAAGATCTAGTAAGTGGAGCACGAACCGCCCCTGTACCTGAGTTTTATACTGGCATTAAAAGAGAAGGCGAGGGCTCTAGCTACATCGAGCCATACCAGAAGAGGAGGCGGGAAGAAGAGGCTGTAGGCCCACATCGATCGGAGCTGGAAGCTCGAAGTCCGGGAGGGAGAAGCCCGGACAGGTTGTCGCAACGCAGTGGAACTGGGAGTGTGAGGAGCGTGAAACGCGAGCCCGAAGAAGCCGAGCGAACCTCCGCCGTGCCCTCTCCACCACCTACGACCGCCTAAACGCTCGGGCGCAGAGTCGTGTCAACGATTGAATATAGACTGTCTAGCCCGGTGGCAGCATAGCCATCGTTTCAGGCAGAAACAGCTGTGAGCATATGCGTTCGGGCAGGAACCTAAAGAGCGTGAGTATAATATGGATTTGGGCACGGCGCAAAAGAGTTGGAAAGGCGTCCTCAAAGACATGAGGGCGCCGGTATTGGGAATAGGCTCAGGCATGCATGACAGGCAACGGACAGAAGTCCATTTCCAGCGGCAATGATTGTGGCATTTAGCGTGGGTTTGATATACATCTTGCTTTGATCTCATTTCCTACGCATATCTCTTTCGCGCAGAACATCATAGCGTTGGATTTATTTTCCTAGCCATTGTTCGCCCTTTCTCACTTGTTATTATATCACGCATCTGGTGTGGTCACGATTGTGCATTTTCAGCAGCGTTTTCATTTCCTTATTATCATTTCATTATAAGCACCTGAGGCATAGCGTGGGAAGGATATTTATTATATTATATTGTACTTTCATTAGCATCAGCATGTCGATACATTCACATGAGTATAGAAAAATCTTCTCGCATCATTGCGACTCATGTCATTGCGCCACATGTATCCTGGCGGACATCTAGCCAGCATGGCATGATCACGATTGTCACATTTGTAGAATACAACATCGTTCAAGTCCGGATCCATTTACCCCCCAGCCCGTCGACTCCGTTGCAAACTTGAAAAATTTGACAACAGAGAGTCAAGCATCCCCATGCTAGATTTCGTGGCGGTGAACAACAACCTCCCACCGCCTTCGTCTACCCCAGATCATCGTATGATGACGTATCTCATGGCTTGCAGTCAAAGTCGGTCAAAAGGTAGGCCTACGTGGCGAGCCCGCGAGCCTGCAGCGTTGCGTTGTCACCGCTCAATTTTTTAATCAAGGTTGTCGAAAAGGTGGTGGTGAGTGCGTTGTCCATCCGCACAGCCTCACGCCTCACTAACCATGGATGTCGCGACAAGGACCGGAGCTAAACAACGAGAAGGCTGCATGAACTTGCCTCAACCGTTCGTCATCCTCTGCTATTTTAGCACAGGGCAAAGGCATGTCATCGGCCAGTTCAGCAACGGAGCGTGAGTGGTTCAGCCCCGCAGAAGCAAGATTATTACTGGGTATTTTTTGGTTAGACCGGTCTTATCGATAATGGTGCGGCAGATGGAACATGCACTCAGGCTATCCATCAAGCCCACGCTCCCGTTCATTTTTCGGAAGGAAAATACTCTTCGAAGCTTCCGTGCTCATTCCGTTCGGCCAAAGGCTGGACAGTATACTATACTCCGTTACACGTCGCAAAAGCACAATCACCCCGGTCTTCTCCATTTGGCTGCAACTCCTTAGCTTCATCTAGATTGTATGCCTTCCATTTCTTTTCCAGAAAAATCATGGCATGGATCATACCCATGAATGCGGACACGCCTGCCGTTCACGCCAGGGATATACGACAGTTCATTCAGGCAGATATTCGGCATGAACGACAATGCCGAACGCGGAACCTGGCGAATGGAACGGAACATGCGACATGACACGCACGGCACAGCGAACGAGTTGCCTCGGAGCCATTTGTCCGTCTTCCCCTCTGGGCAACGAGTTTTGGCGGGGTTGCATGACCGTCCTGCGAACATGTACAAACATGCGATGTTAATATATGAGTCGTAGGCTACTGCGCGTGGTCAAACAAGCATGGGGACGATGTCGCGCAGGTGCTGTTCCGTGTTCTCGGCAAAGATCTGCTTCGAGAAGGCTTCCCGGAGCAGCCATGCTGTCATCACCGTTCTGTTCGCCAACCTGGGAGCACATGGGCCATGACACCTTCACTTGACACAACACCCTCCACAGTATTTCCACACATGGCTGCCATGTCCTGTGTGTGGAGACCATCTATCCGACAACACTATTTCAGCCCCTGAAGTGAAGGTCTTATCCGATTGTGGTTCTGATCGGCCGGGATCGCTGCCCTGTGCCAAAACACTAGAACTGTTTCATGACATATGGTAATGACCGTGAACTCATGGGTCACGATGTCCGCCCGCTAGTTTGCTGCTCATCCCTATTTGGTCTGCTGACTCAAGCTAGTAACGGAGAAGAGCGTCAAGAACATTCCATGGCCCACTCCATTTCATTTCGGCGTTATTTGACGTGGGAACGTGAGTTCGCCGGGAAGCGCCTGGCGAACCTTGCTCGAGACATCTGACACTTCGGTCATACTGAGTCGGGAAATGTGAACGGTTGGGTGGTTTAGTGGAAGTCGGCGACTACAGCTCAGAACGGGGTTTGGCGCAAAGAATTGTCCTGCACCGCGCGGTGTGGATTATGGATTCAGCCTACGGCTGGTGCATTATTCGATGTTGGAACACCACGAATCGCACACAGACACGACTCGAAGTAACCGCATCATCAGCCGTGCCAAACCCGCAGTGCCTACCTTTTACAGAATGTGCTTATACATAAGCTCATCAGCAGGCCATCGCCATAGCCACACATATCAGCCTCACATTTTCCAGCCGTAGGGAAATCCTTCGCTACAAATACATCGTGATGCATAGTTCGACATTCCGCGTCAAACATCAGACTGGTGTATCCACAATCCTGAAGGCGTCTTGGTATCTACGCTAGGAGAAGCGGCTCCGTAGCAATGACCCCGATCTACTGGTTCACAGCAGTTCATCGGAATTAATGGCTCAAGACGCCGTCGTTTCAACATGACTCGCGAAGCTCGAACGTTGAGGAACTTGCCGAGAATCCTTCGATCGAGCTAGCGAGAATTGCTGGGACCGGAGTGCATGACATGACGACGAGGAGAAGCTGGGAGATGGAGGCTGTGGAGAGACGGGATGATAGGAATTAATAGTTTCGAAGGATGTCAGAAAATGAAAGCCGGCAAATCATGTTCGACTCTAATGTCAGACGAACCTCTGCTGTTTCGAACAACAGCACAGTGGAACCAAGACAAGATGGGAAATTGATCAAATGTCATCAAAGTCGAAACAGCCTCGACGCTCCCGCGTTGGAAAGATAGGCGTACTTCTCACGTGTGAGGAACTTGCCGTAGCAGCGTAGAGTAGAAGCTCAAGGCTCAAGCCTACGAATGACAACCGCTCAGGATGATACTGGACGACGAAAACATTCCGCCTCGCCTCAAGACGCCTCGCCTCACGATCAGATCAGATAATACAATCTCAACATATTGTCAATTCAATACCGGACAAGCATCAGTCCTGCATTTCCTCTCTATCCGGAGGTACACCTCGAGCGATCTTCATGTCACCACGGGACCGGTGTGAAGTCGACAATCAGTTGCATAGCCTACACCGCTCCACACCGCCCAGTTCTAGTCCTCACGAACTGCATCATCTCTCTACATGGCATAGTACCAAACAACCCAGATGCAAACCCTGGTTCCAGACCTCCAAAGCCCTCCAAGACAATGTTCAATAT
This sequence comes from Parafenestella ontariensis, assembly GCA_021596325.1. Classification (NCBI taxonomy): domain Eukaryota; kingdom Fungi; phylum Ascomycota; class Dothideomycetes; order Pleosporales; family Cucurbitariaceae; genus Parafenestella; species Parafenestella ontariensis. Next base: position 375,405 of record JAKGDA010000024.1, read on the forward strand.
CTCAAGCCAGGAACGTCACCATTCATACCCCTCCCCCATTCGCCCCGCCCGCCCATTCCAACCAATAATTAGTCAAGAAAGATCCCACCATTTCCATAGTCGTAAACTCTCCCGTCTACAGTCTACATGCACATTCTCAATCGTAGTCTACCTCAACGCCACAAGAAACGCCACATCCATAATCTCCACCACTCACATGCCCCATCACTCCTTCGTCACAGCAATCACAGTTACACAAACCTTTCGGGGCTAGGCGGCTGCGTTCCTATTGCCCTGAGCAACATAGGTTAGTTGTACTGCCCTGCAATGAAGACTGATCGGTGCGGATGAGCGGGTGCGGATGCGGATGCGGGTTCCTGTCGATTTGGGGGCTAAAGAAGCTAAAAGCTAAGAAAAGATACAGAGAAATGGTCGCACAAAAGTTTTGGGGGTTGAGATGCAGAACGGTGGTACAACAGGCCAAGTAGTGTGGTGGAAGGGTTTGTGTGTATGTGGCTGGGTAGATGCGAGCTGTCACTTTTTGCTTCTTCAGTCGAGGAACGAAATTTGGCTACAATACGGGATGTAATAGCTTCGTCTTAAGGTAAGATTGACTTACTCGAAAAGTGAAGTGTGAGACAAGTCCCACTTTCCCTTTGATGCAATCTATGAAGAGTATCCATCCAACAATCCTACCTGCCCCCCCTCTCCTCCTCCCAAACTTCTCACCGTCAGCCCTAGTTAGTCTCTGTACCTTACTCCCGAACCACCGCCGACTGTGCAACCGTTTTCCCGTCTTCCCGTAGACCCTACATCCCCTCGTCTAGCCCTGCTCAAGCTCTAAGCCGATCTATCTCACCGGTCACCGATGCAGACGTTCCTCGCAAGGCGGGCGCGCAAGCGAGCGTGACACAACAGATACAAGAAGATAAGCAAGGTACCGTGGCATAGCTAATAGCTACCCAACCGATGTTTTTGTACTACGAGAGATGCATGCATGCAGATTGTGGGATCTGAGATACAAGAGCTGGAGGGCGGTGAGTAGGGGTTAAGGAGCGGTGAAATGGTGTATTCTTGCGGAAGGCACATGAATTGGAGAACGGCAGTTTGTGAAATGAAGTTTGAAAGATTGCATGAGCTGGTCCGCGGCTCAGTAAGTCGAACGACCGTTGATGTGTATCGATCGATACGCAAGACACCCTATCTTGAATTCTCCACACGTCCAGATACCTTAGGGTACGGCGCTTCGCAGTAAACAAGCGCAACGAAGAATTCAGGTTTCCATCACACGCACTAACACCAACCTTTTGCGTTCCACACACATACATGTACTAACACGAACGCCGAGACAACGCCTTAGAAAGCCCCACACACACCAGATCCACCGGGCGCGAACGCGAACACGCAGGAAAACCCTTCACGGCACGACGCCCACCATGGCCGTCAATGCCATCGTCACCGCTAAATGGAAGGTTTTGACCGCCTATTGAGCGAAGCAGCGACTATCCGGAAGCGACCGTGCGGAGGCCGAAAAAGAAGATAGCCTCGCTGGAGGGCAGGTTTGATTCAACTACTCCTCGTCTTGGACGTTCATCTCTCTGGCCTGGGCAAAGAAGACACGAGCCGTCCCGCTGCCGACGTTTCTGATGCTGTACGTATTGCCTGCAGAAGAAGAAAAAAACCCGTTAGTTCAGTGTGATTCTCAAGCCATAGCGGAGTCCAGAAGAGCCAATGAGCGTGTCGGAACACGCTTGAAATGGAAGATTCGGCAAGCCACGTGACGGTAGCTGCCCAAAAGCACGTACAAACGCGCTGTGCCGCCTCTGAAAAAAGAAAATAGTATGGGGGCTGACAAGAATTGAGGGGAAAACGGGGTGCGTGCGCCGTAGCCGCCCACGAACGACAGCTGTGAACCGTCGAACTAGGAGGCTCGCACAGCGTCAGATGTTACACAGCATGCACAGCATGCACATGTATCCCGACGCCACAATCTGCAGGTGACGGAAAAGTGCTCGCTTCGCCTGCCCTGGCCCCAAGCGGTACAACGTGTGATCGTACTACAGCGCGAGAAGCGAACGCAGCATGCTACATCCCAACTGGCGTTGAGCGTAAAGCAACAGCCGTTGTACAGAGAAAGAAAAGCGAAGCGCGGGAAGCGGCACACGGGTGTTGCTGCAAGAATTGCCGACGTCGGTGCCAAGAGATGGTGAGGAAGTGGAGAGGGTGTATGCTCGCAATAGAAGAGGAGGCCAAACACCAAAGATATAGGGAAAGGAAAGGAAATATTGTAGCTTACCTCGAGGAACTTGCCATATACCGCTTCTGTGAACCGTGAACTCGTTCTCGTGAACCTTTACTTCCACTGTGCCCGATTGCACGTTGAAGACCATGTGCATCTTGCGTGAGTTTTTCGTACGCTTCATCTGATCGGCTCGAAGCTCGATAAGACCCCAGTTGAAGAAGGATCCGACAGATGCGAGTTTGGTGTACTTGAATGAACCGTCTGGGACATCCACGGGCTGAATACCTTTCTCGGCCCAGGCGATCGCTAGAAGATCATTAGCAAAACGAGTTTCGATGTAGGTGATGAGGAATGGGACCTACTATCTTCAATGATATCTGTCGATGTGACATCGGTTACAGGATCGAAGTCTCTGTAGTTGCCAACTAACATACCATCCTCCTCCTCCCAGGGATCAAGCTCAACATCTTCTTCTTCGATTGCAGTGAATGTCCGCTTCTTGCCCTTCGAAGTTGAGCTTTTGTGTTTTCGCGCGGGCTCTTCTGGATCCTGGTTCTTCACAATCGACGTCATGCTACCATCAACATCGTACGAGATTCTGTCATTCTTCCAAAAATCGAGGGGAGCGACGCGGTGCCTGCCCGTTCGCCCAACACGAGCAACAGCCTCGGGATCCATCTCGCGGAAGACGGATAGGTGGCGTCCTCGTCCAAATCGTGATCCAACAGATGTTGTCGACATTTGCTCGATGTCCTTTTTGCTAAGGGGGTTTCCGTATACGTCAACAAGCTTGCCAGCATCGGCACTATCTGCTTGAGGAGTTTTTTCTTTCGACTTTGGCCCCGAATTGTTCTCTGCTTTGCCCTTGGATTTTGCCGCTGGCTTTGGAGGTTTCTTGAATACCGCATCCGTCTTCTCCTTCGCAGCGGCGTTCTTGGATGCTTTCGCTGGTGCGGTGTTCTCTTTCCCAGCATCTGGCTGTACTCGAGCAGGCCGGCCTCGGCGTTTCGGTGCAACTGGCGCTTCTTCAAGCTGCTCAGATGCGTCTACCGAAGCATCGATGGATGCATCTAGTATACTCGGCTCCTGCTCAGTGATATCCGAGACGCGCTGGGATCGTCGTGGCTGAATAGCTGGTGCAGGCGCGCTCTTCTTGCCCTTCTTCTGCGCTTCCGAGGCTTGTGCTGAAGCAACACCCCGTTTGCGCGACTTTACTGCACTTGTCCCTGCTTCCTGGGCCGGTTCAAGGACATCGCTCTTTCGTTTCCTGCCTCTCTTAGCCGGTTGTTTGACGGGCTCCGGTGCAATTTCCGACTCTTCGAGATCTATCAGGTCTGCGATAACATCCGCCTCAGCCCCTGTGGTCGTGTCATCCCCGATATGCGCGGCAAAGCTCTCGTCTACAACACCATCAAAGGCTACCGAGTCTTCATTCCCCGTGACTTCCTGCACAAAGCTCTCCTCCAGCACAGCACTAGTTTGCCGGGTAGGTGAACTACCTTCAGGCATGTCGTACACATCGGCGCGCTTCCCACGTCGCGCACCCGATCCACTCAAGGCTGGTGTCTCCTGCAAGCTCGACTCGTCCTGCTCAAAGTCCAGTCGACGGGCAATAGGATGTGAGGCAGCCCGGGCTGGACTAGACGCGTTCACTGAGCTGGCGCGCGGGGCCATGGATGATTGTCGGCGCGGTGACGATCCTAATGCCGTCTTCTTAGGCGATCGCGAGCGCGGCGGAGGGAGATGCGTCCGGCTGTTGCGCAGTATCTGGTGGGATGTAGTAAGGTCTGGAATGGAGCCTGCAATTGTAAACTTGTCAGCGCATCCTGCAAAGGCCTACAAAGAGTGTAGAGACTTGGTGTCTCGGCATACATACTCTCCTGTATGTCCATTGACTCTGACGCGGTTATGGTTCCTCCGCGTTTGGGAGGGGACTTCTCTGGCGACGAGAAGATGCCTGAGATAGGCTCCAATCCATGTTCATCGTACACGCCTCGGTCTGCAAGTGTAATGCCTGTCTTTCTGTAGCATTCTTAGTTCTGCGCGTGCAGCTGTGAAACACTTGTTTTGCCTACCTGCCCTGCACGCCGACATTATAGAAGTTGTTTTCGCGATTTTCGCGTTTCCTTTGAGGCGCCATATTCGTGAGACAGAGAAGGCCAATTTTCAAGGCGCGACAGTATTGAATTGACGCGTCGGTGGTGTCGCGGCCGCGGCAGTCGAGTCTTTGTCAGGTGTTGTTTTGGTGGGATGCGCGCGCACGAGTGCGGAACTTGGCTTGGCACCTCCGAATCACCCACCGTCACTGGGGGAAAACGATATCTGGAACATTGGAAACACAGCTAGCGTAAATCTGGAATTGAACAATGGATGTATCTGTTCAGGTAGAGGTGGCACTATCCAACACGTCGCTGTAAAATCGGTCCAGATATCATTTTTAGTTTCACTGGAATATTGGAACCTGCTGACCCTGATATAAGGCTCGTGAATATGTGGGAGACATGATGCAATTTGATCAAATCGCCGAGGTAGATTGCATCATCACTACAAATCTCATAGACATGATCCAAAGGTCATAATCCGCTTGCGAGTACATGAATGACGAGCATCCACTTCAGGCACTCGAACAGGTTTAGCGCAGGTTATCACGGTTCATAGAGGCACGACATAAGTTGAGGAGCCCGCCATCTGCGGGAAATTTTCAGGTTCCTACGTATTCCACGTCAACCCGATCTCTCCGCTATTCAGTCATAGCCGAGAGAACCAGACGTCCGTCGAACAAGGAACCTCTTGTCACAGTCGCGCAGTCCACGTGCAGACCAAGCACTACTCCCATTCATTGCTCGCATAGAGGTATCCGCTCTCCTCTTCACCCACATTGTATCTCCCACCAAGTGCAAAATCTTCCTGAATCAAGACTTTTCCGATAACCAACTCTCTTGACAGTTCAGCCAACTCGGGAAAAGAACCAAGTCCAATCATGCCGGGCGATGATATGCTTTTCGTGTAAGCGTCGAAAAACGGCAGCCAGCCGCAGAATGAGAAAATGTACAAACGAAAGGAAATCGTAATCATGTCGATGATTCGTTAAATCGTGGTGCAATCTCTCTAACAATCGAAAATGCCGTTACCGCAAACTTTGAATGAAGGCGATCCGTTGCATCGAAACTCGTTCCAGATCAAGGACATCGACGGGATCCAGAATCACACTCTAGTTGGGGCAAGCGCTCTGGACGTGGCCGGGCTGCTTGCAGCGGTAGCACACGCGCTCAGTCGACGTCTCCTGGGGGCAGTCGCGCGACAGATGGCCGACCTCACCGCCTAGGCAAGAGTTAGACACGGTAAGTGGCTTCATATCCTTATGTCCACTTACAGTTGTAGCACTTCTGGCCCTGGGTGCAGTCACGGCTCATGTGGCCGAAGCCACCGCACGAGTAGCAAGTGGTCTGGCGAGCTCCGCCAAATCCACCGCCCTGGCCACCGCCGTATCCTCCACGGCCGCCGCCATAGCCGCCCTGCTGACCGCCGTAGCCGCCGCCCTGCGAGCAGTTACGGGCGATGTGGCCCTGCTGACCACACTTGTAGCACTCTTGGCCGCCAGCGCCACGGCCACCACCCACACCGGCACCGCCGTCCTTGGTGCACTCGCGGGAGATGTGACCGGTACCTCCGCAGCGGTAGCAGGTCTTCTCAGCCTGGGGAGAGGTGCACTCGCGGCTAACGTGGCCCTTCTCGCCGCAGTTGTAGCAGGTCGGGGTACCCTTGGTGGGGCACTCGGCAGCGCGGTGAGACGAATCTCCGCCTAAGAGGTTGTAAGTCAAAGAACATGGTATAAAGTCGAGTGAGAGTCGGTATGTAGGAAAGGAAAGTAAAGGAAGAAAGAGAAACACATGTGCGATGTTGGAGGGACTGAATCGAGGAGCCGCGGTGACTGAAAGACTGGAATAGAAAGCCGTAGTTATGGATAGTCGAACTAGCTTGTGGAGGAATGCTCGTCCTTTTGGCGATTCGCTCATATAAGGAAGACGGGGTCGGAGCGGTTGTTGTGGAGGGTTCAAATGGCAAAACTTACAGTTGTAGCATCCACGGCCACCGGCGCCTGCAGCAGGAGCTTGGTAATCCATTGTTCGTGAGGTTTTGAGGAAGAGACCTTGTAATTGTCAGAGGAAGTTCGAGTTTGGTAGCGCGTCTATGGCGGGGTCTGGCTTACCGTTAGAGTCGTAAAGTAAGAGAGTGTCGTAGAAGTTCGTGTCTTCGAGAAAAGTATCCAACTATCGAGCAAGCCACAGCAAACAAATCCGCCACCAATTGATCTTTCGGAAGCAGGAGGGTAATTGGAGTGTTGGAAGAGAGGAACAGCGAGGGGCAGGTCGATGAAAATCTCGTGTGGTTGCCGCTAGCTCGCTTAGCTCCGCCGTTGTTCTTACCGGAAGTGTGGGCCGCGGCGAGTGAGTCTGCTGGAATGAGAGGCCGCTGAGCAATGCAGGCCGCAAGAGCTGCAGGTAAGCGGAACAATATGCCGTCATTTTTACGGTATGGCTTTGTGAAGTTTGTCCACAAGTGTGTAGAGGGAGCGCTTTCCCATCTGCCATTGACGTCATCCATCGGCTTCGTGGAGATCGCAGATTATCAGATGCGACTAGCCTCACAGGGAAAGAACGTGCAACCGTTAGCACTTGCAACGATTCTTCTGTACACTTGTCTACCTATGACACAAAAGTTGGGGGTGAACAAACACCAATAGTAGGATGTAGATGAAGATATGAAGGATCAATACAATTGATGTACAATAGGGCTTGTTTGGAGTTAAATCTCAGCTCACTATCGTAAGCGCTGCCTCTGCTCTTCGCGTGCTTTGTTAGTAGCTGCCCTCTTCCCTTATCTTATTTTCGTGTTCGCGCATCATTCAATACTGTTTTCTGCTGTGTTCCTATACCTAGTACTATTAAACTTAGCTCAAATTGGAGTGCAGTCGACTCACCTTCGTTCAACTTTGTTCTGATAAGCTCCATTGTCCGGAACTCTAATAGTCCGCGCTTTCCTAGATCGATTTTGAGTTTGTCCATGTCGTATAGCGCACTAGTGCACCAACATAGTTCACCGAGGAAAGAGCAAGACTCAATCAGTTGTGAAGTTGGTTCTGCAGAAAAACATCGACACTGTCTCCGTCAGACCAACAAGGGTCATCGATGGGGATATGGTGCATATGATGAGCCCAAAAACAACACGAGTATGCAATAGTACGTAGAGGATCGGGTTCTGGTCGTTTACCATCATGAGTATTAAATATGTCGTGTTGGAACGTTTTAGTCATGGCCTCAATGGACCTCGACCCGATTTTGGCATGCACAGCGTCTTGACCCCTTGGAAAAACGACCGCAGATCCTTGCTTCACCAAATAGTCCTTCGCCGACTGATGGACGAAGTAGACGGTGTTGTCTTGAACAAACAAGAACGACCCACAAGTACTGATGATGTTCTTCATTTCCAGCTCATCGTCCGCAAACCTTTCCGTATCTTCAACAAGACATCCCAACTCTTGGAGACGTAAGGGTCTTAAGGCAACTAGCGTGATTGCAAGCACAAGTTTGCAAAGCTCACTCTCAGTTGAGTCAAGTTCCTCAATCTGCTTCATCATCCTTCCATAGAGCTTATCAAGACCGGGCGGGAATGCTTCAAGCGATGCTTTTTGGGGTTTGTGGTTCAAGCTTTTGAGCTTCTTACAGACCAGTGCTACCCAAAGGAATGTCCCTTCTGTGTTTGATCTCAAGTGATCGCGGACGGTAACTTTCAACTTTTCGTCGTACTTCTTTCCTTTGGCTAGAACATTGACTTTGTGTTGGATGTACACGTTGACAGCTTTCACCATGGTCTCGGAGTTGAGCTCTAGATTGACGTGGACATTGTTTTCAGCACCGTCTAGGGTCTCCCTCATGTCAGGCCAACCGCGTGAAGAGATGATTCATTTGACGTAAGGGAGCTTCGTGGAAGTGTTGATTATTAGCTCCAGGATCTCCTTACGATCTGATGCCTCTATACACTCGTCGACCGCGTCTACCAGCAGATATATTGTTTTCGAACGCAGGTCCGGGTCTCCTAAGATGTCGACAAAAATTCTCGAAAGCGCGTGCCAAGCGTTGGCGTCAGTGAATAAGGGTCGACCAGTGCTGTCGTATTTCGCCCGAACATGACGAACAAGTGAAAGCTGCCGGCTAACAAGATCGTGGATGATTCCGCGCAACACTGCAGTAGCGCTGTTGTTGTTGGGATCTGATGCTTGACAGAAGAAGTATGATAGAAGGTCGGTAGCAACACTGTTTCCTTCCAAGGTGTCAATGATGCCACACATAAGCATGGTCTTACCCTGGCCAGGTTGGCTTCACTAGTCTATCAGCACGGAAAATGCAGTCGGTCGCGCAGGGAACGTACCCTTCGATCCAAAGAAGTCGGGTTCCAGTGTCTTCAAACCACTTCTGGTACGCAGCGTCTTCGAATATCCACCAATATGACTCTGTTAAGAGACCACCGTTTGCTTTTTCAAGGCGCACCTTGTCATTTCTGGAACTAGTCAGATATAGGTCCTTGAGACATTGATTATCTTCAGCGTCCTTTTGCGCCTGAGTTGGACGCTCCGACTGGTTCTGAATGGCAGATATAACACTTTGTAGACTCGAATCCTGTCGCTCGGCTGCCTTCGCAATCTTTTCTAGGTGACCTCGAATTTCAAAGGTGGCGCACTGTGCTACATCCCGCTGGATCGCCTTTTTCATTTCCTTAATATTTTCCAACTCGCGTTCCCAGTCATCTAACTTGAACATATCTCGAACGAAGACGCCGCCCCGTCCGCGATGATAGTAGATTATGCTTTGGATCTGGTATGCCAAAAGCGCGGCATAGAGGTCGACAAATCTCTTCTCGAGCTGTTCACCTAGGCTTACTAAGCCCTCGGGAGTTCTGGCATTATCGAGCAGGAGGTCTGATAAACTCCAATACCAATCCGTTCTTGACACGACATAGGCAATTCCCGATCGATTTAAACTCGCTTGGATGAGTGGGTTCATGAGAATCGAACAATGTTAGATTTGCTTGTGCGCCATTTTGAATCGCAAATCGTATCTCAAATGCAAAGCAAACAGGAACCCAAGCAACAGAGGTTTCCGGTGATGTCTTGACTGCGGATTCAATAAGCCCCTTTACGGATTGGAAGACCTGAACGCTATCCGCGACTGCCATCTTGACGGTGGCATCGTTCTCAGTCTGTTCTAGCCCAATTTCGACGAGCTGCTGCATCTGCGACCGTCTCAGCCACCCTTCTTCTATCATGTTCTTTTGGGATAGAATGTCGGAGGATATCGCACTCTTTCCATCCAGTTTGCATGAGAGGATCTTCTCATAAGCGTCGACTCTATTGGGATCGTCCGCTTTGAGCTGATCGTACGCCTGGTTCCATAGTTACTCGGGAAGACTTCGCCCTGTACCACTAGAGCTTGTACCTCCTGACGACTGTATTTCATCGGATACAGTCCCCGGCTCCTTCCTGCTGGCATGTATAGGCAGTCCATGATTCGCTTGAATGTGCACGCCTGAATTCATATCGCTGGTATCGACAAGTGGTTGAGTCAGCTTGAGTGTGGAATCCTGCGACTCGTCGTTGCTGGCATTGGCCAGTAACTTGGTGTCCGTTGATGCGGGAGTCTCTGTGTCGTCGTTGTTTGCATTGACAGATCCATGGGCATTAGCTGAGGTGGGTAGTCCCAGTTTCTTCTTGCGGAGACAGCGGAAAAAGTCCCTGAACCCCATAGCTACTTTGATATGTACGAGTGAATATGACGGGGCAAGAGGACGAAGGACAGAGGACGGAGGGCAGAGGACGAAGGGCAAGAGAAGGACTTGTCAACCCAAGCAGCGCGGGTATGGCGTGCGATACCCACGCAAGGTTGTTTTGTAGTACGATGGCTATGGTATTTGTTGAGTGATCGCACAGGCCAAACATTACACCAAAGCCGGCGACACAGTAAAGACGATCGCTCTCGTAGTTAGGCGCTTTTGCATTTTGGCGCATGCGGTGATGCATCATGCAAAGGGGTACACGCGGAAGTCGACATGCTGTGGACCGGTGAGATTGCTTCCAAACTCAACCACGATGCCCGAGAACCAAAGAGGTTAACGTGAGGGTACACATACTATTGACTGGAGTGGTGAAATGATCATGTAGAAAGTCGTGTAATCAATGCTTTCAGTGCTGAGTTGGATAGCCAACCGATGTTCAAAAATCCAACCTATCAGCTAGGACTAGGTGGAGGTACCTTTTGCTGAGACTACGTGAAATCGTACACGACCAACGCTTGGCTCCCTTCACTTTTTTCACGAAGGACGATCACGTTTTGTTCGTCGAAGCCTACCCACCCACGGCTCACTGTTGAATCGTCGAAACGTTGTTCAAGTGCAAACCGTAGTCCGACCTCGTCGTCTTGAACATCATCATCGCCGGCCTTTGACGGTTGCACCCGAACACTCAACTCGCCATTTCTTGAGCGTCTCCGAGTGGCTGACGAGGTCATGCCGCCTTCCAGGTCCCAGACACGCAGTTCGTCACCCAATCTGCTGACAGAGACAGCCTTCCCGCGCATACCGACATGCGCGCCGGAGATCGAAGACGTATGGCCCCAGAGGCGATTCCCGGAGCTAATCGACAATGCTGACGTCGTCGACCGCACCAAGTACAGCGAGAGAGTATTATCCGGATGAGCGACAAGAAGGTAGGGATGCGAATATGACATCGAAGTAGGCTTCGACTTGCTTGGACTACTGGTCAATGAGACTTCACCCGTGGCGCTAGGAAGAGGTGACGGTGAGCGCATAGAGGATGACGACGCTGATCGATACGCAGAAAGTGTGAAGGAGTGTTCGTCGGCTGCAGTGGCCAGTCTGGACTCGAGGAGCTCCCCTTTATGCGAGAGCATCAGCTCCTGGACGCCGACAGTCCATCCAGATAGATACGTCGGTAAAGAATAGGCAATCGCGGCGGTCATGCTGGTTGTAGTCGTCCGTAAGGAGAGAGACACAGGAGGCCACGCAGTGTGAGAGCGCAATGAATAGAGGAGTTTTGGGGCTTTTAGTGAGCCAAAGGCATCTAAAGTCTCTCCGAAGGTGTATAAAGATAGTAGGTGATCCTCGGTCATGGTTAGAAGGTATGGTGATGAGTATGCAAGTGCCGACAGCATTCCATTCGTTGAGGGTGGATGTGTGAACAAGATATCAAAACTCTTATTATCCTTCCTGAGGACATAGGTTGAGAATGAGCCGTCTGCAAATCCCACTGCAACTCTTTCGGGACCCTCATTGCCCTGCGTGGCATCTATGGCCATGGATATTGGTAGTCGAGGAGTGTCCAGTTCGCTGAAGAGTGGTGTCGACGCGAGCATTGCCCGGTCGTTCTTCGAGCTCCATGCTCGAAGGCCAGATATAGAATCGGCTGCATAGACGATATTGTTGGACATCATGACGAGTAGCGGTGGTTCCGGCGGCCTTTCGGCGACGACAATCTCGCTGACTGCACACTGCCCTTGGGCCCAGTTGTGCCGTAGCCTATACTGCTGTTTCCATCTGGTTTGGACCCCATCTTTGACCAGATACCCGTCGTCTAGCCACTTGGACAGTCTCGAGGAATAGTGTAATTTGTCAGGGCCACCAGTGTCCTTGATGCCCGGGATGCGGGAGGCTTTCGGGAGGACGAACTGGCGATAGTATGCGGCTTTCCAAAGCTCCGAGTCGACCGCAAGGCGACTGAATTTCTTTGATACCCTACTGTAGTTAGCACTAGTCAAGCATAGAGGGTGAGTGGCTATACCTTTGGCAGGTGAGGAGCGATGGTACCGGAATGAACGACAGAATGCGAACAAGTAGCTCGTCGCTCAGGCGTGTTAACCTGTCCACATTTGACAGCCGTCGTACTTTCGCCGCATGACCGAATTCATCATCCTCCTCCTCATGCGCCCGCTTCATAGTGAATGTGATGTTGGAGGCGGCAAAAGCGCACGCCGTTCCATGATGGCAATAAGCCTTATCGTTATCACCGAGGGCACGTGCAGTGGCCCGTGATCGCGCGTCGCATTAGCGCGTTTCGCCGTCGTTGTCGCCTACCAGCACACATCGCTTCTAGCATTTAGATGAAAGCAACATCAACTATCTGTGATAGTCTGTATTCTTTTCCTGTCATGTCCGCCCCGTGAGATATGGCCGACTTTTCAGCGTGGATCGAGAAGAATAAGGCGTTGTGGACACGCGTCTATGATGAGGTCATTGCACCAGACTTCGAGGAGGAATGGAAGAAGAGTACGTTTACGCGAACACGCGACAGAAAGTACTAATGACGCGTCAGGGGAACAAAAGCTAGAGAACGACCTGAAGCAGAGTGCGTGTTTCAACGGACTCGCCACAACGTACACTAATCGGCGCACAGAGGATGAGAACCAACAGATCCTGTTCACGCATATCAGCAATGAGGGTGTCAAGCATGCACACCTCGTTGCCGAAAACGAACAGCTCAAGAAGCAACTTCAGGAACAGGACAAGCTCACAGCGTCCGCACCCAGTTACAAGAGTGGGACAGGAGGGCAATCCTCTATATCGGAAGAGGAATTTCGCCAGCTTACCGACAAGTACAACGAGCTAAGCAAAAGGTACCAGGATGCCTCTCAAAAAGTAAAGTATCTTGAGAGAAAGAACAATGCTGTAATGCAGAAGAACAAGGACATGAAAGAGAGTGTACGCGCTTGGCAGGAGTACGCCGATCGCCAAGCTGGGAAACAGAAGCTGAAAAGCGAAACGAGACCTGAGGATGGGCAGTCAAGGCCATCGGCTGTTCCTCATTTTCAAGATGATCGCCCTCATATTCCGTCCAGTCCAGGCTCGGTAGCCGCCATCCGGACGCCACGATCGCTTGCGGACAACGAGCGTTCATCTCCTGCTCCTATGCTTCCACTTCCGCGCCCATCGATTGAAAGTGCATCTCGAATGGCTTTTCCGAGATCGAATGCTGGTGACAAAGAGAGGAGCTCAAGCGCATCGGTGACGCCAAAGGCACAAGGGCCGACTAAGTCAACTGAGCAAAACCATGCAGACTTCAACGACCTTGGACAGTTACCTCTTTCCAATAATCAGATTGCAGCCTCCAATGACGAACGACACGTCCAAGAATTCCTTCATCCAGCCATCCCAAGCTCGAGCCAGACAACGGAGGACGAGAGCGCAGAATCGACGAGTAGGCACGAGCAAGCAAAGAATGCTAGCGACGACGATGACTTCCCTCAGTTTGTATCGACACGATCACTCAAGCGGAAGCGTGGTCAACTGTCGAAGTCAAAGTTCGAAATCTTTCCAGATCGATCCTCAGACGGCACACCAGCGAAGCCCTTTCGTGTGAAGGAAGAGCAACTCAGCAGTCCACCCACTAGCATCTACAAACTGACGCGCAATGAAACAATTGACCTGGACGACCCCGCTCCCAATGTTCTACAGACGCCCCGTCATTCTAGGATACAGCTCTCGATTCACACAGATACGAGTGGTACGCTGCGTCAACAGAGGTCAAATAGCGCGCCATTTACACAAAACATTAAAGAAGAGCGTACAGAACTTGGCCATCTGATAGTGGCTCATATGGCCGATTTCGATGCTAGGGTCGACGAGCCCGACATCGCACGCGCTGAAGTGCGAGCTTTCAGCGAGCCATCTGACCCAACCCAACCGGAAGGAGCTGTTCTTCGCACTCTTGACCCAAACATAGTTGGGAGCGCTTCTGAGGAGCCCCCGAACAAAAGGTTAAGACACACTGAAGTCAGACGTAAGGAGGGTTATAGCGTACTTGCGGAGTCAGGCGAAGAGCCGCCTCCAATAGACGAGAACGAATTGAGGCTGCATCCACGACTAGCCCGCGCAGAATTCAATCGGCGATTGAAGCCTTCCTGGAACTCTAAAACACCTACAAAAGGCTTGAATCAAACTCCACGATCCGCGTCGGCGAGCATTAAGCTTGAGCAAGTCCTTACTCCTCCATCCAGTGTCTTTCGATCTATACAGACTGTTTCTGGAAGTACAGGATCGCGTAGCTTTCCGTCGAAGTCTCGCTCAAAACCGCGCGATGACCCAACCCTCGACGACCGTCCGATTTGGACAATGAAAGCTCCGGAGGCGCGTTTCAACAGGAAAGAGCGTGCATCCCCAACGAAACAAGGTCGTCTCCGAGATAAGCCTGTCACAAAACTCACTGTACAGGACTTCAAGCCCAACCCAGCTTACAATCAAGGCTACAGCTACGCGTTCTCTGAAACAGTCCGCAAGCGTGGTGATCGCATGTGTCTCCCCGGCTGCACCAACCCACAGTGCTGTGGCTCCACGTTTCGGCTACTGGCCGAAGCACAGGCAGAATTACCCGCTTCTCAAGAAGAAGCTCTTCTTGAGGATTATCTGGGTGATGCATACAACAACATGCAACTCACTCAGATGTCGTCCGAGGAGCGACAGGAGCTAGTCCTACAGGCGCGCACCAAGAAAATGGCAAAGGAGACCGGTAAACATCGCGAAGCCTATGAGCGTCGTCGGACACCACCAGGCTTTTGGCGAGTTGATTTTCCCACGACGCAGGAGCAGCAAGATGACCGAGAAAGGGCGAAAGAGCAGGGGAAGAAACTCGTGCAAGAGCGGTGGCTCGAGGCGCATAGGAAAGGCGGGAAGTGGATCTTCAGAGATGAAGTATGATCAATACCTCGTACTAAGGAATGGAGCTATGGTGTACACACATGCGTTGTACGGCGAGGCACATAAAGAGAATGATGCGTAATAGGCGAATGTATTGAATGCCAAGCTGTCACCTAATGCAGGTAGGCTCCAAAGTACGTACCGCCTCTCCTCTTCTACACTGGAAAGTGACAGGGAACTAAGAAAGATAGCCATCTACTTAGCTATTATGAAATTTCGTATGCAATGTGATTCTCCTCATCTTTCGAACCCCGTGTCAGATTCCCTCATCTCGCCAAATCGACAGTACCCACTCTACCACTTTTTGCATCTTACTCAGATCTCGCCCGACTCGTATTCTGACAATTAACATAATCGACTTGACTCCTTTGTCTTAGTAGGCGGCGACAAATGTACCCCGCAATTATCGGTAGCCCCGCCCAACGTGCATTAGCTCACTACATCACGTCTCGGCCAGATAGGGACCAAAACCAGACAACTATCATTTCGTTTCGCATATCTCGGAGCGGAATCGTTGCGCATTATAGAGCGCTTGGTAGTCTGGTACTACTCGGCCCGATACACAAGTATCCGATAAGAGCGAGAGCGATTCCTCACCAAGATAATAAAGCGTTTCTGATTTGGTTTGCGGCTTATCGGGCGTTCGAGTGCGTGGCGGAGCAGTTCCGCCCGAGCTCTTACTATGTACCGATAGTCGCGCCGCGAAGACGAGCAACTAACTCGGGGTCTGTCTCGAAGTCTATAAAGCTGGGAACAGCGCGTCTGATTTGGTCTTCTCCTGTCTCTCAAGCATCGCTCCCAAAAAGTAGTCTCTATCATTGACAATGTCCAACACCGTCAAAGTCGCAGTTACTCAACACGAACCAATATGGTTCGACCTCGCCGGCACAGTCGACAAGACATGTCGCCTGATCGAAGAAGCAGCAAGTAACGGAGCGAAACTAATTACCTTCCCTGAAGTCTGGATCCCCGGCTATCCAGCATGGATATGGTGCGTTTTCCAACGAGCTTCAAGTACCAATATACTTGCTAACAAAACAACCTCCAAAAGGGCGCGACCCCTCGATCCCCCTCTAGCAACCGCCTACATAAAAAATTCCCTCTCCTACAACTCCCCTGAAATGGCCCGCATCTGCACCGCAGCACGCACCTCCAACATCGCCGTGGTCCTCGGCTTCTCTGAAAACCACCACCACAGCCTCTACATCTCTCAATGCACCATCTCTGCCTCCGGCGAGATCATCATGAAACGCCGTAAACTCAAGCCCACGCATATGGAGCGCACCGTGTTTGGCGACGCGGGCGGATCCAGTCTCAACAATGTGGTGGATGTCGAGGGCGTGGGGAAAGTTGGGGCGCTAAGTTGTTGGGAACATACTCAGCCGTTGCTGAAGTATCATACGACGAGCTTGAGGGAGCAGATTCATGTTGCGGCTTGGCCGCCGTTGCATGCGTTTCAGGAGGAGGGAGAGGGGTTGTATAGTATGAGTGCTGACGGTATGTTATGTTTCGTTTTTTTTTTCAATTGTTTCCACGCACTTCTGGTTACTATTGGAATCAGTCTGGGTGAAAAGTGATTCTTGCTGGGTAACTTCTTTCCAACTAACATCTCAACCCCAGGCTGCGCCGCCCTCTCCCAAGCTCACGCAATGGAATCCTCCACCTTCGTCCTGCACTGCACATCCGTCATGTCCTCCGCCGGCATCGACGCGTACAAAGTGCAAGGGAACCCTGTTTTCGGAACTGTTGGCGGTGGACAGTCCGCCGTGTATGGGCCAGACGGTCGACGATTAACGAAAGCACTGCCGGCAGATGAGGAGGGATTTATTTACGCGGACTTGCCAATGGATCTGTTGATCAGTTTGAGGCATTTCGCGGATCCGGTCGGCCATTATTCGAGGCCCGAGTTGCTTTGGTTGGGCGTGGATGCAAGAGAGAAGGAACATGTTAGGAGAGAAGGCGGTGAGGAGCAGAAGGGCGAGGAGAAGAAGGTTGTGAATGGTGTTGAAAGTAGGAAAGGAAAACCTGATGTTGTATAAACGAGACGAGCATTGAACGAGGTCAGTTCATGTCTTCTGTGCAGTTGTAATAGCGCTGCAAACTTCTCTCAAACGCACATGCCAAAGTATCTCGAACCCCTCCTTCTAAGCCAACGAAACCTATCTCTTCTTAACATCTCTTATCCATTCTCAAACTTCCCTTCACCTACCCCAACCTCGCTTCCCTGTCTCGGTTCGGCAACCAGGATTCCATAAATTAATACAACCACGGAAAAATCCCACCGCGCACCCCTAACCCCAACAACCAATCTATATAAAGAAAATGTGTAACCCGGATTTTATACTGTAGAAATCCGTTTATTAAAGTGCATTTTTGCTATTGGCCAGTTGCGCTGGTGGGATTTCTCTGATTGGTCATGCAGGGTGATGGTGGTGGTCTTCTTCAGGGAAAGGCGACGAGATGGGAAAGAGGGGGAGGGAACGAAGGATGGGGAGGAAGACGCTAGATGTGGAAGATATGAACAGGTTTGGGTGGTTGCACAAAGTTACGATAAGGTGTAGCTGTTGGGTTTTGTTTTGTTTGGGGCTGAACCATCTTTCACTCCGACGTTGATATTCAAAAATGTGAGCAAGTATGCCTCCCATCCCACGAACCTTTTTCCGCACTTGTTCAATCTTGCCATGTATACTATTCCTCCTCGTAACGACAACCTGGTTCATCCGAGACAACGACAACCATATTGCCCTATCCCACCAACACACACTCCAAAACGACGAGAGAAAACCCACCATTCAACCACCCCTAAATCTCAACGAGAAACAATGCCGAGAAACATTCCCCTCCCTCTTCACCTTCATCGACACCTCCCTCTTGCATGGACCCTTCCCCTTTAGAAAAAGTGACCCAGACTACACAGGCCTAGTCCAAGGTCGAATAAAAGACGGGAAGGTACGTCTACCATGCCATAACCAACATACCTTTTCAACCATCCCATCCATATCCTCCGTTCCTCCAACCATCCATCTATCTAATCATCACTTACTATAAACAGCTATACATCCTCACCACCTCCCCCACCACCCTTCCACAAACCCTCCACCAACGCACCGCAATCCTCTCCCAACTGCACCGCGCCCTCATAACGTCCCCCTCAACCCTTCCCGATAGCTACTTCGCCTTCTGCACAAACGACGTCCCCAAAAACAACACATGGTCCTTTACCCGCCCGAACAACGCCGCAGCAGCAGCTTCAGCGTACAACGTATGGCTCATGCCAAGTTTCGCTTCGTGGTCCTGGCCAAACGCACATCTCGGTGGTCCCATGGACGCCGTTCTCGAGCGCATCGCAGACGTGGAGGAGAGGCAGATGAGGTGGGAGGAGAAAATCGACAGGGTGGTTTGGCGGGGTACGGTGTGGTTTAATCCGCTTGGGAATGGGGAGTTAAGGAAAGATTTGCTTAGAGTGACGAGGGGAGGGAAGGGGGAGTGGGCGGATGTTGAGGCTTTGACTGTTGGTGGTGGTGGGGGTGGTCAGAATGAGACGACGACGACGAATCGTATCGACATCGAGGACTTTTGCCGATACAAGTACATCGTCTACACCGAAGGCGTTACATATTCCGGCCGCTTGCCGTTCCACCAGGCGTGCGCGAGCGTACTCATCATGGCGCCTGCCACGTGGCTGACTAGCACTGCGCTGTTGTTGAAGCCGATTAGAGCGGAAGACCTCATGCGTTCAGTCACTTCTCCTGATTCCAAACTTCCCACATCCTTATCCACATCTCCTTCCCCTTCTCCCCCCACACCACAGCCTATCCTCCACCCCATCACCACGTGGCGCGACGCAAACGCCATCTACGTCAACTCCGACTTCTCCAACCTCGAAGCCGTGGTCCGGTTCTTGCGTCAGCATCCTGATGTTGCGCAGCGCATCGCGCGGAATCAGCGGGAGACGGTGGTGGGAGGCGGGTATTTGAGTATGGCGGCGGAGACGTGTTATTGGAGAGGGCTTATACGGGCGTGGGCTGCGGTGGCGGAGGTGGATAAGGAAAGTTGGGGGACGGAAATGGGCGAAAGGTATGAGACGTGGTTGTTGAAGGAGGTTAGTAAGGAAAGAGAGGGTAGAAGAGAGGCAGGCTGACAAGTATTGCGAATAAGCCTACGCATAGAAGTCTGACGTGCATAATGGGCTAGGCAGTTACTCATGCTTAAGCATATCTTTATGAGAAGAGTAGATTATCTTACGTCTCAATATATTGGCTGGATACAGCAGCTCTGCCTCCATACTCCTTCAATGCTGACCGTGCCTATAGCCTTGCTCCAAGTCAAGATGAATATCCATTAGCTCCCAACCACTCCCTCACAACGCCCTCATCCCGCTTCTTGTATCCCGCATAACTCCTAATCGTGTCATCAATGACCTCAAGGCCCTTGTCGTAACCGCGGGTATCCTTGTCTTTGAAGAATGCAGCGATCTCGTCGGCGATCTTCTCATCCGCAAACTTGTTCAAACCAAAGCGCAAGAAGCGCTCCAGGACGACGGCATTGCCGCTAAGGGTTGGATGAACCTTCGAGTCCCAGTTGTCACGGATGAACTTCCAGACTTCAGGGCGTACTTTGGAGTTGTTGGCGAGGGAGATGGTGCCAGAATGCTTGTCCTGCATGGCGACCTTGTCGGAGAAGATAAAGGACATGACTTCTTGGGCGAGTTCAGGGGTTTGGACACGTCCGAGTGACTGCAGGCAGATCTCCTTGCCGTCGATCGACGTGGTGGAGAGGTATTCGTTCTGGATGGCCTTCAACGCTGATTCTCCTCGCTGCTTGATAGCGGTTGCGAAGATTGCTCGGCGGAGCGAGGGATGTATGGCGTTCTTGTCTTCTCCGGAGATGTAAGAGTCGAAGCGACGCAGAGACTCGTCTACAGTAGCTTTGTGGCCGACTAAACCAGCAGAGAGGATGAGGCTAGCACGAAGCTGGCCAAGAAGGAAGCTCTCGCCTTCCTTAAAGTCCCATCCAACCTTCTCTACAGCGGGAGTGATGAGCTTGAGGTGGTACTTGGTCAAAGCCGTGCTTATGTCTTCGCTACCGGAGAACACACTGCGAACGTTGCCAACGTTGGTAAGGATCTGCGACCACACTAGGTAGTCCGACTCATCTTGGAAGCGCTCAACCAAGGCGAGAAGGCCAGCTGTAGACCCGTAGCCAGAGACAGCGTTCGCGTAAGCATCTCCAATCAGACCGATCTTGTCCTGTACTGACAACTGATCTCGAGCCTCACCGAGCTTCTTGAGACGGTCAGGCGGGTAGTTGGTCCTATAGAAGCCGGTAAGGTCCTTGTTGAGTTGGTAGAAGCCGTCGTTGACATCACGAATAGTATCCGCTTTCTGCGTCAAAGCAGTGGTCTTGTGGAGAGAGGATGCGGAAGGAGAGTCGCCCGTGTGCAGGCCTAGCGGGATCCACCAAGTGGTCTGATCTTCCTCGGGCTTGACGTCGCCAGCCAGAAGGAAGCGCTGCTGACGCAGACCGATCTGGCCAGGCTCCTCGGCAACGGTGACGACTGGGAAACCGATCTTGCGGACCCAGAAGTCCATGAAGCTGTTAACGTCCTGACCTGATGCTTTGCTAAGTGCGGACCACAAGTCGTTGGTGGTGGCGTTCGAGTACTGATGTGCCTTCAGGTAGTCGGCGACACCTTGGAGGAAGACCTTCTCGCCGAGGTGAGCGCTCAGCATACGAATGACGGAGCTGCCCTTCAAGTAGCTGATGTGATCGAATATTTGATCGACTTCGAGACCGTCGTACACGGGGACTTCAATGGGATGAGATGTCCGTAATGCATCGAGTGCGAAAGCTTGTTGCACAGAATCAGTCTAGAAAAGCATGTCAGCAGGTTGTTAGGAGAGAAGATACCTCGGGATTTGTGACGTACAACAAACTGTCCCCACACGTTCCAGTCTGTTATGACAGTTAGTGGTATTCTGAGGACATGGATAGCTGATCATACCAGGATATAGGTGGTCAATGGCGAACCATCCGACCCAAGTAGCGAAACCTTCATTCAACCAAAGCTCGCTCCACCAGTCCATGGTGACAAGGTTGCCGAACCATTGATGGGCAAGTTCGTGGGCTACAACGTAGGCTACCCGGTTTCTGTAGCTATCTGCAGATGTCGCAGGGTCGAAAAGGACGGCAGTAGTTCTGAATTAGTTGTTAGTATGTCCCTGTGTTGATTCAACCAGAAGTAGTACTAACCGGTAGGTGATGAGACCCCAGTTCTCCATGGCTCCGTGTGACTAGGAAGCAACGGTCAGCTTAGAGCAATCAGGTGTGGAAAGGGAGTACGTATGATTGGCCAGTGAATCAGCACAATCCTGCGTACACGAGGTGTACAACTTACAAACTCATGAACAGCCAATAGGTCGACCTTCGGGAGTGGGTAGTCAATTTGGAAGACCTCGGAGAAGTAATCCACAATCTTATGGCAGTTATCCAAGGCAAAACGTCCCTGCTCCTTCAGTCCTCGAGTCGTGTAGACCCTGACTGGAATGTTCTTGCCGTTGTACTTGCGCTCCGTGAAAGCCTCAACGTACTCGAAGTCTCCAATGGCCCATGCCAGCAGGTATGTTGACATGATCGGTGTCCGCTCGAAGACGACAGTATGGAAGCCGTCGCGCTTGCTCGGCTTGATCTCCTTCTCCGGCATATTGCTGAGCGCGATCTGGTCTTTCGGGACTTCGAGCTCGACATCGAAGGTAGCCTTGAGGTTCGGCTCGTCAAAGCAGGGGAAGGCGCGGCGGGCGTCGCAGGACTCAAACTGGGTGCTGAACATGTAGTGGAACTCGTCGTCTTTGGCCACGGATGCGGGCACCTCGCCCTTGGGCGTGTACTTGGAACGATAGAAGCCAGCCATGATGTTGTTAATGGTGCCCTCAAACTTCACCTCCAACATGGCCTCGCCCGAATATTCAATCTTCTCCCCAAAGTCGAGCGTAACGCGCTGGCGCTTCTCATCATACGAGATGTCCTTCGCCGACCGCGTCTTGTCGCCAGTCTTCAGCTTGGCACCGTGGACCTTCAGCTGATGCGCATTGAGCACCAGATCACTGAAGCCGCCATCCTGGGTGATGTTTGTGTCGATGGTAACGGTTCCCTGGTAGCCGAAGTTTCCGCCGAATTCGAGGTCGTGGAGGGAGACGGTGTAGTGCGCTGGCTTGACCCTGGGAGAGCAAGTGTTAGCTTTGGGCTATTCAAGGCTGGCATAGAGAGGCGCATTGAGCGGTGGGAGGCCACTGACCAGGCGGGGAGGATGTCGCGATCCGAAGCCATGATGGTAAAGCTACTCGTAACCTCGCTTTGACAGAACCTCTTCTGAATGCTAAGCGCACTTGATCTCGCAGCGGCGAATCTCGGTCTCAGTCTCGAATAGGTACGTGGGCTGGAATGAAGCTGTCTAGTCTTGGAAGAGAAGCTCGCGGAGCTCGTGAGGCGGGGTGGTGAATGGGTGAAGCTTTGCAAGCTGTTGGCAGAGCAGGTCGAAGCAAAAGAGCAACAAGTAGTAGATATGGCAAGCTTGTTCACAAGCAATGGTCGAGAACTGAGCCTCGCAGAAAGAAGAAGGGCAGCCAGCTTGGAGGGAGGGATCAAAGTAGGCTGGCGGAAGACTGGCGGCATGCAATTGCGTAGGCGATGGTGCCTGCCGCGAGCTGCAAGCTGCAAGTGCCCGTGTGTGTGCCCCACGCTCCCATCCCGCCATCCTCAAGGTTTCAAACATCCCCAAACAAACAGTCATATACTTCTAAAAAAACAGTGGTAACGACATGACTGGCCATACTGCCCGTCTTCACCCAGACGGCGACAGCCTCGTCGCGCGAGGCTGCGAGCGCGTTGCACTGATATGACGCGACTTGCTCGTGCATGGAATTGTTTGTTTCACTGGTTCGGGACCCCGCAGCTTGATTCGACCAGACTCGAGCGTTCCCATCAACACACACCACGACAACAAAACATTCTGTAGGCCTCGACTCCTGTATCTACGACTCATACTCAACTGTTGTCTGCAATAAATTCTTCTAGCTGCCTCGACATTGCATTGTGACATCGCAATACAGACAGCATGGTCTCCGCCGACGATTCAAGCAACACGTATAGCGGCTTCCTTGCTCTACCAACAGAGCTACGATGCCAAATCTACGACCACCTCCTCGCCGATCCCCATGCCATCACCGTCAGCGCGGGTTACATAACAATATTCGGTAATAGAATCAAAGATCGCGCCCGGAAAACAGACATCCCAGGCCTGCCCCTCGACCTCGCCCCGCTGGTTCGGTGCCACTACGACTCCTCTCTGCTGTCTGTCGCGAACCCACCGACGATTGCCATTGACAATGGATGGATGGGCGATGTTGAGGGCGGAAAGCTAGGCTATCCAGCTCCGCTGGCGCTATTACAGACGAGCCGGCTTATCAACGACGAGTTGACGGATTATACCCAGGGCAAGAGGAGGATTGCGCAGGCGCGGTCTACACACGGAAGGAAGGAAAGCCCAGGAATGGAAGATGATAAGGAGGGGCTGTCGCTCTATGTGTCATATCCTCATGGGGTATTGGTGTTGAAGAGCTTGTATCCTTTCCTTTTGAAGCAAGCGCGAAGGGTTTACATCTCTGGCTACTCTACCACCCCCGAAGTCGCCGAGCCTGCTCCTCCAACATCGCCGGAAGCGAGCGACGAAGAACGTCTGACCCCCACGAATAGCTTTGCGACCTCGTTTGGTACGCCGACGCCGGTGCGGACGCTCAGCCGAAGCCTAGTGTACCACCGCTGGACACGCACCGCGAACAACAGCGTACTGGCCAGTCCAAACACTAACCGTCCGCGCCTCCGCCTCGACCCTCCGTTACAGCGCCAGCAACGACACGCTTCCAAAACTAACACAGTCTTTCCATCCTTCTCTCCAGACACTACCACGTTGGCTCTGGCAGCTCTCGCACATCTAATCCGCACGCTCATGCCACTCGAACCAACACAACTTGTCAAGCTCTCAGCCCGCATCCTCTATCCCGGCGAGAACTCGTACAACTCTGTATGGACCGACGACAATAGCCCCATTACGCACATACTGCGAAATGTATATGGAGGCAAGATCGATATGCGGGTCAAGCGTGGCAATTTGGGCACAGGTCTGTGTTTGGCGGCACGGCCGAAGCCAGAGGCGAGGGTTTTGAGTACGAGCTGGGAGAATTGGAGGGCTCCTAGCGCAGGGAGCAATGGAGGTCAGAGGAGGCCAATGGACAGGATGCGTGTCAGGGACCTCGATGCATTTCTGATGGGAGAGGCGTAGTTTCATGAGGAGGCGTGTCTGAAATACTGGCCTGGTTCCTCGTCTGTACTTGATCCTGGAAAGCTGTATTACTGGACTGCATAGGATACCGTAGGACATTGCTTCGGCATTTTTTTAACTGCGGGCGGTTATTACATTATTGTTAGCTGTCTTAAGATGGCTGGACAGTTTCTGGCTTTGTCGAATGCAGTCCGAACATCCACAACTTCATACCTTGGATATCTGCTCTTTCCACTAAGCCGGCTTCAGGAAATGCTACCAGGCCATCCGACCCAATTGTATCCTTCCCCCTAGAAAACAATATCTGCTAGCTTATCAATCCACATCTTCGACGTCGAAGATGACAATAGAGTTCGGCCCCCAACTACTAGTGACATGCATGCGGGCGTAACATGCAATGTAAGCTGACATTTATCCAATATGCTCTAGTAAAGCATGCCGTGTATGATCGGTACGGCTAGTCAGTCTAGATACTATATACAACACTCACCCGCACAGTTCAATTTCTACAAGTCCCGTCGTGCATCGGGTCTACTCAACCGTATTCGAAAACATCAGTACGTCCAACATTTCAACCACCTCTCTCAAACTCAACAAGACAAGTCAAAACCAAAACCACTCCATCTAACATCCACACAGCCACCCGTACCCAACCCAACCCAACCCCAAACCCTCCCACTCCCCACCCACAATGTCCTCCCGCTCCCTCCTCACCCAGCTAATCGGCTCCTGGGACCTCCTCTCCTACAACTCCTACATTCCCTCCTCCCCCACCCCGTCCACAACAACCCACTACCCCCTCGGCCCCTCCGCGCGCGGAATCCTCCTCTACACGCCCGACGGCTACATGGGCGCGCAATTGTCCCGCCCTTCCCCGCTTCCCAACACCACCAGCACAGACGAAGTGAACTTCCTCGCGTACAGTGGACGGTATTGGCTTTACGAGACCAGCGGGGAGGAGCCGTTGTTGTTTCATGAGATGGGGATAAGTAATGTGGAGAGGGTGGTGGGGCAGGTGCAGAGGCGGATTGTGAGGATTGAGACGGTGGAGGAGGAGGGGAAGGATGGGGGAGACGGGGGAGTGTATTTGTATCTAGGCACGGAGGAGACGGAGGTTGAGGGGGAGACGAGGGTTTTTAGGGTCAAGTGGAAGAGACGGGCGGATAATAGGGGGGCGGAAGTACCCACCGGGGGGAAAGTTTAGGATTGATGGTGTGTGTGTTGTTGGAGAGGGGAATAGTATTTGAATGCCTTGGACAATGAGTTGGCTTAGTTGGTGCTACGGTCTGATGAAGATAACTAGCTCTTAATCCATGTTGTCAAGAGTAATGAGTGAACTGCCAGCAGTACACTGTTTAAAGGTCTCCTGTTACGCTAATGATTCATGTCTCGTCTCGTCCCCGGGACTTTGACATGCACGACTTCTTGCCTCCTAGTCCTCTGGCTCTGATTGATGTCACGCCCCCCATATCATCCTTACGGCCTGGCGGTCCCGCATCTTACGCGAATCGCGCTCCTGGTCGATATCCACATTCGGAGTGTCCGTAACGCTCTTGTCCTCATCCTCTGGCTCCTGCTTGATGACCACATCTGAACTCTCCACAGCGTTGTAGTTCTCGTCCTCTGACTCCTGCTTGACGTCCACTTCCGTAGTCTCCACAATGTTGCTGTTCTCGTCTTCTGATTCCTGCTTGATGTACACATCCGTAGTCTCCACAGCATTGCTGTTTTCGTCCGCTGGCTCCTGCTTGATGTCCGCATCTGAGTCCACATCTGTAGTCCCTGCAGCACTTCCGTAGGAGTCCGGTGACGTGGACGACTCGGAGGACACGAATCGCGGTAAGTATTGTCGAATAATCACTTGTCTCTCCTTTTCGCACACCAAAAGAGTAGGAACCAGCTCCATCCAACTAATTACGTCTTTCGTCCCCGGGTCCGGAATGTTGATTTCGGTGAACTCTCCGAGGTCCGTCAAGGACTTCGCAATCCTAGCAGCAGCTCGACACTTGTTGTAGGCCTTATCGCTCGGCAGAAGCTCTCGTGAACCATTCGCGACGGTTGTGTTCCGGCACTTGTCCTTGGAGATAAGCCATACGTCTTCCGCTTCGCTCTTCTCGTTGATCTGAACAGCCACAACGTAGTTGGTCGGCTCCCAGACCACCGGGTTGCTGGGTAGTATGCCCTGATTCCGCTCGACCCATTGCGTGTCATCGGCACATTCGAGGATGCCGAGCTGGAAGAACACAAACCCTGTTGCGTCGCTTAAACGGCCTATCAGCGACGAGGAGTCCCTAGGGGGACGTTCAGTCTCCAGTTTCATCGATCTAAAACTTATATCGTTGAGACCAAGGAACATTTTGGGGAGAACCGTGCCGACATCAACGCCTGCATAAAACTGAGCGTCAAGCTCCTCGGGGGTTGGAGTTGTGTGGATATCAGTGTCTTGCTCCTCCTGTTTGATAGACGTAGGCGAAGGGCCATCGGTATCTTCCTCCTGGTTAATGGGCGAAGGCGTATAGGCATCTGACTCTTCTTCCTGCTTGATGGACGAAGGCGTGCTAACATCAATATCTCCCTCCTGCCAAATGGGGGAAGGTGTGTTAACTTCAGTGTCTTCCTCCTGATTGATGGGTGTCGGCGTGTAGACATATAAATCTTCTTCCTGCTTGATGGACGAAGGCGTACTAACATCGATGTCTCCCTCCTGCCAAATGGGCGAAGGTGTGTTGACTTCGGTGTCTTCCTCCTGCTTGATGGGTGTCGGCGTGTACATACCGGTGTCTTCCTCCTGCCAAATGATCGGAATTGTGTAAATATCAATATCGTGGTACTCCTGCTTCGTGAGCGTAGGCGCGCGGACATCGGTGTCTTCCTCCTGCCTAAGGATTTGGGTAGACATACACGTTGCTGTGAGGGCTCTCGGAGACGGTCTGAGGCGGTAGACGAAGCCGCGGTGCTCTCCGAGAGATATATGTGCCTCATTTGACAGCAGCTTCATCAAAAAGTCCACGTCCAAGGGATCGTTGTAGCGCGTCTCGGCAATACGATTGACCAAGTCCGTGCTTGTGGAAGTAGGACCATAGTCGTGAAGCACTGAATCATACCAGCAGCTGTATGCAAAAAGATCCTCGTGGTTGGTAAGCTCTCTATTATAATACATCTGGTCAGAGGCGAATTGATGTGCTCGATCTTTCAAGATTGGACGCGCGCTGAGGATTCGCCAAAAGTCGAACGTCGTAAGCCTGTGAGGAATCGTCAACTCGTCCATAGCTGTTGCGTGGCGGTAGTAATGGGCCGATAATCTTTAAGTGGAGGTGTGCTAAATGCGGTAAGTCAATGGAGGTATGTTTTGTTGAGTGAGCTCTCGATGTGACGAACAACACACGAAGACAAACAATGAGCTTATCAGTGCACACTAACTGGAAGGAGTCTTCCAACGTTGCCACGCAGGCAGCATCGCTTAACTGATGTTTCCTCGTTGAAATTTTACCAAAGGGAGAAGGCGCCATTGGAAATCCAAGAAGTTCCAGACATACTCGCAGGACCAGATGCAGCCCGGGAGCAACAGCCATTTTACAATCCGGAAATCTGAGAACCCCACGAATTTCCCACACAAACAGGATGTGAGGTATGATCTCTACCAACTGATCCATAGTACAGTACCTGGTTTGCCAGCTTTCAACTCTCGTGAATTGATATACTCAACCTTTGCCTTCCGATCATCGTCTTCCGCATACGAAACTGCAACAATAATTGTCCGTAGGTCGTCTGGTATAATCAGATCACGAGACGGAGTAGACGAAAGACCGAGCTCTGCTTGCGTGTTTTCCTGCTCCAGTCTCAGCGCTTCTTGCGCAACCTGGCCTGCCACCATACCGTCCCAGAAGCCTTCTCTTCTCGAATGACTTAGCATAAGCCTGACGGCGCGCTTGCGTATTGCACCACAGGAAGACGGTGCGCGCATAGCAACCAACCAAAGCGCTGAGAGTGGGCCATTGGTTGTTGTGAAGACAGGTGCGGCAGTGGAGGAAATTGGCAGTAGCCTGGTGGCTAATTCGAAAATTTTGACGAACTGTGCAGCAGTATCAAATGGTTCATCAAACACATCGTTGGCGGAGGCAAACTTGCTAACGAAATTGAACTTGGCTTCGAGGTCGGGCCTGGAACTTCGCAAGAAGACTTCCATTTGGCATTGCAGAAGCTGCAGCGCAGTCAAAGGTTCGGTAAACTCTTCCGTGTTTGATGAACCCTTTTCGCAAAGCTCTCCTAGAACAACTGTACCTCGATGGAAACGCGAGATCAAATCGCAGTATTCGAGATATATGTCGTCCGCGTCTTCTAGAGGCCGTGAGAAGGTGCCTTGGAAGAACGCATGGATATGATTGAGCAGGGATTCCATGTATCGCAGCATTATGAGCAGTGAAGACATGTTTAACTCTGCCTTTGGTAGAATGAATGGCGCTTTCGTTTTCGGCCTTGACACCCATTTTCGAGATTGAGATGCAGGCATTATGCTTCGAGCCTGCATGTCAAGACCAACGAAAATGGATCGTAATGACTCCATATCAATCGGATGGTCCTCGGCCATGTCTTTATCTTCACTGTCCATCTCATTCAACATTCGAATACCGCTTCGCAGATGTCCAAATGCATCTTTTTGATAACCCTGAAGGCAGGACATGCTGATGAAGAGAACTGAACATGTCATCAAAGTCACCTTGTCTGTCTTCGCCATCGCTCCACTTGAGTCCTGCTTGCCTAGTAGATCCTGGATGGCTTGGTTGGACTGGCGTAGTGCGAATTGCAAATATTTGTCGGACATGTCTTCTTCGTTAATATGCGAGCCCTGGCCTTCGAAGAACCGCCGATGCATGGCGCCCAGGGCGATAACACAGTGCTGAATTGCTGGTTCTCGATGTGCGGCCTGCAGAACTTCGCGTTGCCAGAAAGGGGAGTCAAGAAACCCTCGAAGAGACAAAACCGCGTGTGAGGTGAAGAAGTCAAAGCTGTCACGTTCTTCAGCTGTGTTGAATCGCAGGTTTGGAAGCAGGTATACTGGTGAGGGAGAGCGAGTTGCCCTACGACTGACGGGAAGCTGAAGTTTCCCATTTGTCGCTAAAGGCACCAGCTGAGCATGTGTGGACGCTGACGGAGGTCGAAAGCTGGGGTCATAGCCATCACATTTGCGACCTGTTGATGTACAGCGTTTGCAGGATGGTTTTTCCTCGCCACATTTCACTTTGCGTATTCTAAGGAGATCAGCTAATGACTAGGGAGCAATCCGGGCTGAGATCATTTGTAAGGAGCCGTCAAGTGGGGATGTAACCTTCCGAGATCGCGGCAAGATGCTTGACCCGGGGACTTGCACGAACTATCAGGGTAAAGCCGGCCACTTACTTGCAGGTCTTGCAGCCAGTGCGATTTTTGGGTTTCCACGCTCTCTGACGGACCTTCCCCTCAGGCGGCGTCACCATGGTTGCGGGACAGTAGCGAACCTGTGCGACTATGGGGGGGGAGGCTGGAAATCTATACGAGCGAGCAAATAGCATTTGCTGTGCGGAGGGGGTAGATTGGGATGCTTTTGAGACTGCATTGCAACGATGCAGCATTGCGGCGCAGTTGTCTTGAAGGTCACGTTACAGAATTTAGATGCATGAATCGGGACGTGCATTGACCATGCGTGGATTTGAAGGGCCAATAGGATGCCGTTCGCCGTCTACTTCCAGGCAATTCAGTGCAGCACGCCTAAGGCCCAGGGCGTAATGATGAGAAGTGGTAGGATTTGGGTAAACGTCATTATCCCCTCTTGAGGGGTTAACCAGACTAGATTTACGATCCTCCTTAGACTCCACATACCGCATACAGTATGGAGGAGTATAGAAGGTCTTCAGTTTTGTTATATTGAGATGACTAGGAGTTGAGGTTGAAAAGCCGTTACTCGGGTCTTATAATTACTGGCAAAGAGAGGGCAGGGGCTGATGAAAAGGCCTGATGCAAGGTTCTGTGCTTAAAACAGTGTGTATGCGTGATTACATAGATCCGATCCAAACGAAGTGTACAGTGAAATCACCATTGTGCCTCTAATTCAAACGGTGTTATAATTGCTTAGAAGTTACGCCACAGTCTCTTCGCAAAGGGCTTCTTCGCCTGAGACCTCTCCTGCGCCTCGCCATGCGAGAAGTCATTTTTCGTATCCAGATCCTTCCTTCTTCCAACATCCAGGTCAATTTCATGACTTTTCCAGAAACGTGTTTTGAACCAGAGCTTATAGCCCACGTAGATAAGACCAAACAGAGGAAGTAGAATATAAGCGTCCACGAAAGTCCCGGCGATGAATGGACTCAGAGTCGTCCACCCTTGAACGAGAGCAAGGAATATATTGGCGGAAACGCCAAAATAAGCATTCCAGGGATACGCGAACGACTTGAAAGGTAACTGGTCTGGAAATCTTCCTTGGGCGGACCAGGCTTTTCGGAACCGAATGTGGGTAAATGATATCGCCCCCCATACCAGGAAGGTAGAGACACCGCTTAGGTTGACGATATAAGAGTATGCTTTTCCACCCCCAGTGCTAACATTCATCATCGAAAGCACACCAAATAGGTTCGTAAAAACGATAGCGTAGACCGGAACACCGCGACTGTTCGTCTTGCCTAAGAAACGCGGTGCCATCTCCTCCTGTGCCATGAACAGGATCGTGCGGGATCCGATGTATATCGAGCTGTTCGCAGCGCTCAGAACTGTTATAAAGATAAAAGCGTTAACAAGATGTACTCCGCCCTCCCAGCCAGCGGTTTGCAGGGCAATGGTCATAGGACTCCTAAGCGCACGACTTGCTCCATTTGCCAAGCCGTCTGCGTTGGATGGACATGTCAGGGGGAAGAAAAATGCAACGCCCATGTACACAAAGAGTATGCGCCATATAACCTGTCTAATAGCCAATGGAACAGCCTTGCTTGGGTTCCTCGTCTCTGTTGCTGCGACCGCGACAGCTTCGACACCTGCATAGAAAGTCGAAGCGAACACGAACACAGTTGCAACACCGCGGAAACCGTCGACCCACGGCCCAGGATCATGCCAGTATCGGAATCCAAGAGCTTCTTTCTGGCCGATCAAGCCTCCGGAAGCGTAGATGATCGCGAAGATAAAATAAGCGCAAAGACCCGTGATCTTGATCAGCGCAAGCCAGAACTCAGCTTCGCCAAACGACTCGACACCTAACATCTGAAAACCCAAGAAGGCGAACCAGAAGATTAAGAAGTAGCCCCAAAGAGGTACTTTGGAACTCCAGAAGACTAAGATCGAGGATATAACATTGTACTCGTTGGCTAAGACGCAGGCCCAAACAAGCCAATAATTCCAGCCAACGGCCACCGCGAAAGCTTTGTCGACGAAGCGATCCGAGAGCGTAACGAAGGCACCGCCAGTTGGATAAAGTGTGGTCATTTCTCCAAGGGATTGAGTAATACTGAAGGCGATGATTCCGATGATCCCAAATCCGATGAGCAGAGAGGCAGGCCCGCCATTCGCCAGGGCTCCTCCTGAGCCAACAAGAATTCCGGGTCCAATGATTCCAGCCAGAGCCATCATGGAGAGATGTCGTGTTTTGAGGGCCCGCTTGACGCCGCTGGGGTCCATACGCTGAAAGTCTTCTTCATGATTGTAGCTCGTCGTAGGCGTTGCATGGTCGGGCGGGGTCTTCGAATTGTAAAGCGCCATATTGGAGATCCAGATGTTTCGCTGAACAGTAGTAATAGCAAAGACACAAACGACAGGCCATGTTATGTTTATAGGCGATGGTCTAGTCTCTACTTGGCAGAGTGATGCCCAGATGCTCGTTGCATGGCGAAGAACAGTTATTGACCAGTATGGTCGATGATGCGATTTCTCGGCTGATGTCGCGATAAGACAAGCAACAATGGCTTTCAGCACGCAAGCACGACATGCTCGTACTAGGGAAAATTTAACTTCCAAGGGAGAATGTAAGCGAAAGGCCACGAGCATGAGATGTCGATTTCAAGGCATTGTAGCAGTGTCGGATAGCAATGGATAAGATATGGTGCCAAGGAGGGGCGGGAAGGATGAAGGGACCAGCTCAATTAGAGTTTAGCGAATCTCGCTAAACATTCCCCCCGTCACTCCAGGGCTCCACATCGAACACAAACGTCACCGCATGACACCTCCGGGGCGCACCCTTTGTGGGAAGCTTATTCCAGCCATCATTTAATGATCGCTATCACGCGGGCAATTAGGTCGTATTACCTATAGCCATTTCGATTGGGTATCATGACTGACCCGAATGCCTAAAGCATTTCCTTTAGCTAACCATATTCTTAGCTAACCATTCTCAAACACTTAGTCGTGCTCAAGATAGAATCTTCTTTGCACAACAAATAATCATTTAACGAATTATTGTTCGATAATCCTAGTTTCAAGAGCTGTTTTCTAGCATTGTTCATCCTATAATACTCATTACTTGAAGCACATACACTCCTCTCCACAAGCGACCTTTTTCCGTTGGCACTGATCCTGTCAGACCAATCTTTGACAAGTACTAGATCCCCATTCCCAGCAACACTGAGCAGTATCTCAATACTTGCGGCTCAACTCCATACGCTTCTTCAGCTTGTAGGCAATGGCTCGCTTCCTGGCAGCCGTGCTCTGAGTAAAGGCTACAGAGCCACCAAAGGGACCGGCGGCTGCACCATTGCGTACACGCATTACGCAGACGTTGGGAGTTCCAGCGACCGTGGCATCGCAAGTCATGCCCGCCGGCATCTGGACTTGCATGTCAAACTCCGTGTTGGTTGCTAGAGAGATACCCTGAACGCCGAGGCCGGGAACATCTTTAGTGACTGTGGCGGGCTGCATGGCAGACTCATCAGTTCCACCAGAAGTGCCATCGACGTCAGCCGTAAACGGACCTGCTCCGTCTTGGTTTATCTGCATATGGTCAGACAGTTCTTCAGGCAGGAGGTAGGAGCATAGCTTACCTGGCGAAGAGTCATAGTGACAGTGCCATCATCAGCACAGGTAGGCAAGCCGGTCGACTCGCCCGCTCCTTGTGCAGCCGCAACACGAGCCTCTGGGGGACCGTTGACCTTGTCACCGCCACCGCCGAGTAGGCCAGTGATACCAGTCGCTCCAGCATTTCCGCCAGCCCCACCGCCGCCAAAGAGGCCCCCAAAGAGCTGACGCTTCTGGCCGTTTTGTGGGATGTTATCCTCCACACCGACACTGCCTGAGGCTCCGTTGTTCGCTGGCGGTGCGGCACTAGCCTTCATAAAGGCACCCACCATGATAGCGGCATCGACTGGACCGTTGCCCTGTGTGCGACCGAGAGGCGTAGCCTTGCCACTCGCGATTTCCCTGTCCCGAATAATAGCTGTGTCTGCCTGAGAACCGCAGCCGCTAGGGTATGTGTTAGTGATGAAGTAAAACAAAGCTAGTCTACAGGGCTTACTTAGAAGAGCAGTCTCTGGGAGTTCCGTCCTGGATCGTCAAGCCAGGCATGTTAACGCCATTGGCTCCCTTGACCTCAGTGACAACACCATGGGCCGAAACACAGGCCGCAAAAGCGGCAGCTAGTGCAAATGACTGTGGAAAGTGCATTTTAAAATATATATATGAAGTCAAGCTCAACTCGACGAATTAGAAAGCAAAGTCAATGAAGAGAAGGCGAGAAGCGAAGAGCACCAGGCTGAAGAAGAGGATTAGACCAGAAGTTGCGAAGTGGCTTACTGATTATGGCTACAGTTACTGCCATTGACACTACCTCTTATACTTCTATTCTTCCTTCGAACCTTTCGCTGCGTCTCGGCCCTTCGGCCAATACCGTCTCGAGATACACTTAACATCACAGCGGCAGCTCAAAATCACCCAGGGTACAGGCCGTCTCTTGCTTCAGAGATCCTCTTTCCGTACACATTCCACTAGGCCAAACATGCTTGGCTACGACCAAGCGTTTCCCTATAGCTCTTGGCCATTGCAGAAAGCCAGTCCCCACGCCTTTACAGGTGCCAATGTTCGCGTACCTAGTTTCATTCCGTGTAGGCGCCAAGGCAAAACCTTCAATGCAAGATGCCGAAACGCAACATCGAAAGGTCGGATACTTGGCAGCCTGGGGGATCAAGCTTTTGGAGATGGATTTCATTGATGCTCAGCACTTGAGGCTGCTAATGATTTTTCCGTGGCACGATCTTCTCTGCATCAAACTCTCCGTTCAGAGGAACAAGGCGGACAAAATGCGTAGCTACTGCTGGGTTTGCGATGCATCTTGCAAAGCTGTCCGAAAATAACTCACGTCCTCGCTTTACACTCGATATACATGACCCATCAGATCAAACGCAGCCAAGTCGCGACAAGCAAAACAGCCAAGCGAAACTCTGCGTTTCCAACTTTAGCGTTCCAGAAGATCGGTGTTCGGGAGACTGTCCGCATTGTGATTCTCGCAGGTTTCTTCGCTCATGTGGTTCTGATGCTCGATGTTGCAAATCTCGTCGCCCTAGCGTTTCACCAAACAACACAGAAGTCGATCTTCAAACATGTTATGCGTGGGTTCGGAAACTCAATGCTTGCGAAACGGGAAACTCTGTTCAAGGTGCGGCAAGACTAGGATACGAGGCCGAGGTTGATCGGTCGTGAATGTGGCTGTGTTGGTGAGGGCTGTAAGGGGAGTTCTTGGTGATGAGAGGAGTTGGAATGACGGGTAGAGATGCATGAATTTTGGATTAGGATGTCGTAGGTTTATCATTGGTACTTGTGATCTTTTGTTCGAATGTAGTTGCGCATTGATATGTTTCGATGTTGGTACAGAAGACGCCAGCGCGTGACCATTAATGCAGACTGTAGTTTGAACGATACTAAAGCTGCTCCCCAATAGTTCGTAGAGACATTTCCTCTCTTGGATTACGTTTCATCCTCGCTATTCATTCTGGCGGCAAGAAATACCATCTCCTTGATAGCATCCCTATCGAATCCCTCACCGGACAAATTCCCATCAGCGGGTAGACCATACTTGTGATTGATATCCGCCAGCGCCACCCTCCCTTCCGGGGTCTTTTTCTGACCAAACTTGAGGCCAGGTCGCCTCAGGCAATCCAGGAGGCCCATGTCTTTTGGGAGGCGGCATAACGTCAATGCTAAGACTGCAATGCGCGAGATCTCGGTGGTGCGGTAGAGCTGCTCGGAGTGAAGGAAGATTAAGATTAATCCCAGAAAAGTTTGCTGAGAGAACTGCGTGGACTCATGCTATAGCAAGCATGGTACAAGCACGAGACAACGTCTTCCGCATATCCAGATCGCTCTGGATACGACGCGTGACGTGGTCATACAGCCCTAATGAAGAGCAGAAGCTGCAAAACACCCACTACAACAGCCTCGCCAGCAAGAATCCAGCTCGCAAAAGCAAACCCGCTCTGGAGATCTTTTATACAGAACGACCACACAAGGCCCACCACACCACTTATTACCACGCCAACAAGAAGGGCAATGCCGATTCGGTTGGACCATCCTTCTTCTAGCTGCAGTCCCCAGCCTGTGTTCAGATCTGGGATTCGGCCAGGATCCACAGGCCCGTTGATGCGCTTTGGTATTTGTTCATAACAAATACTGTCTTCCAGGCAATCCTCAGTTTTCGGGCAAGTAAAACGGTGCATGGGAAAATCGCTACCCAATGCGGGCGTGTGCCCTGGGGGATTGGGATCCAAGTCGTAGTGAGCTTCCGTCACTGGAGGTACACCATAATCGAGGTTATCGACTTCGTTGCGGGGCCGGAGCTTGAACTGGGTCCCTAAAGTTAGCGGTTAATCGATGACAAAGATTGAGGGCTTGTTCATACTTTAACAAAATTAACCTTCTGTACTGATTTGAGACTCAGCTTGCGATGCGCCCAGCGAAAGTTGGCAGCATAAGCTTCTCGAAGGCCTTCGAAGAGCTCGCGATCTCGTGTTATAGCGGTCAGTCTGAGGTCGTGGCGGCGTTGCAAATATGTTTTGACCCTGAAGCACACAAGGATGAAGTCGTTAGACTGAGGAATCGTTACGCTAGAACTGTTTCCGGTAGCCATTTGCGGCTGTGTGTTTTGGCTGGACTGTCCGGTAACGGGCCCTAAACTTGCGGGCTGTGCTTGTGATGTCTGGGATTGTGTGGATCCTCCAGCGCCAGTACTGCTCGCTGCTTGTGTGCCGCCGCTGCTTCCGCTTGGGCCAGAAGCCGCAGAGACTACTGGGATGCTTTTTTGGTCGCAAAGCATCACGAAATCTGTCCAATATAGGTTTAGATAGGACGGTAGGTGTAGAGTCGGATCGGGATAGAACTTCATTTTCCTTACTTTCTTTACTTATGATCTCCGGAACCCTCGAATTATCTTTCATACCCTCTAGTATAATTAGCAAGGTTTCCTTTGTTTCCTTAGTCATGTGAGGATAATCTAGTTCACGCACTCCCCGCAGTGGCCGATTCTTTCAAAAGAGTGTCTTAACTAGGGTGACAATGTTATAATTCCATAGGTTCTCTACTGTTATTTAACTTCGTAAGAAAGCAGTCTCAATAATACCAATTCCGAAGTCAAACGGATTCCAGGACTCTATGGTCACAAAAGTCCCTTGAGTCTTAAGTCGTGCCGCCAATTGGCCCACTGAACTAGGCTGATGTTCGATGTAATAGTCGAACCCTTTGTGGCCGCATTTCTACAGGTAGTGTTAGCCAATAAGTACGTAGTAGGCCTGCAGGGTGCCAGTAAGCCATCTTAAGGTCTATAATAAGGTTGTGATAAGATTAAAATAAGGAGAAAATGAGGAGCGTGCGTTTTGTGGTACCATTTTAGTGAATACAAAAGACTAAAGATAAATCGAGACGTTGTCTCTTCATATGAGACATAGGCTTTAATCTTTGTCTGCTAGCCACTACATAAATGCCAGTGTAGCGATATTAGGAGAAATATGAATATTAACTTACACAAGTCCATCATAGACGACTATCTTTAATCACAACATCCTAAGTTTTTTCAGGAGACATTACACTTGATTCCTCATGCTCCTTAGACAACCTAGTGCTATAGTCCTCCATTCCTAAAACAAAGACTGCAGAGCTAGAGGAGCTCACTAGTTTTTGGCTAGTTCATCAAACAGGGTCTCACGAACATGCCTTTACATTGCCAGTAGTAGTTTAAACATTCAAAGCAACGGCAGGATTTCCTCTTCACTAATACTCATAAATCCATCTTTCATATAGCCGGCGAGATAGCATTCGCCAATCAAGCCATATTCCTCTTCATTCGCATCAAGCTCCCGAAGGATAACAGGAACACTGCACCTAGGAGTAACACAGATCTCTATACTATTATCAGCTTAGTTTGTATAGGTTATTATTACGAACTCACGATCTCCTGGCTGTGTGCCAATAGGTGCGAGACCAATCATGGACCGCCGTGCGCTCCTGATTAGCTTACGACCTTGGGTCAAGGTTTAGATTCGTTTAAGGACCAATCTAAGATGTGTGAAGCTCGAAAGTGTTGTAAAGAAATCTTCATCATACGAAGAACCTTAGAAAGCTTGTTACAAACACTCAATAAGATCTGTTTGGAGATTCTCGTATTCCGGCCAGTCATACAGTAAGGCTTCAACGAGGTGTGACGGTGTAACTATCTTTAACCATGATCAAGGTAGGGGCACATCCAAAACATCATTCAGTAAACTTACTGTTTCAATATAATCAAAATAAACCGCCGTCAGCCTCAACTCGCCCGTTTTGGACAACTTAAGATGGGTACTAGTTGAACTTAGGCCAGTCCAGTAAGTCTGTGGCTCACCGCGAGCCGGTACTAGAGGAGCTGCGAGCTCACTATTGCTGGACTGATGCAGCCATGTTGGGAGAGGCTGAAGTCCACTCCAAGGGCGAAGAACAACATCGAGCGTTCCGGTCGAGTCAACACAGAAATGATAGAAGTCCATATAGACTTCTTACACTGATTTCTCATAGGTAGGCGTGATCTTGGATTGCTCTGGCTCTCGATGGACATCGGCTGCGATCGCAAGGAACGCATAGATCTTATCGCGAGGATCAGAAGCGTGACACCCAGAAAGCTCGAAAACAAGTTCCTCAAGCGATAGCACTGGTTCTCGAGCATTGCCGAATTCGTCTCTGCAGAAGCACTTGCGGACTGTGCGCACGAAACGGCCAGCTCCTTGAAGCTTGACTTATCGTAGTCTGGAAGCTCAGCCGGATAGAGAAGAGATCTCCTGTCGAAGACAGCGATTGCGGCTACGAAGATATTCCAGTCGATTGATTCAGAGCCCAGATGTATAATCGCTCGCCTGGCGACAGCGATTTCCTGCACAACCCAGGCGCGCGTGAAGTAAGGCTGTAATAGTACTGATCTTACGGCTTTCCAGCTTTCTTTCGAATTGTTGCCACGCAGAACTTCGTCTACATCCGCTACCTGCGTGACATTCTCGAGAAATCGAAGTGCTCCGCGGCAGTCTTCAGGCTCTTCACCTAACCACACTAGAACTCTGTTGGCGCCTTAGAAGATTTGACGCATGTTGAGAGTTTGATGAGCCCGCTCTTTTAAGTCGTCCATTTTGATAGACACCGAGTCTACCCAGATACGTCTTTCTGTTTGCTCATCTCGAAATCGTAGAAGGGCAAGCTTAAGATTCAAAGGTACCGAAATTTTTACACCGTCCACAAGGATGGAGCCCCCGTACACGTTGGTCCCCCATGTGTATGATATTGCTTCATAGCTCTGAGGATCATCTTTGAGAAGCGACACGCCTAATGGAGTGAGCTTTTGTATCTCGTGCCGGCCTTCAAGTAGAGCTTCGTATTCGCTAGAGGGGAATAGGATGAGTATGCGAATCTCCTTATCGCCCAAGGGCGTGGTTGCTCTGAGCTGTGGGTGTTTAATGTCAGGAGAACGAGGCCGGCTCTTCAAAGTTAGACGCATTGCTTAGTATGTTCATATGGATAAGGAGGAAAGTAGTGTCTTGGAAGAGTATTCTCGAGTTCAAGGTAAACTGCGGCTGAGCAGGCTAGGCGCCAGCGCTCTACAGGTAGCGTTTCATGCCAAGGCACGCCTCCAGTCAGCCGAATCATGATGATAATGCTAGAACGAAAACAGCGATATTCAAGTCGTGGAGCTAACAAAGAGTAACAAAATAGCGACTTTATAATCTATAGGCCTTAAAAAGCTATAGTTAGGGGAATGGCGAGAATCTGAAGCACGACTTCTCAGCCATCTCACTCCTCGCTTGAGGCCGCGCTAACGATTCAGGTTAGCAAGGGCATTAGATGCCCCAAGCCAGAAAGTACCACTTTTTGCACTCAAGCTCGTAAAGTGTGTAATAATCACTTTAAAGCATATATGCAAAGTTCACCAAATTCAGCATCATAAAACGCAAGTTAGTACATAGGCGACCATTTTTTGTCTTAGCCAAGCCACAGGTGTGCGCATCGCGTGTAGAACATACCAGGTCACATCGCACTGAGTTACTCCCCAGTCTTCTAAGAACAAATCAGAATTTCGATTTTCGACCACCGAGGATCTTCTACTGGAGTGAAATAGAGCAGGGATACGACTTGGCGTGAGAACACCCTGTAGAGAACAAGCAATACATACTCAGTCACTTAACATTTATTCGATAGCACGCGTGAATAAAGCTATAGCGAGCTTCCATATGTGACAAAAAGTCAAACGTGTACCCAACAATTCCCATACAACACCATCTGTATATACAACGGTAACATCAACAATCAACACCCGTTATCATCCCGTCATATTTTCGCGCCCATAGTTCGCCGTGGTATATCCTAAGTAATGTTCAGTATTGCGCGAGTCAAGTATTAACTTCACTTCGAATCCAACTCCAACTCCAGACACACGCCCCTTCTGCTAATCAACTCCATTCACTCCATCCCACTCCCCGTCCCCCTCCTCTGCGCCTGAGGCCTTCCCCCAATACTCGATCTCTGCCCCCTCTGCACACCAGGATGTCCATGCATCAAATCAAGATCCACCGGCGTCCCCGCGCCGAGTGCAAACCCGTACGCCTCCGCATTCGCCTGTGCAAACGCGCCGTCATCGCCCATTGTAGGCGGCTCGACATTGAACGGCACGAAGTAGCTGCTCATTGGGTCGAAGAAGTTGTTGTTCGCCATGCCCATGGCTTCGAGGTTCCAGAAGGTGTTGTTGAAGTCGGCGGAGAGGTCGGGGAAGGGCGACATGTCCATTTGGTGGCCGGGGTGGATGATGGTGGGGGAGGTGTTGAGCATGGGCAGGTTGCTGTGGTGTTGGTGCTGATGGTGGTGGGGATGGTGGCCTGCGAATTCGGCCATGAATTGTTGGGAGGGCGTGTGTTGTTGGTGTTGGGCTTGGGCCTGTGCTTGTGCTTGTTGTTGGGCGAAAAGCGCGGCAGGATCGTAGCCAGCGGCGATGGCGGCTTCTATTGCGTCTTGAGAGGCCATGTTGACATGGTTCATTTGTTGCTGTGGTTGGAGGCGCGCTGGGTGCCTCGGTTGGCCCTGGCTGTTATGTCGTTGCATTTGAGCTGCTTCAGCATGGATCGAGATTGGGGCGTCCGATTTGGAGACGGACTTTGACTTATTCTTGCGGGCCTGCTTCCGTTGCTGCTCGGCCCTAGTTGGTGGCGATAGCGACGCAAAGAACTCTTCGACACTCTGTAAGTCACTCTTCTGGCCCAGAACAGCATCAGTACCCGGTTCGTTGGCAGTTGATTCAGCTGCATCTTCGTAGTCTGTCTTTGAGACGCCATGTGGGTATCTGTCGAACCAGTCCCCATACTGAAAGATGCTACCCTTCTTCTTGTCTCCCGGCACGCTTGGTCCCTTGAGCTGAGCATCCGCATGCTGTCGATATAGGTCCTTCAAGTTCTCCGCAATGTAGTGAAACATGCCCCAGTACTTCTTCATCTTTGTCAAGTACTTGACGTTGTAGGCAAGGTACTTCTTCGACTGCGCCTCGAGTTTCGGGTTCTTCGAGAAGACGCCGTGGACATGGACGGTCGAAGAGAAGAAAGCAGTGTAACCGGCGAACGGTGCAACGACATTATGGTCCATCGCCTCGTTGATGAGAATCGAGATCTGGTTCGCAGCATCGAGCGCAGAACGGGCGGACTCGGTGAGGAAATCGTGTGGCATGTCCTTCGGTGGCCGGCTGCCTGCTGTCGATGGCAGAGCGAAACGATGCATAAAGAGCATGATCTGTTGCCACAAAATATGGAGGTATAGAAACGAGTTTGCCGTCTTGCCAATAGCATGGCTCTTGAGGTTTTCTGGGGTGTATACAAGCATCTCGGGCAGCGATGCTTTGAACTCCCTCGCCTCTTTCTTGATCTGGTAGTAGGTCGAGCTAGATGACCACATTGGCTCTGCTTCGCGCTCCTTCCCGCCTAGGTTCATATACTTGATAAGCTTGCCCCATATGCACACAAGCCTTATAGTGTACGCCGAAACACCCATATTATCCCGCGGATCCGCAAGCTGACCGCTGTCTGGTGGAACTGGATTTGGTACGTTGCCTTCGAGGTTCTCCGTCGGTGCGTGTATTTCATGTATGTATAGATGTTCTTTGACGGGTAATTGGACTTCAATGTACTGTTCATGTACGAATAGCGGTCGATCGGTCCCGGATGAGTTGAATCGATCCATGAGGAAGCACGACCACATGGTGCGCCGTCGTATCTCCCGGTCCGTGGCGCTCAATGGCTTCCTGTCGGCCTCGCTACTCTGCGGGTCGTATTCATTCTCCTTGTGTAATTGCAGGGCGTATGCCATCCTCTGCGCCATGCCGCCAAACATCCAACTGCGTCCGCCCTGACACGTGCCAAACTCGTGAAGTCCGAGCAACAGGTAAACGATAAGAATTGTGATGTTGGGTTTGTCATATCGCTTGAGCGCTATTTCCCTCGCTCGCTCTGCCCAG
This sequence comes from Parafenestella ontariensis, assembly GCA_021596325.1. Lineage (NCBI taxonomy): Eukaryota > Fungi > Ascomycota > Dothideomycetes > Pleosporales > Cucurbitariaceae > Parafenestella > Parafenestella ontariensis. The sequence continues at coordinate 417,663 of JAKGDA010000024.1, forward strand.
TTGTCGCCTCGTAAAAAGCATGGCTCGGTCCGTAATTGGGGATGGGTAGAAAAACGCGCTGATATGGCACACATGGCTAGAATGAGCACTGGCGGTACTTTGCCGGCTGCCAACCTCCTCATGAAGCTCGGCTTGTGGAGGAGAGGGTAGCTCTGACCATACACGTGGTCGAAATAGACTTCGGCCAGATGCTCCTGGATTTCTTTTGATGGCAAGCTCTCAGCGCCCTCAGTAAGGAGCTTGCTGTCGTCGGATTCCTTTCCGCGAGACCCGGGTCCTGCTCTCGCGTCGGGTTCTGCTCCTTTCGACTTTGCCCATTCGTCCAGCTCGCTGCCGAATGCTTCATCCGCTGCGCGCTTCTTCGTGGTCGGGGTCTTCGGCGGGGCTCCAGGAATTGCGGGCTTGACGACAGATCGGCCCACGTTCGCGACCGATGGCAAGCTCTCCTTTGGTATCAGCTTGATGACACGGTCCTCCATGCGCTTCAGTCGCTTGTCCAGCATGGCCATGTAGTCTGTTCTTGGAGCGGCCTTCCTGGTTGTGACTTTGTAGACGCACGGTATCCTGCTGCGCACACAGTGCTTGCATGCTGGCTTCTCGCCCGAGCAGCGGATCTTCTTCCTCCGACATGCGATACATGCGAGCGGCAGCCTCTTCCTCTCCTTGCCCGCCTTGGTCTTCATCTCGCTCCACAGCGGCGGGTCCTGGGCGTCGTCTTTGCTCCTTCTCGATGTGGTGGAGTGGTCCGTGCCGTCGTTTCCGCTCAGCTTCATGGCAAGCGCAGACGCGTCGCTCATGTCGCCTATGGCCAGTATGCCGAGCGCAGGCGCACTCTCCGGAGTCGTGTTGTTTCCATCCTGCGCCATATTCCGCGGACTCCCTCCAATGCTCATTCTGTGCGCACGCGCGCTGCCGCCACCGCTCAGATTCTCCTCGCTCAAGTCCCCCACGCTTCCTCTGTGGTCTCCATAGCCAGTCTCAATCTTGGGCTGTATCCCATCGAAGCCCGCACCAAATCCCGGCGTCTGCGCGAATGCCATGTCGAAGTCAGGGAAGGACGACATCATGTTCGCTGGGCTTGTCCCAATAGCGTTCGGAGAGGATCGGAGCTCAGGCAGGCCGTATTCGTTCAGGATGAGGGAGTCGTCGTGCTCGAAACGCGCATGCGAGGGCGTGGCCATGGTGGTTGTGGTTGCGCCAGAGCTGGCCATGCTCCCGCGCTCGTGTGTATGCTGCCGCGCAAGCTTGGGGCAGCCTCACATCGAGGTCCAAGGTCTACAGTCTTTTGTCATATACTCGTGCAACCAAGTCCCAACACCACATGGCAGGCGAATTCAGACTCGGCGCTGTGTGCTGAAATCGGAGCTGCGCCGGCCGAGGATGAAGAATGGTAAGCCCCGGCTTTCTCCACGGGCACTTAAACGAGGCAGTGGGGACGCTAGGCGCTCTATCAAAGACCTCGCTACGTATGTGGGGAGGCAACGAGCAGTCAGCATGCAGGAAAAAGAGCACGAAGCAGCAGCGAGACGACTCGGGCAGAAGAACAAAAGGAAAACCACGATGACGGGCGCTGATGTAGGGCCGCCCGGCTACAAGTGGCTGCTCCTCCACCTGGACTATGACCGCAATCCCATGTCGTATGCACAAGGGACGGGAGCATGGCTTGCATGGGCCTGCTCGCTCGCTGTAATAGCGCCAACAGGATTCGCAGACTTGCCCCGTCGAGGTCCGATTAAACTCCTGCCGCACTCATTGGACAGGCTGCAGGGTGGTCGCTGCAGATGTGCATCCAGCCTCCCCACATGGGCAAACCTCGTCGTTCGAGACCTGGACGCGATTATTCAGACATCACAAAGCAGCCCATGGAACGTGTCGAGAGATCGACGCATGAAGCCGGACGACGCGCTCACCGCGGCCTGCCAGCAACGCATAGCTCTGCACACACTGCGCATCGCTCATAATCGCTCATAAAACGCTCCAGCTGCCTCATATCGCAGCAAATGGCTGTACGACGTCGACATGGTGCATGTCACGAGCATAGATAGAATGCGCTGTGTGCTGCGATGACGGCGGCACCTCCCCTGCTATTTGCGGGGCGCCTGCTGGCTTCCGTCTGCTCTCGTAGTCCTTAGGCCACGCGCTGCATATGAGATCTTCATCAACTCTATTAACCCATATTTCCTATATTTCCTATATTCCGAATGAGCGATCAATCTATCCTCCGCCTTTTGCTAAACTCTCTTTTCACCCGCGGCTCGCCTAACCTCAAAGCCTCTTAACTCATAATGTCTGCATAGAGCGCAACGCAGCACGACCATGTACAACAACACATTGGGCGAGCGTCCATCTGGAAGACGAAGGTGGAAGCCGCCGGGAGAACGCGTTTCAGGCCTCGTTCAGTTGACGCCGTACCACGTTGTGCCAGACCTTCGGGCTCAATCAAGACGCCTGATTCGAGCAACCCCCGGATTACCACATCTGAGATGCATCTTTCTAGAAAGCACGGTCCCATATCGCATCCATACTTTCGCTTCTCACCAACGTTGTCCTTTCACGTAATTCCATTTCCTGATTTTGTGGGCTTATGGCGAATAGGTACCCTCCATGTCTCTCTCTCTCATTCCACGCGCACATTCCTGGTTTTTCCTACTCTACCCACGAGATGAAATGGTCGATTTAGCCAAAATCATCTCCGCCTGGGGTAACAGTAACATGAGTCTATCCATCGCCAATGTCCTTCTTTTCGCTTCCCCTCCAAGCTTTCTCTTTGTAACCCTTGCTCACCGCCATCCACATCAAACCCCGTGTTTACACAAATTACCTGGAGATTTGCCCCCATCCACTCGTTTATCAGAGCGATCGCTGCGCATACTACCCTGGCGGTGCTCATACCGGCGCGCACGCGGTTATAGCTGGCCCGTTCGTCCGTGGCCTGGTGTCTCAGCGTCAGATACGCAACCGCATGTGGCGTCACCCGAGGAGGGAAATATGCGGGCCACTACATTGTATACAGAAATCATGGGGTAGAGCCCTGCATGTTTACACGCGACAGGCGGGGGGAGAGGGAGGGATCGGATCTTGGAACCGGCTCGCAGATCATGCGCCTGGCGCACTCTGGAACTGTTGAAGAACTTATTGTGTCACGAACTACGGTGCACTAGCACTGTTAAGAAGTCCTCCAGGCCATGGTTCTTTGGCTTCTTCCAAGGTTGGGCTCTTACAAATGGGCGGCGGATTCGACCGATGTTACTGTTACCACCTGCTACAGCTCGCTCTAATATTCGAGTGCGTCCAGGTATACCTACCATCTCTCTGATTCTCATCGCGATGCGACTCAACAAGCCTCCACGACCAGGCCTGGTGTACATATGTCGCAGAGTGTATGGCTTCGTCAAAGCAAGGTACTTGGCTTGACACGCTCTTGTCACTCCGCAGACCACTGACTACTATATCCACCCCAGTTTGCGAGCGGCCGCCCGATGTTACTGCACCTTGCATCACATCTCATCACATCACACTCCATGGAATATAAATACTAACACGTGGGTGCATGCATATTGGGGTATATTCAACATTCTCTCCATATGGGAACGGGTGCCTTGCCTTGATTAGATACTGCGACAGCAGAGTCCTTGAATCTATGGGGATTTGTCAGTGAGAGATGGATGAGACTGTTATATCCAGCAACCGGAAAACCCATATTCACCGGGTCTGCCTCAAAGACTTATCCGGAGTGACTGAACAGGATACAGTCAGCATTTGCTAATCAAGCATGAAGACACGAAGTCACCCTGAAAGACTGTCCAGGCAAATCGCTCTCACGCACTAATTAGCCTCTACTGCTAGGCACGGTTTCCGAAGGAACTGAGGCAAGACTGTACACAAATTTCAAGGAGCGATATTCATTTTCTTCATGGTTCAATACCAAAAGAGCGGCGCGATCAACCATCAATTGATCCTTATCCCATCCCAACACGACCAACGACATGCTCCTCACGAGTACGCACCTGCAACGAACAAACTCTTCATATCTCACGCCATCAGTTCAGCTAATTGTCAACCACATATCCATACTATCGTAACCACACCCTCCTCGCCTAAGTCTGCCCCTCAGCATACCCATTATAGTCGACATACTTGCCATAGTCGTCATACGGGCTGTATCAGCATTAGCACAACAACACAGACATGGTATACAGCCAAAAGCTTACAACTTACTCATACTTCCCATACCAGTTGTTAGGCAGCGTGGCATCAGACTTGTCGGCGTGGGAAGCCACCATTTCCGAGGCATCGGGGTGGTTCATGTCGCGCTTCATAGTGTCGGCGGTGGTGTCGGTCTTCATCATTGCGTCCGTCATCATCATATGGCGCTTCATATGGTCGTCCATCCTTTCGGTTGCGGTGTGCATCATGTTGCTCTTCGCTTCAGGCTCGGGCTCCGCGCAGGATGTGAGTGGGTTGGGCATGGCGTCCTCCTTCATCATCGTGTCGCGCTTCATCTCTTCTGTCTCGCTGGTCATCTCGGCGCGCTTGTGCATGTCCATCTTTGCTGCCGCCTCCTCGACAGCTGAAGAGTATGGAGTGTAACTGGAGTACGGCGTGTAGCTCTTATAGTAGACGTAGTCGGTATCCTCAGCTTGATGCATGGCTGCCTCGCGTTTGCCCATGTTCATCTTCGCTGCCTCTGCATCGACCGCCGGGGAGTATGGGTCATAGCTGTAGTACGGGGTGTAGCTCTGATAGTAAATGTAATCGGTGTCCTCGGCTTGATGCATGGCTGGGTCACGCTTCATGTGCATCGCATCTACATCACCATCAGTAATGTTCAAGCATAATCGGAGGTTGAGTATAGAAAGGGTCGTACCCTTCTGCATCTTGGTAGCCTCCCCTTCGACCGCACCGGAGTAGGGATTGTAGTTGCCGTACGACTTGTACGGATCATACGAGCCGTAACTGCCATCGGCGGCCATCTCGATGGGAGCAGCCGCGGCGAAGGCCACCAGCCCGGCGAGAACGAATTCGAGATGCATATTGGGAAGTTGAACAAGGGCAATGGCCTCAATCGGCAAAAGTTTCTGGGGGGCTCGGCAATACTTGATGAGGAACGCAGACCGTAATGAGAGACTGCACTGGCCGCCGCGGAAGTCACCTATTTGTAGACACTCTTGTGCGTGAGATACGACTACAATTGCGAGATATGAGTCGATTGTAGCGGACATGGCGTAAGGTCGTACCCACAAGTGTGTAAACGTTACATTGTTCCGCTCTGCTGTACAGCTCAGAGTTGTCACTGCGGGAACGTCCACTTGGGATGCAGTGGGAGCCAATGCTCGTTGACGCTCTGTGGCACAGGTTGCATTAAAAAGTAATTGTACCTGGCTTTTCGAAGCTACGATGGAGATCTGCGAAGGCACGTCAGATGTTTGGCACTGAGCAATCGAGCTTCGTCCTCTCTACTGAGCTTCCGGGAAGTCAGCTACGAATGATGTGTTGAAGCTTGCCTTAGGCATGTAAGACAGTACCTGGCGTGAACCACAGACGACTAATCGGGAGCCAAAGCAAGCGGTATGTTGATTGCATGCCCTAGTATTCGATCGTCATGACTGCCTGAGCGACGGCGGGTGTAACCTCTCGCCAACTGTTCGCTAGTCAGTGTTGAGGCACGTCGGCATATTAAACCCCAGTATTGCACTACAAGAGCAATTGACAAATGAAATACGTGTTCCCAATCTCGTTGGCACGATCTGGTTTGTTTATCCTGTTGGCGTGTGATAGGGCGTATCTCGTGAGACGGGTGATAGGAAACAGCTTCCAGTCCTGCGCGAAACGTGTTTGGCACATCTGAAGTCAGCACAATGCACTTTCCCGTCACACACGGCAAATGTTGTAGTACCGACAATCTATTCGGGACGTGGGTCGCACTCGCGGGGGAACCTGCAGAGCCATTAGTTGTGGCAGACATTGTCATTGCGGCCGTACATGGCGTGCAATTAATGAAGCCTACCTCTCGCACTAATCGACAGCTTCCCTAGCAAGCCAGTTTCCCAGTACTGCAACCTCGTCTGGCCCCATCACTTCTCGTGAAGCTTAATCAGATCTAAACATTGTGGAGTACATCAACCACAATGTTGACCAACCCATTTCGCACCCGAGCCAAGCATACACGTCTACCGCAACACGACTCAGAGAGCCTCGACAGTGACACGCTCTTGCCTTCCTCTTCTTCTGCAACTTCACCGAGCCTCAAAGCATCGGTCCTCGATCGTTCAAGCCGCGATATCCAAGTGGCTGTGAGGACACTTGTGCTTTGCACCATCGTGTACGTCGGCGCCGCAGTATGGATAGCTCACAGTGTGCAAAATACCACGTTCGTAGCCGACGCGGATGAGTTTTGCTTGCATCATGTTTCACTGTATTGTGAGTGTGAAAAAGCTAGCAGATTTCAAGCTCTAATCAATGTAGCGCCGGTCGTCAAAGAAGTGAAGCCAAACTGGCATACGCAGCTGTTCAATGGGAGCTTCCTGCACGAGAATATCTATCGGCAGTCTGCGGGACCAGAGGTAGATGCTGCCTGGGGTGCTTTGGGCGTGAATTGTGAGTCGCAAACATCCCAGAATATAGCAAAGTCTGAGTTGGGGTCCTAGATCGAAGCGTCGTTGTTCCGCTGGATGAAGCAGAGAAAACGGGGCTGCGCCATGATCAGGTGAAGGTGAGTGAAGAATATGGCGGTGGGTTTCCGGCGAACGTTGAAGGCCTGCATCATCTACATTGTTTGGTAAGCAGTCGACTCGAGAGTTCCCAGGAAACAGCTTGTTTACACGTGTCAGGATTTGCTTCGCAAGGCCCTGCATTGGAACTACGATTACTATCTTGCGAAAAAGGAAGGTCCGTTCGTGAACAGCGAATACATTGTGCGCGTCCATACGACGCACTGTTTGGACATTCTGAGGCAGGTATTGATGTGCAATCCGGATGTTGGAGTGCTTGGTCAGGTCTGGTGGCAGCCAGCAGACGAGCCAAATCCGATGCCGTTTGTTGACTTTAACACAAAACATCGATGTCGAGACTTTGAGTCGATCAGGTCGTGGGCAGAAGCAAACCAGTTGCCACCGGAGAAGGAGGTGGACATGAGTCGCTTCTACGAGATGCCAAAGCCAGGAGACATGATCTACCCTGCAATTCCTTGAGGGGGGATCGTTGCTGCGAAGGCATGTTAGTTAGTCTGCGGTTTGAGAGCAATTGATAGTTTCGCGTCACCAACAGTATCTTCCTGCATAAAGCAAGGCTGAGCGCATATTTTGCATCTCGAAGCCGCGTTTCTGGGCTTTTCTCATCATGCGCTGCTCATGCCATTCGAAGGTTGACAGTAAGAGGTGATGTTCAGTTCTGTCGAGGCTTGACAACGCCGTCATGCACGATGTAGTAGACGACGGTGCTGTCGGAGTCTACTGTAGCTAGTAGCACTCTCTTTGTAGTCCTCCAAGGGTTGGCCGGGCGATCCTGCTCGGGGCCAGAAGCTTCAGACGGTGGCGGAACCATGGTGATGGCATCGAAGACATCGGCCAACCTGTGCAGCGTCCACTTCTCGTTCAATCTGGCAGGTAGTATCCATTCGCGCTCTGGCTCTGCCTTGACGTCCAATGTGTTGCTCTCGCCCGCTTTCTTGCGGCTGTCGGCCCTCTTCAGCAATTCCACCTGCTCATCTGGGTGTACATAAAGGCGCTGCGGCGGCAGCCCAGACACCAGCGGACGGGGCAGAGGCTCGCTAGTAACTGGCGAATGGGTATGCACCTGCAGCTCTGTCCAGTAATGCTGGTACTGGAGGTTGTGCAGTATCTGGCGGGCGAGCGATTGCTCATCCGGAAGGTGCGCGTTACTTGTGAGCGTCGCAGGGTCTGATACGAAAGCTTGCAGCGGGGCCGGCACGATGGCCGGTTTCGAGTTTACGAAGGACGTCATCGTGGAGGCTTGGACGAGCGATGCGTTGGGGCGATTGGTGGTGCAGTGTTTCGCACAGCGTTGGGGGTGAGAGGAGCTGTGCTGTAGCGGGAAGGAGCGTAGATCTCCATGACACCCCACCACTCACACAAGCAGCGCCGAGAACCCAGAGTAGGAGCAAACGCGTCCCCAGGCAGCACAACTAAGAAAGCTTTGTCATAAAGGCGCCTTCGTCTCACACATTCAAACTAATTTCATTCGGCCAGTTTGTTTCAAAGACTTCTGCTATCAGCGAAAAGACTTTGCGACAGCTACAACACCATGATCGCCTCTATTCTGGCTCCCGCATGGCTACTTCTGGCTAGCGCGGCGATTGCTCAAGATACCACCCCCAGTGTCGTAACATCCATCGCTATCAGCCCAGTCCCGACGACCGAAGAAGTCTTTACCATTCAGACCTCTGTTCCCAGTACGTTGACCACGCCTTGTTATGAGGTTTGCATCCAGGAACCATGCACTGCCTGTGCGCATCAAGAACCTCATCCACTTCGTACATTTGCTGATCGCTTCCAGGCGGCTCACCATTGCCCTCTGCCTCCGCCTCCGGTGATTTGATGAGCATCCCGGCTGGTGAGACGCCAGAGCCAACTACCGTCGCCTCGATCATCACAGACCCTATCCTTTCTTCAGTGACGGGCATCATGTCCATTCCTTCCGGAGAGACGCCGCTCTCTACGGGCTCTCTGGATACTCCTGCCACTTCGAACCTAAGCCTAAGCCCGAGTTCAACCAGCTCAACCAGCTCAGCACCACCGGAACAGTCTACGAATGCAGCATCTCCTGCCATGTATGGTGACGGCACGCCATTCGTCGTTGCATTAGCTGGGGCAGCCTTTGCGCTCCTCTAGGTTCTATAGCAGTCATACGAGACTCCTTCTGTAACTAGCGATGGCACATAGGCCTTCTAGGTGTATTTCTTGGGTTCATGTAGGGGTCGAACTGGCCTCTTGACCTGCCTCTCAGTTGCGACAGGTACAGAGGAAGGGATTGACTGGTGACATGGAAATTAAGCAATCGTTCCAACATGAGATATTAAGAATGATAGGGGGGCTCTTGCACTACATAGCAATGAAATGCGATGACGATGATGCGACATCTCGAGCTTCGCAGGTCTAGCCGTAACACGCTTCACATGGCGAAGTCGGTACGCGTATTCGTACATCGGCGGTAATGCGTGTCACATGCGGGTGGCTTGGCCCCTGTGGATCTTGCCTTGGGGCGCCGCTTCCACAATAGTGCTAGCCCAGCTCCTTCCCCAGCAATTGCGACCCTCGACTTATATCAGGCGATCCCGTAAAATATGTTGTTTCGGCTGCTATTCCCTCAAGCAGGTATTTAGCCATGCCTCTACACAGGTGACGATTGCTATTTTTCTTGATTTCCAGAATCCCGCGCAGGAACTGTGATATAGTAGCGATTGACCAGCTGGCCTACCCTGTTCTGCCGCGCAGACGGAGAAGGCGCATAGTATTCCCTGAAAACAGTACCGGTCGCCGTTGCGCCGTCTAACAATAATGGCGTCACGAAACGATAACCCAGACTCGAGCGCGTCGACTCCGGTTCCCTTCCCACAGCCTAAAGGGATCCGCGACCCTGACTCCTCATCTCCTACGACCGAGTCGCCTGCCACAGAAACGCGCCAAAGAACGTCTACGACCGCCTCGACTGCCTCGAGTAGGTTGCGCACGGCTAGCATAAAGCTTATGGAGGCCACCCCTCCACCAGGAATGTGGGCAGCAACTGGCACAACCGCGGCCAAGGCACCATCGCTGTCTGATATCAGGAAGGGCTCTTTTGGATCTGAAGGGTGGAACGAGGAGACACAACGAAAGAGAGCAGGCTCACGAACAAGTCAGGGGGAAGATAGTTCCTCAGAACGCGCGCTTGGAACGAACAAGAGGGCATCGTCGAACAACGCGCTGGGCACAGAGCCATTCCCTGCAGTGACAGAGGAGGAGACACACCATACACCGCCGTATGACGGCCAAGACAAGAAGACAAGTGGTGGTATTGAGACAAAGCCGTGTTCTGAAACAGCAGAGAAGACTGGTGGAAGTGCTTCTAGGGAGCCTCTGCGCACATCTTCTGGACATGTAGGTTCCACTCCATTTCCCTGCAGACCAAGGCACAAAAAATTCCAGACCTGTCGCCAGAACCCGTCCGCTAACCTCTCCGTCTAGTACGCGAATGGCTACGTACCGCCACCGAAACTGCCTTGGAAGCGGTCGTTCGTTATCGGTCTCAAAGGGTTCTGGAAGTGGTTTTTGACCCCCTCTGGCTTTCTCATCACTCTATATGGTCTCAACGTGGTTGCATGGGGCGGTATGTTATTCTTACTGCTTTGCAACGCATCGCCGGCCATGTGCGTCCCCGATTGCAACGACATCAACTCGCCGCGTCGGAAGTGGATTGAATACGACTCGCAAATCCTCAATTCACTGTTCTGCGTCACGGGCTTCGGACTCGCACCTTGGCGGTTTAGAGATTTATACTGGTGGGGTTATTGGAGGATTGGTGGCTCCAAACGCAAGGAGATTGGTATTCGACGACTTGCTGGTCTACATCGTGGATGGTTTCGACTGCCAGGTTCGGATCATTTGCCTGAGGAAGCAGATGCAACGTTTGTCGACCCCCAAGACCCTGCTGTACCCATTCCTGTCACATCTATACCAGACCCTCCACCAACTGGAATTCGGGCTCCACCAACCAAAAGCTGGAAAATGGATTTCGTCATCTGGAACAATGTATGGAACACCTTCTTTCAGATTGTCCTCTGCTTCTATATGTGGCACTACAACCGGATCGAGAGACCATCATGGGCGACAGGTCTCTTCGTCGCCCTAGGATGTATAGTGGCTGGAATTGCAGGCATCATGATGTGGCACGAGGGCAAGAATGTCAAGAAAGTCGAAGGCGTACCGATGCGCAAAGACTACGATGAGAGGCCAGCAGATGCCGAAGCACACTCGGCACAAAACATACCCTTGGTGGCAACGGGAAAAGCGGCAAGATCATGATAATCTGTGCCCAGGATGCGCATGCTGCAGGTGCAAAGATCATTCATTGGAGCGGAAGCGTTCAACTACCCTCTTGGCGCAGAGTCAGGACGCTCAACACCATCTTGGGGTTGTAGGCACGACTCGGATACCCAGCGCGCAAACGTTTATGTTTATTAATTATTTGTTCTAAATCCATCTTTTCTGCAGAGACCTGTTTACGTCACCAAGACGCGCCCTCTCGCGCCGGCAAAGTTGTCTCCGGACGGCGATTCCGTAGTTTGTCATTTGATCAACGGCCCTGCAGATGCATGCTTACACCATGCCGAGATCTCCGGACTAACCGAGCCCTCACCAAAATGCATGCTAAGCACCTGCGAACCAGATCGGTTGGCCAGAATGACGTCGAAGGTGGTACTTGATATGTGGAGTGTGACAGCTGCACGAGACCCTTTGACCGCTGTATATACTTAGCTAGGGCCTAGGGCTAATTTGACCGGTTTTTTCGACACCTCGACTTCTTTACGCCTTGTGATCGATAATCTGACTACTTATTCCCGTTGAAGGCAACAACGACTAGTAAAATACCAAAGGAAACGGGAATCAGCATCATAGAAAGTGTCGTTCGCCTCAAGACTTGTTAAACTCAACATCGCCAACAATTAGCATCGAAACACTCTCATACCTATTTGAGGATTTCAGGAAGAGATGGCAGCACAAGAATATTACGTGGGTACTCAGGCTGCCCACGAGCTCCCAGGCCATGACCCACCAAATCCATACCCGCCACCAGCGCCTCAATATCAGCAATCATCAGTACAACCGTACCCACGACAACACTATAACGCTTCGACATATACGAACACGCCCCCACCATCCTATGCTCTATTTCCTCCACAGTCGTCACAACAACAGCAAGTCCAGACATACCTTCCGCAGCAGCAGTACCCCGCAAAGGATCCCCAAGCACTAAATGCGCCTTATCCGCAAACACCACCTCCGGCGCCGTACTTCCCACCTCCACCGCAGCAACAGAATGGCTACCTAGACACACCATTTCAGCCCGTGCGAAGTCACTCGCAGCCCGCACGCGTCCGCTTCGCAGACCAGGAATCTGACCGTAGTACCGACATTGGCTCAATATCAGACAGCGATGACTCCTCACGACGGCACCGGCGACATCGTCGGCACCGCAGCCATGACCACGACTCTGATACCAGCGATCAAGAGCGGGACCGAGGCCACAGACATAGCAAAACCGAGAAGAAAGAACACAAAAACCGCGACACATTTCTCGGTGCCGGCGCCGGAAGTATCATCGGCGACGCCATCTTCCCTGGCCTAGGCACGGCAGCTGGTCTGCTTCTTGGCGGGTATGGAGGGCGCAAGTACGCAGAACGATCCCAGAGCGAGGAGCCGCACCACCACCACAGACATCGCGATGCGTTTCGTGAGGGGCAGGAGAAAAGTCGCCGAAATATGGAGGATGCTGGGTATAGGTCGGGCCGGAGACATCGGGATGCTTTCCGTGACGGTAAGGAGGAAGGTCGACGGGATAGGGAGCACAGGAGACGCGGTGGAAGTGGAAGCTAGGACGTGGAGAGTGCGACGTTTAAACGTGGACTGGCTGTGCGGTGAGCGGAGGGGTAGTTGGTTAGACTTATGTGCGTTAATAGAATGCCTTTTACGATACCCTTATAACACTTCGGACTATACAGCTGTTCAGTTTCAACTCTTCCCTCGTAACAATACTTTGATCTTCGGCTGTTGAGTATTTCTGAATCGACATGCCCGGCCTGTCTTTCAGAACTCGAGGAGCGAACACCTTGAAGTGTATCGGGGTGGCTTTTGACCAAGGTGACTAGATCGACTGTTCTTCCCAAACCTTTTGTCTCTATTAAGCTACTTTAGTATATCAAGTATCTGTCTTTTAAGGCAGGACTAGGCAATAGCAGCGGAGCATAACCAGCTGCCAGTGGATCAGCTGCACCTTCCAGAAACATGCCCATAAGGGCATTTCACGCCACTAACAATCTCCTAGGTTCAGTATTGACCATAGTGGCGAGGAACATGTCGCGCCGTACTGTCTTTAACCCGATGAGCGAGAGTAGTCTAGTTGCGTAGATTGTGCAAATAGATTGGAGTTACTCTTTCGAAGTTTGCCTGAGTCATCACTGGATATATCATGCTGAAACTGGTCAGAGCCAGACTTGAGTATTACGCCTTTGGAGCCTTTCTATACGGGAAGGACTTCCAATCAGACTGACGGCACTCTGCCCTCTCGGGATCTCGTGGTCTCAGGATATTGACTACCCAACTTGCGAACTCGCTGTGCACTGTTTCCAACTACAAGAACTGAAGTGATATCTGCCTACCACAGTAGCGATCTGCTTGCGTTACAAGCCACTCAACGTATAAAGGCTCTCGCAAGCGTGAGCTTCGCGGCATCAGGAACCAGGCCTGTGCATAGATGGGAGCTCTATCACCCCAACCGACCATATATCTGCAACGCGCTAGTACACGCTGTCACATGCTGAATCCTTTCGGGGTGGCTTCTTGAGACGCCTTGAAAACTTTACGAAGGCTTTGGATCAACGTGTTGTTGGGCCTATCACTTCATCATGATGAGCGCAGCAAAGCAGCATTGATGGTGGTTGCTTTTTCATTTGGGTGGTCGCTGCGCGGACACAACCCCGGGGCCGTGCCCAGCAATGACGCGCTACCCACGCAGGCGTCACACGTGCTCGTCGATTGGCTGGGCATTGGCTGAAAGAAGCTCCCCACCAGCCGTCCAGCTTCTTGCTCGACGCAGAGCTTTTTGCCCTGCAGCAGCTCTTATAACCAAGCTATTGCTACATCGGAGAGCAATTGCTGGTGATATAGCTCCCTACATTCTGCATCTTTCGCTAGATTGCGAAGCCTACCATGAAGTTCGGGACAACGCTGCGCAGGAGCGTCTATGCACCATGGAAGGACAAATACATCGACTACGATAAGCTCAAGAAGCTCCTCAAGGACAACGAAGAAGACGAGACGTGGACCGCCGATGACGAGAGCGCATTCGTCGACGAGCTTGCCAACGTGCAACTGGAGAAGGTGCACAACTTCATCAAGGACATCTCGCAGAAGCTCCGCGATCGAACCTCGGCCTGCGAAAAGAAGCTGGAGCCATTGGCCATTGGCATTCAGTCAGAAGACAAGGAGGATGACAAGAAGGACAAGGAAGGTGAAGGCTTGTCTGGTGAAGCTGGCGATGTCTCAAAGAAGCCCGAGCCCAGCGAGCATGAGAGGCAGAAGATCTTGAAGGAGGTCCTGGGCGAGCTGGACAACATCACCAAAGAGACCAAGGAGCTGGAGGGCTTTAGTAGGCTCAACTTCACCGCTGTCATCAAAGCGACGAAGAAACACGACAAGCTTCGCGGCAACTCGTACAAACTGCGACCCTTCATCGACGCTCGCATCGCTAGACATCCGCTACACACCGAAGATGCCTCGCCGCTGCTGTACAGATTATCGGCGCTCTACTCTTTTGTTCGTCAGAGCCTAGAGGGCAAGCCGAAGGAGGCTCTGTCCTTTGCTGAGGACAGCTCGAGCGGCGAGGGCTTCGTCTCTCACAAGTGTAAGTTGCACATCCTGCTACAATTGCCGATAGGTCTTAACGCAGAGCAGTCTGGGTCCACATGGACAACCTCTTCGAGGTCAAAACTGTTATCCTCCGCCGTCTCCCCGTTCTCGTATACAACCCCCAGTCGTCCAAGATCGCCGAAGGCACTCAGCGCGACCCCACGATCACCTCGATATACTTCGACAACCCGAGCTTCTCACTCTATTCGGACAAGGTTAATAACAAGCCCGATGCCTCCTCGCTGCGGCTCCGATGGTACGGACAGCTGGCAGAAAAGCCGGAAATCATGTTCGAGAAGAAGGTCATCAAAGAGGGTGATGCTGCTGAAGAAGTGCGATTCCCTATCAAGGCCAAATATGTGCAGGCTTTCCTCGACGACAATTATCACATGGAGAAAAGCATTGACAAGATGGAATATCGACCCGGCAAGGACCAGAAACAAGTCGAGGATTTCAAGAAAGCTGTTACGGACATTCAGAGCTTGATCAAAGACAAGGACCTTCAGCCTGTACTGCGGGCCAACTACACTCGTACCGCTTTCCAAATACCCGGCGACGACCGTGTTCGCATCTCACTTGATACCAATCTTGCCTTGATCCGCGAAGACGCGTTGGACGTGGATAGACCCTGCCGCGAGCCTGACGACTGGCACAGGCGAGATATTGACAATGGACTCATGGAGTTCCCATTTAAGGCTATCAAGAAGGGAGAGATTCACAAGTTCCCTTACGCACTGCTTGAGATCAAGGTCAAGGGCATGAAGAAGTATGAGTGGATTGAGGACCTGATACACTCTCACCTGGTCAAAGATTCGCCTCGCTTCTCCAAGTTCGTCCATGGTGTAGCGAAGCTCTTTGAGGATACAGTTAATACCTTCCCCTTCTGGCTCAGCGAGGTCGACAACGACATTCGGAAAGAACCTGAGGAGGCTTTCGACGATGAGCAAGAGAAGAAGCGCAAAGCCGCAGAAGATGAGTTTGCGGTGGGTTCCCTTTTCGGCGCCCGCGCAAGCCCTAGCTTCCGCGCCTCAATCGCGTCGCCGGCCGGTTCGCCAGCCGCCACACGCTCTGTCCCTAAAAGTGCGAGTGCCGCCGCACATTCTCAGCCTGTGGTAAAACCGCCTGTACCCACAGTAGGCTCACACCTTTCGCAACAGTTCCAACAAGAAAACGGCAACCGCGTCCACGAAGAGGTTGATTCCGATGATGATGATGCACAACCGGTTGGTAAGAACAAGTCTAGTGGCCTCGCCTCCCTATTCCCTTCGTTCTCTACATCCAAATACGCCCGCAAACAACAGCGCAAAGTCGTGTTACCCCCCGGCATTCGTGACCCAGGCGTCTGGATCAAGGACCAA
Source organism: Parafenestella ontariensis (assembly GCA_021596325.1). Taxonomy (NCBI): domain Eukaryota; kingdom Fungi; phylum Ascomycota; class Dothideomycetes; order Pleosporales; family Cucurbitariaceae; genus Parafenestella; species Parafenestella ontariensis. The sequence continues at coordinate 433,642 of JAKGDA010000024.1, forward strand.
GGTCCCGTGCGTGTTGAAGCCAAGGTCTGGCTCGCGAACCAACGTACCTTCATCAAATGGCAGCACGTGTCCGTTCTACTAGCCTCTCTATCTCTGGGTTTGTACAATGCAGCTGGTGAGGGCAATAACATCGCCCGAGCGCTCGCGGTCGTATATACCTGCATTGCGGCGTTTGCGCTGGCCTGGGGGTATGGCATGTATTGGTACAGGAGCAAGCTGATCAGGGAGAGGAGTGGAAAGGATTTCGATGCTAAAACAGGGCCATTGGTGGTGTGTGTGGGACTTGCGTTTGCGCTTGTGTTGAACTTTGCGTTCAAGGTATGTGACTATTATGTGATGATTCATGACGGTTCGACTAATATGTGTGGCAGTACAATGCTTTGATTAAGGAGAAGCAACACCATGATCACAACGCGAACGCATCATTCGTCAACGAGCAGATGGAGCTAAGAGTCTAGTTCCGCGCACCGAGAGGGGAGAATTGAAAGGACAGACGTCTGTGAATGAGACATTGTTCAGTGTGTACATACATTAGGGCGGAAAGGGTATTGTAATGCAGGCCAGCCACTTGTCACGGCCGCAGGGCATCAATAGAGTGATGCTAAACGACGCATGATCATTGTGTATCTTCATTAGAAGTCGATCATGCAGGGGAATGTCGTACGGTACCAGTGTACAGTCACAGTTGCACATTAGTAATCAGTATTGTAGAAATTAAAGCTGTGAGCGACAGGGCCTGTCCGCCGTTTCAAGTACATATGAAAAACTACTTGCCGAGTGCACGAAACAGTGCACACATTGCTCACTCTCAAGTCATGAAATTGGTGGTCAGCGCACAAAGAGATTGGATTACGTCTACATATAACTTGTTGTGGATAGAGAGTACTTAATCCTTGCTAATTATAAACTGCTTATTCGTGCCGCAATATAGCAGAGGAAATCACGGGAGACTTTCGTTCTAGGCTGCGGGTTCCTGCAGGATAGGGTACTATTTAATCTGGTGCAGTAAGACTAGAAGTATTACACGGAAAGGAGTTCAGGTCATGCATTTAATAGATTGGAATCCTGCACCTACTAGATCTGGAATGGAGGTCAAGCTGTGATTCCAGATGCGGGGTGATCAGCTTCGAGTCCTTAATAGAACAGGCCGTCTAGTGCAAAGGATTACTGTATTCGAATACTAGCAGCTGGTGCTGGGGTGATGGCGCAGGTGGTTGGTGGTTTCTATGGATGCTTGGCATGCCAAGCTCTGGTTTGTGGCTGGTTGCTTGTTCAGACAGACCATTATCGCGGAACCTGAAGAACTTTGAATCAGTTTTCGTAACCATTGTGATCAAGGTATGTGCCGTACGTAGTGTGCGGACTTGTTCGGCGCTGCATGTGATGACTTGTAGGTTTCTGACCGGCGGCTCAAAGATGGATATTTCTAGCGAAACATCGTCATAATGATCAGTTAGGGCACGCCAGGCATTCAACAATTGATCATCGTGCTGCAGTTAAGTGGGCTTCGTGGCGAGGCTGAGGGAAAGGTAGACAGCGCTAACGGACTGTCAGCGAGAGGGCCTGAGATGTGACTTTACTCAATGTCGTGGTACAATCTCGTGCGAGGCGGCGGATAAAGTTGCTGAGGCTACGGGTGCTACCCTGTGCCACAGCCGACCCCCTTTGCTGATCCACATGGACCATACGCCTGGTGCCGGTTCTCGTTGTATTTTCGTCAGCCTCGTTGTCAAGGCAAGGGAGAATTCCTGTGCGTGTTTGCCACGCTTTCACCACGCAGTGGACCTCCAGCCTAGCGACGCCGTCTTCCAACATTGCCAAGGACCCAGTTCGACAGCATATGTCAGGCACCGGCTTATAGCGGAAGGTAACAGGGAAATAGGGGTGGGCATGGATGCCGATCAGCATGACCATCGTAATGAAATCGAGCCTTGTTAAGCCGGTCGCAAATTGCGGATGAAGGCTTAGGTTGCCTAAAGGGCTTGAAGACAACGTGACACAGTAACGGTTGCCTTGTCGAGCTGCTTTCGAGTCCTAAGGTGGCAGTCACATATGCCGTAAATCAGCTCGAAGGGAAATAATTGGCGCAGACGTAGTCGGACAGCAGCACGTTGGGCGGGCGATGAGCTGGTCGTGCATGCGGCTGTGGTGGTGGGGAGTGGAGCAAGTGGCTAGAAGGGCAAGGATGAACCTGCATGGGGAGTGGGCTAAACCACTCCGCCAAGACAGATTGTCGTTTCTTTCGACCACCCGTCAGGCCCGCACACTTCGACGTCGTTGAAACCACCACACAGCCTCTGGTAGACTGCCTCTGATCTTCTCAGCTTACAGCCAAACACCCATGCGCCCTCGTGCAATGCTAGACACGCGGAGAGCTTACTTCGGCGTAGTGTCGTTCATTTGTAGGACGCCTGGCCTCGAAATGCACCCTGTTGGCTTTATGCCTGCATACAGCCTGCGCCTCTAGTCGATACGATGCCCCAGCTGCGGCTCTTCGACGGCCATTAAAATTATGATTGCCCTGCGGCCCACCCCCAGGTTAAAAGCCGCATGGATATCTATCTCGGTGCGGATGTGATTGGTGTTACCACTTTGAAAATGCACGTTTGTACTCGGCTTGAGGATGTTTCATGCACGCTCCCAAACGACGTTGACCGAGCGGGCGGTGCTTGCGCCGAGTAAACTTTCTTTTCTGCCACTATTTGTACTCGGGCGGACCCTTCTTGCGTCACTCGTGTTTATCACTTCCGCACCCCAACCTCCTAGTGTCTTGTGCCGAGCTCTTAAGAAGAGGTGGGATCCCGTCACCTCTTTCGGCCTCCATCTTCTTGGATACGCAATATCCCGTTGCCCTGGAATCACAACCACAGACCGGGTGAATCGCTGATCACTGGAACGACATCGCTGTTTGTCATACTGGTTCCTGCCCGAGTGTACGCACGTGACTTCGCAGTCGCTCCTACCTCCTTCACCTTTTAAGCAGGCACACTGAGCGAATTGCCTCACAACAACCCCTAGCCTCTCCTCCTCGCCAGCTGCACACCTTTCGATCGTTACTCTGGAACCTACAATCGTTCAACCCATTGATTCATTCATTTGAATTGTCCATTCGTTCATTCGATTATCCACATCGTGTACTAGCCCTACGTCATGAAGGTGACCACCTTCCTCGCCCTCGCGGGCTTCACACTCGCTACAGCCACTCCCATCTCACCTTCTCGGACCCAGCCGATCCAAGCCCGTCAAGGTAATAGCACGGCTTCAGCGCCATGCGCCCAGGTCTCACAGTACATGTACGGCGATGGAACGTCAGCCGTCAAGCAGGAGATTCCCGCAAAACTGGCATGGGATTGCCTCAACGACGTTCCCTTCAACGCTTCCTCGGGAAAGCGACTCATACGCTCAATTCGACCGTACATCGACTGGCAGAGCACGCTCGTTGAACTCAAGAACCCTCCTGCGGACTACGCCGAGAAGGTTCAGCCTCCGATCGATATTATCGGTGGACTTGACAAGATTGATGCCGACATCGACGCCGGCCGCTTCAAGAACGAGTACGACTTTGGCTGGACTCTGTACACACTGATTCAGTCGGCCCATGACGGCCACTTTGCCTACATCCCGGACTCTATCGGCAGCATCTTCACCTGGGGTCGACGTGTTCCACTAGTGTCCGTTTCTGAGGACGGAACCCAGTTGCCTGCCGTGTTCACCTTCCCCGATGTGTTGGGTATGCAATTCAAGAACATTTCTTACACGCCCTCTCCTGTTGTTCAGATTGACGGTCTCGATGCAACAGAGTTTCTAGAGAATTTCAGCCAATTTGGCTCGCTCCAGGATCGCGACGCCCTTTACAACAATGTTTTCTACGAGCTTGCACAAGTCAGCCTTGGCAGTTCAGGCAGCGTGACTGGTACATTTACTGGAGGTGGCCGTGGACGCTTCGTGTATCCTGGACCCACCACGACCTTGAAGTTTGCCAATGGTACTGAATACACGATGCAGAACTACGCTCGTACGACGATCAGTTTCCGCAACATCAGCACCGGCCAGGATTTGGCTACGAAGTGGTTCAGTTGGGGTAACGAAGCTGACGAGGTGGATGCTCAGTCTGAGCAGCCAGAGACCGTGACTGTTGAGACAATTTCAACTGCTGCTCTCGACGGCGGCGCGGCGGCGGCCCCAGGATACCCAGCTCCTGTCGTTGCAGGCCCTCAAAATCTCATCAACGGCTTCTACATAAATGCCCCAGGTTACGAGGATGTTGCAGTGCTGCAGGTGCCAAACTTCGTCGGGTCCACCAGTGCAGAGGTCCCCTTCCAGCGTGTAACTCGAGACTTCATCCCACGGGCACTGGCAGACGGCAAGACCAAATTGATCATCGATCTGCAGGCCAATGGAGGCGGCACTATCTTGCAAGGCTACGACATGTTCAAGCAACTGTTCCCAGACCTGGATCCGTACGGTGCCAATCGCTTCCGCGGGATTGAGGCTGTTGACCTCATTGGCCAATCGTACAGCGCATTTGCTTCGCAATTCGAGCGAGCTTCAACAAGGAACAGCACGATCCTTCAGGCTCAGGCTTCTTACTTCGACTATCACAATGATATGACGGTGGATGCGAAGCCCTTCTCATCTTGGCAAGAAAAGTTTGGTCCGGAAGAGGTGAATGGAGGTGAGTTGCCCGTTATCAAAACCTACTTTAGTAGATTACTGACCCCCAAACAGATAAGTACACGACACTGAACCGCTGGAATCTCTCCGATGTCCATATTACGTACTCTTCAGGTGGTATTAATATCACTGGATACGGTCCTCTCGCCAACGTCACTGGTCCACCCAAGTTCAAGCCGGAGAATATCGTCCTCGTCACAGACGGATACTGCGCATCGACATGCACCATCTTCAGTGAGCTCATGACTCAGCAGGCTGGTGTCAAGACCATTGCCATGGGAGGTCGCAGCAACAAGAACCGAATCCAAGCCATCGGCGGAGTCAAGGGCGTGAACAACTACCAATTCGGCTACATCCAACAGCTGGCACAGTATGCTGTCCGATTCACCCCGTCGCTTAACAGCTCCATTTTGAGGACGGACTACTACAGCGACCTGCCCTACAATCGTGCCGGTAGCACTCCTGGTGTAAACGTCCGTGATGGACTCCGCCAGAACGATACTTCGGGTGTTGCGTTGCAGTTCGTCTACGAGGAAGCTGACTGCCGTCTCTATTATACGCCAGAGATGACCGTCGATATCACCTCCCTATGGAAGGCAGCGGCGGACGCGCAGTGGGGTAGCAGCGGGAAGTGCGTGTCTGGAGGAGGTTACGGCCAGAAACGCAACGTCCACGAGATGACTAGCAAGCTGAGCCCAAGGCGCATTCAGGTCTCACAAGCTGCCGCACTAAAGCAGATCCAAGCATTCGAGAACAGTTTCTCGCTCGAGACTGAGTGCAAGATGTCGGGTGACGGTTTCATGCTTCCATAAGAGGTGCCTGATTCTTTCCCCAGCAATGGTCATTGTCCAGGGCGACATGGAGTTTATGGCGTTAATCTGGGTGTCGAAAAGCGTTACTATATGCTCATAATGTTTTTTCATATGCGAGGCATTTCTCAGAGCTGGCACGGCCTGATGCATACGGATGGTTTGAGGAATGGTATTCCTTTCGTAGATAGTACTCAACGTAGGGGTTTCACCCCGATATAGGACCTGAATACCGATTGTCCATTACTTTCGCCAATGTGACCCTCCAAACGTCAATTATCGTGCTTCGGTGTTAGCTCGTAAGGTATACGAGATGCTCTCCGCTGTGGAGAGTATTTGAGTCCCAAAGGAGCTACTGCATCCGACACCTGTTTCAAGCATGACTTGTACCTCCAAGGGTCCGTCGATGAGTAAGAGCTAGGGCTGACTCTCTTCGACCTGTCCGTCAAAGGCACGCCTGAAAGACCCCTGAAGTTGCACAAGGTCCAGTTCCAATAAACCGAGTTCGCGATTATGCCCTACCACCAGAGCTGCGTTTCCTCGTGACAGACCTTCCAATGTTCTGCGTTGTCCCACCGTCCCCCTTTTCGCGATCTCGCTTTCCCAAAATAGAAACACCCGTTTGCCAGGGCCCAGGGACCATCCTCGCTTCCTGCCGTTAGGGCAACGGCAACCCATAACAGGTTCACCGTAGTCAGTACAAATACCCGTAGTGTCAAGCCACGACAACTCCTAATACTTGAAAACAATGCCGTTGCGCACCACTAAGAAGCATTAAAGTGGACTTCTGGGCGGAGAAGAGCGAATCTGGGCGAGGATTGAAGCGAAATACGAACGTCATCCCGGAGGCCCAATGCTTGCTTTGCTCCAGGTTTTTCTCGCACCACAAAACATCGCGCCGACGCCTTAGCTGAACCGGCCGTCGCAAACACTACTGCAGTCGAATATTGACAAAATGCAACGCTGGTCATGCGTTAGTTAGCTAGCCATAGCAAAACGTCATGGAGGCTTCATTGGCGGCACATCAGTGGCGGCGAAACATGTCTTTCGTTTCCCTCACAACAAAATTAGCCACGAGCTTTGTGTTCCGGTTCCTTACATGGTCGACCTCGTGTTAGGATTTTAGTAGGACCGAATTGACAGGCCGCCCCGTTCATGGATCGGCACAGGGTAACCCGGAACGTGGAAGGTCATGACGCTGGAAATAGCGTTGACACCGTATTGTAGGTCAGGTTTTCGTCGGGAAGGATTTTAGTCCTTGATGCAGGTACGGGACCGGAGCTGGTTGGTGTTGGGGTAGGTTTAAATAATCTGTTGTTCCCACGTCGTTCGTGAGGTTATTTGAGAACTTTCGCTGTGTTTGTCTGTCGCTACTTCCACTTCGTCTGTCGTTTCGATTCCTTTCAGTAGTGGTAGTTTAGTTGTTGATCGTTGCGCCGTTTCGACGTTTACGGACCCCAATCGGTTTCATTTGCTTTAAAGTGGACCTCTGAGAATCTGAAGCAAATCGCAATACTCGCGTCGTCAGAACATATAACTTCACGATGAAGTTCCTCGTCTCTCTCACAGCGGGCTTGCTCTCCGTCGGCCTGGCTCACGCATCGCCTGCTGCACCTCTAGCCAAGAGGGCGGTATCCACGGATGGATCATGCGGTGGCACAAAAGGATACACATGCCAGGGTTCATCTTATGGAAACTGTTGTTCACAGTGCGTACCCGTTTCCTCTTCCTCCAAACATAAACTGACCCTTTAAGGTACGGATGGTGTGGCTCATCCACTGACCATTGCGGAACTGGTTGCAATTCTGCCTTTGGTACATGTACCAGCAGCGGGGCTACCTCCAAGCCCGCTTCATCTTCGAAGGCTGCTTCATCAACCGTTCGTTCCTCTTCAACTCGTGCATCTTCAGCTCCTGTCTCGACACCAACAAAAAAGGTATCCACTGATGCCACGTGCGGTGGCACGAATGGATACACCTGCTTAGGTAGTTCTTTTGGCAACTGCTGCAGCAGTGGCGGCTGGTGTGGCTCAACGACTGCTTATTGTGGGACCGGATGCCAGTCAAGCTTTGGTAACTGTGGAAGCAATACTGGTTCTGGATCGAGCTCCGTTAAGTCGAGCAGCACTACCAAAGCTACATCCAGCACTGTCAAAGCCATCTCCGCAACTCCTTCAGCGACACCTTCTGGCTCCGCCCTGCAATGCCTGAACGGAAAGAATGTTCCTTACAAGATGACCTCCGATGCCGACTATGCTGAGCTTGTTGAACCGTTCAATTTGCGTCTTCCTTACAAGCCCGCCGTTGTTGTCCTCCCGATCACCAATCAGCACGTCCAGGATGCCGTGGTTTGCGCCTCTCAGTCTGGACTCAAGGTGCAGGCGAAGTCTGGCGGTCATTCGTATGCCAGCTTCAGCTCTGGTGGCAAGGACGGATCGATGATGATTAGCCTTCAGTCAATGCAGACCATTCAACTTGATACAAGTACCCGCGTTGCCACAGTTGGAGGAGGTGTTCGTCTGGGTAACCTCGCAGACGGTATCTTCAACCAAGGCAATGCTGCTCTGGCTCACGGAACGTGTCCTGGTGTTGGTATTGGCGGCCATTTTACCCATGGAGGCTACGGCTACACATCTCGCAACTGGGGACTTGCAATGGATCAGATCATCGCTGCCGACGTCGTTCTTGCTAATGGCACTCTCATCAAGGTCTCTTCCAGCCAGAACCCCGACATCTTCTGGGCCGTCAAGGGAGCAGCAGAGTCCTTCGGCATCGTCACGAACTTCTACCTGCAGACCCAAGTCGCACCCACCAGCATCACTTATTTCCAGTTCGACTTCACCGGCGTCTTCAACACCAAGACAATCTTCACCAACACCTTCCTCCACATCCAAGACGTCGCGAAGAACGCCTCCGTCGTCGACAACAAGATCACCTTCGGCATCTACCTAGACGGCTACGGCACATACAGTCTCAGCGGCGCATACTTCGGCAGCGTAGCAGATTTCAACTCCAAAGTGAAGCCCGAGCTCCTCCGCACACTCCCTAGTTCCACCGCCACCGTGCAGTCCATGAGCTGGTACGACTACCTCGTCAAAGCCTCTGGCGACACTACGATCAAGACGCCAGTCACGGGATACGACCTACACGACAACTTCTTCGCAAAGTCCGTCACAGTTCCGGAATCAGACGGTCTGACTGCCACCACACTCAACGCCCTGTTCGACTATCTAAAGACAGCAGGTGACGTCGAGTACTTCGTCATCATCAATCTCTACGGCGGCCCAGGGTCCGCAATCAATACCAAGGATACCTCTTTTGCTGCGTACAGCGACCGCAACAGCCTCTGGGTCCTCCAGAACTACGGCTACACGAGCGACTCTGTCAACTTCATCAACGGTATCAACAGCGCTATCATTAATGCCCAACCCCAGACGTCGTTTGGCGCTTACCTGAACTATGTGGACCCCAGCTATGATGCTGCGACGGCGCACAAGCTGTACTATGGTGATGCGGTGTACGCGAGGTTAGCCGCGCTGAAGCAGCAGGTTGATCCTCAGGCGGTGTTCTGGAATCCGCAGGCGATTGGTGCGTAGATGATACATTTTTTTAATGACTTCATGTTTGGGATTTGGCGTTCGATGACGGCGGCGAAAGAGTTTCCCGCAAAAGTCTTGGTTTTTATTGTATATATTGGGTTTGTAATATGATCTGATAGTGATAATTTCACCAATGCTCAAGTATGTTTATTCTCACTGTTTTCATTCGCTTATACAGCTTGTATGAGGCACACTTCCACGCACGTTAGACTTTGCTCTTCAAATCCGTGACAGTAGCAAACATGAAATCTCTGATCCCATTCAGCCCCCTCTCTGCTAACCAATTCATAACAAAGACCTTGTAGCCCATAGCGCCGTCCCAATCTACACCCACACCTCCTTTCCTCTTCAGGACTTCCAGACTGCGCTGACTCACAGGGCCCTGATGATATCGGATACTGTTCTTGTCGTAGCCTTCGTTTTCAATCACCCTCTCTTCAAGCGCACGCCATGTAGCAGCCGAGACCGATGCCAGCCATGCGTTGTTCGATAAGTTGAACGCGGTCCCGATAGCGTACTCGCGATCCAGACCGCTCAGGTAGTCTTTGAGCGTCTCCCGCAATGATGGATCACAGTACAATCCAATGGACTTCTGATCTACAGCGTTGAGAGCACGAGCTACCCATAAGAGGTTGTATATGTCGCGTAGACAGAAGTTCAACGCATCCGTCACAGAGGCGGGGTAATAGTCTTTCACCGGCTTTGGGTGCTGATCGAACGCTACCTTATAGGCGCCAATGATGCCGCAGATGCGGGAAAGTGTTGTCGATGAAGCGTGTTGAGCTAGCAGGTAGACTAGGTGCATTGGTGGTAGGATGATGGGTATGACGTGCGGTTTGGAGGATGTGGAAAGGATCTCGTAGAAGCTGAGGATAGAGGAGGTGAGACTCGTCCCTAAGCTCGAGGGCAGCGACAGTTGTAGCGACGTTGACAACGCGGAGACATGTGCGGTCAAGTCGTCGAGAATTCGATATATCGATCTCGCGGATGCTGCAGATACTTGGTGTTGGAAGAGAGATGAGTAGAAGTCGATAAGCTTAGCGTGGGCAAAGAGCCCATGGCCTGCTAGAGCTCGTTCGGCAGAAGACAGGTAGGTCGAATAGACATCTTCGAAAGATTCAATAGGAATGTAGGAAAGAAGCCCAAGTATGGTGTCGACATTATCCTGGCCGTTCCAGATCGGGAGATATACCTTGAGGAACGCTAAAACAGTAGAATGCAAATTCTTTGAACGTCAGCTCATGAACAGGGTGTCTAACTCCTTGCGTATTTACCTTCGTATATTGAGCATGTTTGAGGAGCCCGTCGAGAACTTCAGACAAGTACTGCGCATCGCCAGTCCCTAGACGCTCAGCCTCATACTGTTCCTCAAGACATGTTGCAAGCCATAGATCAAGTCTGGTTGATGTGATCGGTGATGGCTTCAGGTCGACATACTTTTGTAGAAGAGGATCGGTGAGGAGTGATACCAACTGGCCTGGCGGCTCTACCCTGTCAAGCTTCTCCACGAAGTCTTCTACGTTGTCGATCCCTTCGAGGGTCACGGAGGTCTGTCATACATGTCAGTCTACCTTGTGACTAAGGACAGCTCCGGACTACTCACCTCAGTCGCGTAGTAGGTATGGACGTCAGGAATGGCAGCGACCTTACTCCTTTTCGGACCTTTTCGTAACACCTTGAAGCCATTATGCCGATCGATTGAAGAGTCGTCCGTTGCTGCGCTAGCTTCTTGGACTGCAGCGATCCTTGTTCGCCATTCCGGATCCGGTCGCTACAGGGTTAGTGAGGTGTTCAACAGTGCGACAGACATTTGCGGGGATGTAGCGAAACAGCGCGTGAAGTTGCATATCAAGTCGCACAAGTAGACGGGAACTCACCGGAGCAAACGACTTCCGACTTGTGGATGTACTTCCCAGAATGATGTCGGGGTAGTAATCCTTGTATACGCGGAGAAGACCTTGAAGTGCAGGTTCGTTCCCAAGACCTCGGGATAATTCGAGTCTGCGCTCAAGTTAGCACCTGGCTGGGAGCACGACGCATTGAAATGCTATTCGTTTACCTACAATTGCTGTATCCTGAACGGCTTGACGTGCTTTCTCCGAGTAATCAAAGATAGCAGATGACACAGTGAGGTCCTGCTAAAATTAGCCCAGGCTGTTATTGATGTCGGACTTAAGCGATGCACACCTGATACTGATCATGTCCAGCATGCTAAAAAGCACACCGTACAGGCGAGACAAGACATTTGCATCCTCGATGATCTCGTGGACTGCCGTGAGCCACTTTACGAGGCTATCTTGGGTGGCCGGTGACGGCTTGCCCTTACCCTGACCGAGCGCCCCGACGACAGCAATAACGACATCGCCGGGTACTCGACGAGCGGGATACAGATTCTTGACGAGTGTTGTTACACTTGTCTGGTCCAAATTCGTCTTCACTGACGCCAGCTGTACAACGTCTCGAAGGGCATCCTGGTCGAGGCCAGCTTCGAACGCGTGCCGGCAAATGACATCAACAACGCTGGACACTTTGACTGTCCTCTGCTTTGCGGGTGTCCTGGATGCTGCAACCCATTGTAAGCACTGATCGCTGCTGCCTAGCCGCATATCGATACTTGCCTTTATGCAGTAAATCTAGCGCATCGTGCAGCGCCGGCGGCTCTTCTGCCGAGTCCATCAGTTGAAGCTGGCAGAAATAGAGGGTGGAGTGGATCTACCAGCAATTGAAGGCATCACGCTGTTGCTGCCACATGCATGTAGTGAGACAGTGGTCAGCAGTGAATGTGCTCTAGGGTGTTCAATGCCGGCGCGTCGGCTCGGTGGTGTTTACACCTGCCTGAGCGCGCCTTCCCTGCACCGACGACTAAGCGAACGAGCCAGATCCGCGCAAGCCCTCCCACGCTTCACCCACGTTCTGTGTCGCCTTTGGCCTTTTCATCAACTGTATCCTCAACAACTGTCGCCACCTGCCACCAATTGCCCTGGACGCTGTCGTGCCCTGCCTGTGCACACTCCGTAAGCGCGGCAGTCGGCCAAGCCGCCCGTTATGCAATTAAGCGTGCAGAAGTCACCCGCATAGTCGCCCTTGATCACTGGAACATGCATTGCAGCTCCCGCCCATCGCCACAAGAGCCTGAGATTTCACGTTACACAGCAAGCATTAATTGATAGTTTATTCGGCTCTCGCCCCTTTTGCGGGCCCTGAGTGGTCGGTCGTCTTGCGGGCAGCGACCAAACCGACAACCCCTTCTGCAGCGCTGCCTCAAAACGTACTGCGCCCCGCGCGCCATACGCAGCGTGGATGGTGTACAAGTGCTTGGAATCCGCATCAGCTCCTGTCCCCGGTTTCTGGCACTCTGCTTTATCTTGAGTGGTCGAAGCTTTCTCCAACAGCGTTAGCTGGCCGTTCTTCGGGCCGGTCAAGAGGGTCTTCGGTCAGGAGGATGGCCTTCGTTCTCATTTACGACAGCATAGGGGCCTTCCCTCTGTCAGATTGACCATCTGTCGATACTCAAACCTATATGGAGCACATGTGAGAAATCACGGGCACTGTCCATGAGCAGCTCTTGCCCTCGTCAACCTCGACATACGACTTCTGCTGCTACCCGATGCAGCCACCACCGTACGGACATATAGCCGTCGAAGGCACACCTCCTTGTGTCACCACGCCACTGTAATATTCTGGCGTATCAGCATGACATTGAGTTCAAGCAAAAGCGTCTGCTGGTGATCTTGCCGCTAGTGAAGTCCAGTCTGCCTTTCCTTGTCGACACAGGACATGCATGTTCAAAGTCTTGTACTACTTGCTCCTTCCTCTATGTCGTACCACCCCAAGCATTACTTCCAATAATATTGACATATATTTCTAGAACCTTTTCCTTAATTGAATGGAGCATCTGAAGTTATCCCGGCACCATCAGCGAGCTCACGGTTCAAGTCGCGATCCGCTAGTACTTAATATCAACGCTCCGCCTAACGGCTCCAAGGATGACGATTTGAGAACCTTGGATAACCACGGCCTTGTACTCCATACTGCTCACATCCGAGACGCTCTTCCTTGTCACTCCACTTCATCCTCTGCCTACGGCTCCTGCTGGGTAGGGTACTGCCAACGTCCTGCGGGTGTAGCATTTCCTCTCCGTGCGTCTTACAATTGAGTTGGCTCCAGTATTGAATCCAGGGACTTCGGATCCATGGAGAAGAGCTCGAGCCAGATTTGGTGACGGTCATAAGGCTGCACTCGAGGCAACATTTCCACTGCTTCTTCAATCGCATCTTCTGTGTACCCCACGTGGCATAGTTCCCGTTATATTTCTTTTCAAAAGTTCCCGCTTCCAAACATCATGGGCGAATGGAAAAGCAAAGCTTCATCCAAATCATCCACATTGAACCACACCAAGATGTCCTCCTCAGCATCCAGCAAATCGAACCTTACTGCACTACTCCAAGGTGCTGCAACAGCCGGAAATGCGAAGCTTGTACGCTGCCCGACGGAGACTCTCGAACGACTACGACACCTCAACGAAGCAGAAGTCATTACACTCTTTACCCCCTTCGTACCTCATCCACCTTCCACGACACTCGCAAAGGACATGGATCCGTTCGAGCCTTTAGGACGGGCATTACCACGACAAGTACGACATGTCCCTTATCGTCTGGACAACGGCATGACGGAACTACACGCCGACTTCTTGCCCACAAGCGGAGCCGTTGTGATTGTCATCTGCGCCACTGCCAACGTCATCAATTACAACAAACGAGCCTTTGAGCAGCAGCTCAGATTTGCGAGAGACATCTCAAGGAAGATTACAGAAGACGGCTCGATAGCTGGGGTTCCAGTCATATTACTTCTGGTTGATAACGATGTTGCTGGACAGGCCTACGCGAACGCAATGCAGGACTTTCCGGCCCTTGTCACTCTCAACGACTATACCACTGCAGCACTCGCAAACGCTGTTCGCGTTCTCTTTGGGAAATGAACGCACTCTGCTACAGCCTCACAGCAAACACTGACGATGATGGAGGATCGTCCTTCCGCCTTCTGAAACATGGATGGCGGCAGGGTATGAATATATGTTCCACGCAAATTCATGTACCTCACGTAGTTTCAATTTCATATCTGGCATCTCAACAACACTATGACATTACATAGTGGCAATGTACATTACTGTTTCCTACAACGTTCTGAGGCTTTTATCGGCATGGCATGTGTATATGCCTCAGGCGATATATGTACGCGCTCTTCAGTGGACATCTTTCCAATTGGTATTTCTTGGGCAACCCTCTCTCTCCTATGAAAGTCTTTCGGTTTCGGCATATAGTTTATCTACAACGATCATGGTTCACATTCACGACACCAATACTTTCTAGAAGACTTGTCTCGCATTCTACCGAGCCGCCTAAGCGGATCCCAGTAACCGGATGGATCAGCCTCAATCTCAGACGTTATCATCGGTACCAAAGTATGCTGTTTCAACGCGCCGCCCACCCGTTTTCTTATCATGACCTGTTATGCATTTTAATGCCTGCCAGATTGGCGACACATGAAGTGACGCTCACGTGAGGCCAGTCTGAGTGCTGTGCGCTGAATGAAATGGAAAGCTCATCAAGGATGCGGCGTTGAAAGTATATGATATAGCAAAGTATTAACATTAGTTTGGTATCTTCTATGCCTATGCTTTCCTGCTTCAGCCAGAGACCGAGCCTACCAGACTACAGATTATTCAGTTCCGCCAACGCCGCTCCCATGCAAATATGATAGTTGTGAAGTGTTATCGAAGACAGGCACGACGACTCAACAGTTTCAGCGCGAAAATCCTCACTTATCAACAGTAAGTCGCACGCTCCGTTTGCTCACTCGCTCAACGCATGCGTACATGCATCAAGCCCCAATCGCCCTCTTCCTGTTCCTTAAATTTACGCCCATAAATGATTACAACACCTCAGTCCGCAGTTTGCCGTTATCCTCACTATGCGTGGGCTTACGGCTCCATAAAACCCCTCCCCTGACCCGCCAATGCGCCTCCCAGCCCGTCCTGACCCAGCAGTGCATTCGGCGTCAACCCTGAGGCTCCGATTTGCTCTCCGACTTTCTGCGCGCTGGTGGCGAGTGTCTCTTCGTTGCCGGAGAAGTAGTAGGACAGGCGGCGCGCGATGATGGTAAGGTGTTCGGGGAGATAGAGTGAAGCGGCGATTATGAAGAGCGAGAGGAGGAGAAATAATACCGAGTCTGCGTGGTCCATGTCAGTTTATGCGCGACTCGTAATGTCGGTCTATAGAGTGGTGTGGTAAGTGGGATAGGGGGCAGCGGGGGACGGTGTAGGGATTGAGATGCTGGTAGACGTACTGAATATAAACTTTTCGGTTGATGTTAACATGTACAAGGAGAATGTGACTTCATATTGGTATCGCTTGCGCTGAAACCAGCGGAGGAGCGAAGCTGGGTACAGCATTGCGGCGAGAAGGAGCGAGGACGCGGCGGCGAGGAGGATGACGGTTGCGACGGATGTAGAATCGAGCATAGACGACGCTGCTTCAAACAAGCTCAAGATTATCACTTAAGAGTCCTGGCTTGTAAGGGCTGTTCGACCGCGGTGTTGTATGCTAATGGGTGGTGAAGGCACAATGCTCACGCTCGGGAATTGCGGATGTCGGGCAACGCGCCATTTCTGGCTCAGGGACCTGACACTTTTTGCCCTTCGGAGCAGGTCAGGGCGAGCATGCTCCGGACTAATTCCACGCCGATGCCGTGCATAGTCGGAAACAGGCCAAACAAAGCTGAATGCCTGCGAAGATTGACCGAACATTCTATGCGTCAATGCTATCGCGATGCCGGAGCTATATCGCTTCCAACCCTGACCTAGCCTCAATGCTTCCTCTCCGTCCACGCATCGCACGGCTCGCTCTTTCCCGCGCAACGACCTCCCGCAATGCCACACCTACCCGTGCCTTGTTCAGCACAACGCCCTCTGTAGCCGACAAGGCCCTGCCTCCGCGCACGCCGCTTCTTGATGCCGACCTGATAGAGAACTTCCTCAAGGGCAGCGGCCCAGGCGGGCAGAAGATCAACAAGACGTCCTCTGCCGTACAGCTCAAACACATCCCAACTGGCATCGTAGTCAAGTACCAGGACACACGGTCTAGAGAGATCAATAGGAAAATGGCGCGGAGGATACTGCAGGATCGGATTGAGGAGGCGGAGCTGGGAGAGGAGGCGAGGACGCGGGTTAGGGCGAGGGAGAAGAGTAAGAAGAAGGCTAGTAGTGCGAAGAAGAGTCGGAGGAAGTATAGGGCGCTTGCTGAGGAGGGGAGGGGGATAGAGGCTGGGCAGGAGGGTGAAGGTAAAGGAGATGGTGTAGAGGGCTTTGAGGAGGCTGCTGAAGTAGAGGGAGTAAACGGACAAGCTGCGAATTCGAAGCCAGCAAACACTGGGGGATCTGACAAGGCGGGAGCTGACTGAACTCATACGATAGTGTGGGAGAGGGAAGGAACATTATCATAGACAGTTCGCTGTATGCCCTATGCGCGGAAGCATTAAGCAGTAGAGGCGGGCTGGCAGGACACCTAGAGAGCTATTCTAGTGGGCATGACAGACATGAAGCTGTTGCCCAGGGCGTTCTGATCTCCGACTAGAGCGCGTCGTGACTGCGGCGAAAGTTCTGAGACGTATAGCAAGGTCTGCAATCACGTCGTGCCATGAGTCCTGATGTGTGGAGCTATAAGCCCACCTCATAACAGTAAACATGTTGCTAGACCTAGGATAGCTTCAATCACTTTACAGCTCTTGCCCAGCAACTCCAAAGCTACGTGTAGGTATCAGCCTTACCTCACAGCATTACAACATTACCAAGATCAGTTTATTGAATACTCTATGTACTGTAGCAGCCTGATCATGGAGCTATGCATTAAAACTGTTGTGAGCTACAACCATGACCGAGCTTAAGCTCAACTCAACATTTCCAGCGCCACAACGCGTCCCGCTGAAGCCCTCAAACTCATCCAGTTGCTCACCGACCCTCACCATTAACAACTCCCACATACAGCTTCTTCCTCAACCCCAAGCACCAGGCCTGAGAATCAATGAAAAAGGTAAAAGCACACATAAGTGGCAGACCAGCAAAAATTGCCCCGCTGAAGCCCCCGAAGGAGACTGTGACTGTTAGCATGTACAAACTGAATCGAGGGAGGGAAAAAAACGTACTTCATAACAGTTCCACGCCGCGCTGTGCAATGCAGGCGAAACTGTCAGACCACTGAATGCTTGAGCTCAGTGAGTCGCAAGAAGGTAAGTATGATTTTCAGCGAAGGGGGCGGGGGAGGGCGAGCTTAAGTAGACGGTGGAGGGGTGGGACGTGCGCTGATCACGTGTTCGCTTAGGCGGTAGAGCTTCGGTAGAACGTCGGTAGGGGCTGGGAGTGCCGGGGATTTGCCAGGTGAGAGGGAGGGGGTGAATGGCGTTGATGCATAGTGTTTTACTTTATGGATTCTGTGAGTGAGAGTATTTGGTTACTTATCATGTTGTAACGATGCCTGTATATCTACAGTGCTGTATGTCAATGTCCTTCAGCCTTGTTAAATGGTTCGAAAACCTCTAGCCTCCACTATCACATCGCTATCTTGGCTGTTCAAACAGCAGCCCAAATGCCTACAGGACGTAGCATTCAACTAACATTCCGGGACTCAAGACCAGTTTGATAGAGTAAAGGTGGTTCTTCTCGTCTACTTGCGCTCGCCCTCCCCGCCCCCTTCGCTGAAAATCATACTTACCTTCTTGCGACTCACTGAGCTCAAGCATTCAGTGGTCCAAAGCTGCCTGACGGCAGCTAGAATGCCTTCGGCATCCCAGCTCTTGGACAGTACTTCAAGTCACCGCTATGTTTACCATATGTCAAAAATTGGGTTCGCACGCGCAGAACAATCAACACGTCTTGTTCGTCATCGAACTGTTACAGATATGAACTGACTGTCTACTACTACTTACATCCGTCTCGACAGACCCTTGCAGTCCCCTTCCAATTCCACGCTGCATTACATCGACGTGCGATCGGGCCGGAACGAAATGTCCAACTAGTGCGCGAAGCGGAAGTCCAATCTCTTATTTCCCTTGTCCGTAGTGGTAGCGAGATAGTGCTGCTTCTCCTCCGCCGTCATCGCGTTCCAAGTCTTCTCTCTCTTCGCATTGACACGCACGTAAAAGAGCTTCCAGCGCTCACTGAGCCAGGTCCAGAAGAGCAGTTGTAAAATGAAGAGTACGTAGGCAGGGATGGTGAGCAAGTTCGTCTCAAAGGATAATGGCGAAACTCTGCTTCTGTGGTCATCTATCAGCAGTTGTTGTAATTACAAAGTAAATGATGAAAAAAGGCTCAATTGTGCGAGGAAATGAATTGCGTAGATTGAAACAGAGTTATGCTAGGATATCTCTGTGGCGTTGAATCTTGGAAAGAGCCACCCACCACATGACAACTTGTCTCAGGCTTGTTAGCTCATATAATGCGTACTGTGACAGGATCGTCAGACAATATACTGCCTAGCTTGATATCAGTCCTGTAGGATGTGGTCTCCCTACAGAGTATTCGCGCGCCAAGTCGCATCCCTGTTACTTTTCAGTCCAGTAGGAGGCCCTTAATAGTCTAAAGTCAGGAGTCTGATTTGTTCTTAGAAGACCGGGGAGTAACTCAGTGCGATGTGACCCTGTAGATCGCGTCGGGATGGGCATGTGAATGTTCAGGGAATCTATCTGTTCAGATCGATGGTGTACGTCACCGCAGGTGTGACGAAGTCGAGATCTTCGTCGCCGGAGTCTGAGCTACAGAATAATACAGCGAGCTTTAGATCGCGTAAGGAGTAATGTTGACTTGAGTTTGGTTGTTCGCAGTGTCGCGAAGGCAAGAGGGACGAACGAAGCGCGCTAGCTTTGTCAACATCCCTTAATGGCCCCTTCCTATTTGAGACCATAGCTTCTTCCAAACATGTTCATTTCAGGGGCTGGGACGCTTACGTGGAACATTGGGCGGTTAAAGTTATTCTAGTGTAAGTGAGCTTGAGAATATCTAAACTGTTGACGAACATTCCTTCTTACTAAAGCAAGATGGTCTGAGCAGAAGATTAACAACGAAAGCGCAATCTGATAGAGATCAATTCGGCCAGAACTCCCTTTAACTTTGGCAACAGCTCCAAATTGTTCAAGCCGACCCTTCCCCTTACTTGCTCTTGAAACATCTTCCATCATCCATGCACCCAGCACATCCCATCCCTACCGCATCTCAAAACTCAACTCCGTCTCCTCAACCCACTCCCTCGCAAAATCCTCCAGCACCTTACTCCTCCTGCTTGCCATCTCCTTCCCACTGCCCGTCTTCATCATCCCCGCTAGCTTATACAACTTCTCTTCAAAGTGATCAATAGCCCGTCCCATAGGCTGGTCCGGAAACTTCGCCGCTCCAAACGAGAAGCAGCGCGCTGCACCCACCGCGCCAATCGCATCCAGTCTGTCTGCATCTTGCACGATGGCTAGCTCGGGGTATTTTTTGAGAGTGGACAGAACGGCTGTGGGATTACGGACTTCGTGCGTGTACGAGACGTGCTTAGCTATGGTCTGGACCTTGAGTGCAAGGTCTGAGATTGCACCGTGGTCCTGCAAGACGTTGGAGATCTGGTTCTCGACGTCTTCGCCGGGTTTGGCGTATTTGTGGTCGCCTACATCGTGGACTAGAGCGGCTAGGAAAAGAGTAGTTGTGTCGTATGTGAGTGATGGGTTGGCTTTGAGCTCGGCTTGTAAGATGCGATTGGCGTTGGAGACGACGCGTAATATGTGCTGATAATCGTGCGAGTTGTCGTATTTGGACATATAATTGTGGACAAAGGCGTTGATGGATGCGAAGAGCTCCTTATCCTTGTCCTGAATTGGCACTTGCGGAACAGGGAGGGAGGATTTGTCGGTGGTAGACATGATGGGAAGCTAGGCCGGGTCAACGATATTAGAGGTTTGCCCTGTCTTTAAAGTTAAGTCCTGAGGGCCGACCCTGGGCTAGATATAGAGGGTGCTGAGAACGAATCTTGATACGAGACGTCAAGAAGGGAAGGAGAACAGGCAGAGAGTCAGAGATAGCAGCTGCCTTCTAAGATTCAAGCGGTGAACAGAGGAAGATGACCAGAGAAGGCCGAACGCGACTGTAAGTGGATGTCGAGCGCGTTTTTCTCCTACGCGCGGTCACATGCTCAAGGGAGCCATTCCACTTACGGAAGAGATACCGCCCTTTTGATCTCAAAATTGGACAGCTGAGATGCTGTGCTGAGGCAGAGGCGCTTTGGTAGCCTCTATGTGTAATGCGTACCTTGTTGAATTAAACTTTGCGGCTCGTTCGAGCTGCTCTCAGCGAAAAGGGCGGCTGTTGGCACGGGCGCAGGAGGGCGTTGCACCGGCACATTGACCGGAACTCTGAGTAATTACATTTTCAAGTATACAGTCTGATGTTGATCTCGTAAGTCGGATTTCTTGCATATTGTAAGTGAGTTTCAGGTCGAAGTGTAATCTATCTGCAATGCTGCGTCCGGGGAAGGCTAGGATCGATCATGTTGGACCTCGGCAGCGCACGCGATATCCATGACTTCACCCCCATCCATCTCCACGTCGCGCCAACCTCCTAGAACCACGAACCCACCTACACCAACGCCCAACCGTCGCCCAATAATCCGATACCAGTCGCTTGCCGACTGGTGCGACACGGAAAATGTACAAACAGGCGACGCAGAGGACGACGGAGGTGCTGTCACAGCCGACGAAATGGCTGGGCATGTACTCCGACTTCATCACCAAGAACAGCAGCGCTGTGTCGCAGATCGAGTCGGCGCTGCGGTCCTTGACGTATATTATTCCAGGTATGTAGCACACTGATACTTTGTCGCGAAGTAGATTGCTGATGGTATATAGGACGGTTCCGAGAATCTGAAATCGCGTCCGAATCTCGTACGTTTTGCCGAGCTATAGCGCAAACATGACGATTAATAAAGCATAGTACACAGCGGCGTCCAGATTCTCTCCTTATACCATGATTCTCTCCTCGCAAAAGCGATGGCGCAGATGTCAGGAACGCGGCGGCACCCGCTCACCCCGCACCACCGATACACCAAGTTCTGGACGGAGAAGTCTCCAACGTACAAGCGCATTGCGCTAGTCCTCCAGATGATCCAGTATACTGAACTATTATGGGAGATGGCAGCAAAGAGAAAGGGCGAGAAGGTGAGGTGGCGCGTCGTGGTGCTACTGGAGGTGGTCAAGGCCGTTTGTCGGTTGCTGCTATTGCGGTTAACCAACTCAAGACCGCTATTGTCGCCCCCGTTGCCGCAAAGAGAGGTCGATCCGAGCTCGTTAGAGGAAGCATCCGCGTCGGCGGATGGGATGGATACTCCACCGAGTGAGCGGTCCGTGGAGGCGGAGAACTGGACGATGCCGCGGACGGGATTATCGATGCCAAGTTTACCAGACTCGTCGGATATCTCAAGCTATTTATTGTCGAAGGTTCTTACAGCAGACGACATCAAGCCGCCGAAGGCGTTACTGCACCGTGTAAGCGGAAAGGGCGAGCTAGCAGAAGCGCTGTACATTCTACGACCGGTCATCTATGCCTTGGCCATGCAACACTTCAGCGGCGACAGGAAGAGCTGGCGACCGTGGCTGATTGGTGTGAGCATCGAATACGGCGCAAGACAACTAGCGAAGAACGACTTCCAGGAGAGGCTCGCCGGAGGATTGAGAGGCTTGACTGGGCTAGAGCGCGAGGAGCTGAAGAAGCGAGGATGGCAACTCGGCTGGTGGGCGATGCGCGGCGCCTTCTATGAGAACATCACCAAGTGAGTGTATTTTAACTGAGATATTTTGACCACATTCTAATAAGTCGTAGGGCCTGGATACACAGCATCACCGGAAAGCTCAAGAACAAGCCTCTTCTAGACATGGTGGGCGGTGTCATTGAAGACTATGAGTTCCTCTGGGACCAGTACTACTTCCCGACAGCAACGATGTAGTCGATTCTTTTCGTTTGTGTGCATGTACTTTTGGCCGACAGGCTCTGGGCTGGAGCACGGGGTGCGGTAATGTCATATATGCATTGGTTAAGCCGTGTTAGGAGCCTCCTCAGCCGCGGCAGGTATGGAGTGCTTCGATGGGCGCATGTTCTGATTGTTTCGAAAGCTTTACGCTCTTTCACTTTCGTGTTGTACAGTACCTTCTCGTGATACCAATAAATTTGATAATCTTTTGAACATTTCATAGTTCCGCAGTATGAAGGCATCCTATCACATAACTGAATAGAATTAATCCAACGACATTTGACGCTACAGATCGTCCCCCTTCGCTGACTGACGCACTTGTCGATTGCCTAGCGTGGAGCTTGGGCCACGACATCTCACAGTTCCGAAAGCTTCGATGGACATCGCAGAGCCGCATCAACACGCCGACGCAACAATACCTGCCGCTACCCCAGCCCGCCATTACCACCTCTCCCGAGATCCTGCCCTCCATCTCCGACGACTCTGAGTGGACCTCACCAAGATGCCCGCCACAACAGCAGAGACGCTGTCACTCGTGACCCGCAACGTCTCGGTCGCGCCTCTTGTGCTCCTCTCCGCAGCAGATCACTACGGCCGACAAGCCAAGGGCACACGGAAACGAGTAGTCGGTGTACTACTAGGACAGAACGATGGCAAGAACGTGAGGGTGTCGAACAGCTTTGCTGGTGCGTGACACTCACTATATTGTTTGCCGCCTGCGCAGCACAGCTAGAGCGGGGAATACGGGCCCATGCTAACATAGCCGCAGTACCGTTCGAGGAAGACGAGAAAGACCCTTCAGTATGGTTCCTGGATCACAACTACGTCGAGTCAATGAACGACATGTTCAAGAAGGTCAACGCGCGGGAGAAGCTCATCGGCTGGTATCACACAGGGCCTAAGCTGCGGGCGTCGGATTTGGAGGTCAACGAGCTGTTCAAGCGGTACACGCCGAATCCGCTACTGGTCATCATCGATGTACAGCCGAAGGAGGTGGGCGTACCGACGGATGCGTATTTCGCTGTCGAAGAGATCAAGGATGTAAGTTCTCCAACCAACTGCTGTTGTAACAGCATGGCTCGCGATTTCAAAGCGAAAGATCTTCAAATGGATACCTGCTAACGGAACGGCTAGGACGGCACAACGACCTCAAAGACCTTCGTCCACACGCCCTCAATAATCGAAGCTGAAGAAGCAGAAGAAATCGGCGTCGAGCACCTCCTCCGTGACATCCGCGACGTTGCCGTCGGCACCCTCTCCACCCGCATAACCTCACAACTGCAATCGCTCCAAGGTCTGCACCTGCGGTTACGCGACATCGGGCAGTATCTCCAGAAAGTTCTGGACGAAGATCTGCCCGTCAACCACGCCATTCTCGGTAACCTACAAGACGTATTCAATCTGCTCCCTAATCTGTCGACACCCAAGGCTAGTCCTGTAGGCGGCGCAACGAACGGCGTGGGTGCCGCGGCTGGACAAGCAGGTGTGGTTGATAACGGAGAGCTTGCTCGGGCAATGAGCATCAAGACAAACGACCAACTGATGGCTATCTACCTGTCGAGTTTGATCCGCGCGATAACTGCGTTCCACGACCTGATTGAGAACAAGATACAGAACAAGCAGCAAGCAGAGGACAAGGAGGCGAAGAAGGAGGAAGATAAGGATGGCGAGAAGGAGAAAAAGGATGAGAAGGTGAACGGCGAGGTTAAAGAGGGCGAGAAGGGCAAAGAGAAGGGAAAGGAGGGTGAGAAGAAGAAGGGTTGAGCGAGAAGGACATGGGGAACGCTCTGACATGGTAGATTTGACCCGATACCGCAAGCAAGCGGTAGAAGTGTATTATACCACTTATTAGATGCTTGGTTAAAAGAGTGCTGAGCGTAAAGTTCATGACCAGAGCACGTATGGCCCGATAGCATGATGACACAACAAACACTATGATCCAAAGCACTAAATGTATTCAAACTTGTGTGTGAATTCCTTAATCTTATTCCTTCTCTCAAGCCGTGCTGCTTCGGCTGGGTATCACATGCAGCAAACCCACTAAACCTCGATCACCCCGACATCTAGCACTCGGTACGAGCACCATGAGTTCAGTCTCCCCAACCCGCAGCCCACCCAGCTGCTTCCTCGACACTGACATCCCTCTCCTGCACAAACGCGCCGAATATCCCGCTACACTTCTCCACCAGCACACAGGCCAGGAGATGCTTGCACACCGGCGGCATACCATCGCCCAAGCTCACACCGCCAAAGATCCACCCGATATCCTGCTCCTGCTCTGTCGTATGTTGTGTCGTGCCATCGAACGTAGCGACTGCGGGCTCAGGATGGACAGCTGGGAACGCAGAGAAAGCGAAGGCGGGACACGAGCAGTTCCACGCTATCAGGCGGACTTCGTAGCATGTGGTTGTGTCGTAGGAAGTGCTGTAGCGAGAGGACCGTTGTTGGGCGGAGCGGACATAGTAGATTGAGTGATCGTTATGTTCTTGTGCGGGAATATCTACCATGGGTTCGTCTTGCGCTTGGTCGGTGGTTGGGTTTTGGACAGATGCATCGAATGTTGATATCGTTGTAGCTTCGCTATTCAGGTCCCTCATTTGCTCGTCGCCTGTCTGCACCTTGTCTTCCTGTTGATTCTGCGAGTCTTCATGATGGTCAACTCGTGGTTGAACTCCCACATCCAATGCACCCTGCGGTTTGCTGTTGTAGATGTGGAAGCGAGTCACCAATCGTCTGTCAAGCAAGTCCAGTGCTGGTACGAACTCATTGGGAAATAGGACCTGCAGAGAAAGTAACTGTTTCTTCACCGTGTCAGGCACAGCACTGAGTGGATTTGACTCTTCTGTAACGTCTTCAGTACGCTGGTCGAGCGAGGATAATGAATTCAACAGCTGCGTTACGAAGCAGCGCGACGATTGTAAAGCTGCCGACGGCATCGCTGTGCTCTGCTGCATGAGTGCATGGTGTTGGAATTATTGGGACAATGACGTCGGTGGGGGAGTTCGACGGTCATTTTAAGGTTGAGGAAGTTGCGACGGGACGCGGGATAGCGCGACGCTTTGTCCACGAGAGCACGTGAGATCGTCGCAAGGCCATCAGGGTTCGACCCAATGCGGTAATACACGTCAACGAGACGATTGCAACTTGATCGCAAGAGGGTGAGGTGCTAATATGTGGGTGATGTCATGATTAGATGAATGTGGTGAGACAACGACGAGTCTCGCGACGCTTTCCTCAGCAGACCATAACGACTTGCGTCATCCTCGGAGAGTCAATTCGTCCGAAGGGCCTTGGGCCGGCCCAGCCACTTGCCGCTCCAACACTGCAAGCCGATTGAATTGCGATTGCTCGTCTTGAAGTGTCTGACCCTAGGCAGTATCTTATCGTTGCAGGAGTGTTCTATTTCAGGCATGGCGAGTAGTCTGCTGGGACAAGCGACGGTAGTACAGGGCGTACCTGGCTATACGTCCGGTTCTGACGCCATTGACGACGTGTTAATGACAGGACTGCGCCCCAAATTGCTTCTGTTCGAGTCTCCAAACAAGATCTTGCAGTTGCCAATGATGCAGGGTCTCCCAGGTGTTGTCGCAGCTTGCGAGGCCGGGGTAACCAGCGACAGGGTCATCTGCCAGCATTGGCCTATCGGGCTGACCAGCTCAGGTGCCGCCCTGGAACCGCAGATCGCGAATGCACAGGTGCCGCATTGGCTAGGCTTGTCTGCCAAACAAACGTCGGCGCACCTTGGTGAAGCGCTCATCAATTGATGTCTGCTCAACCTGAGGGCCAAATTGCGGAATATTGGAGACGTTCTCGAGGACGGTTAGCGACTAGCACTCGACA
Organism: Parafenestella ontariensis; assembly: GCA_021596325.1. NCBI lineage: Eukaryota > Fungi > Ascomycota > Dothideomycetes > Pleosporales > Cucurbitariaceae > Parafenestella > Parafenestella ontariensis. The sequence goes on from JAKGDA010000024.1 coordinate 459,609, forward strand.
TAATGGGTCTGGGCCGCTGACACGGCCAGGTCGGTAGAATTGGTGAGGGGTACAACGAGAAAGGGATTTGTCCGGACGCGGGACGACAACATGACAAGCGGTGACAAGCGGTAATTGACGGCTTTCTGCAGTCCGAGATATAAAGGCGGCAAAAGCGCTGTGCAAGAAATGGTTCAAGAAGGTGGAAACTGAATGGGGTGTTGAGGGGTTGTTGGACAACTGCATTGTACAGTACCCCTCCCCCACAAAGCGATAAGACGATAAGACAACCTGCTGGGGTATTCTGATGTAGGATGACCTCTAATTAAGCCCAAGAGGGTGTGAAGAGCAATCTACCTCGTGAGCTGCTTGTCGTGAACCGCCCCAGTCACGCTGGCGTCACGTCTGGCCATCGTCCAGCTGAGCCTGAGGGCTTTCACATGCCGCAAGACGGCTCACGGGATGCACACCAATTGAGAATGCGCAAGATGGTCAATGGCATTGCGGAATGCGACGCAGGGCAAGTGATGCAGGAGCGGCTGCAAGACATTGACTCGCCCTGAACCCTCTGGCCGGGGCTGGTGGCGTTGAGGATGACCGTATCTGATAGAAGCCGTCTCCCAAGTCACAAGACCACCGCTTCCATCGGGCAACGGGACCACTTCGTGTTGCTGCTGTGTTGACGGCGGTTAAGTCAGGATCCGCCGCGCTGAGGCGGACGGTGGCAGTGTGGTGTGGGAGAAGTCTGCAATTAAGAGTCCACCCGCTTACCATGGACGGCAGGTGGAGTGAATTGGGCTCTCTGGCATTACTGGCGCGAGCAATCGCATCAATACGACGGCGCAATTTGCTGTGGCATGTGGAGCGATGTGGAACCATGTCCTCTGTATTTTGCATTAACAGCGGTCAGCCTGCACAGAAGAATGGGGTACGACGGGCAAGAAGGCCGAGCAGGAGATGACGGAAGCGGTGGAGACCGGTAGAGGTGGGAGTCTGGTAATGGGTCGCAAGTAGTGAGGTAAGCCATTAGGCAGCACGATGCCACGTTGAATACCAGATGTGGTGCCCAATGGCATCTGCCCTCTTGTCGCAGGACTCAATGCAATACATGCGAGCAATTGGGAGCTCAAATAGGAGTAGCAGACGTGTATCCGCAGCAAGTGCAGCGTCACGGTGAAGGTTAATGAGACGGGGTATGGGCAAGGTACGAAGGTTCGGTTTCCGGGCATGTGCAGCCTGCGCCGACGAGGGACTAGCCGCCACGAACCCAACAGTGACTCAACCCCTCTGACAGCCACCCATCGCGCTCACAACTCCCGTCGCGCTGGCGCCGCCTGCAATTGGCTGTCGTGGCTGGGCTCTTTCGTCTCTTTTCACTTCTTGGCTGCGACCCGAATGAATTCGTCAGCTTGCCGGCCGGGAGGCGCGCAACAGGCGCGCATCATATTGGTGAATGCCTGGAGGAGCAAGAAGGCTGGCCACCTGAGCGCTGGTGCGCCAACCACACCCTCTTTGTCCGGTTGGCTAGCACATGAGTGGCAGTGTGTCTCACACAAAGGGGAGTCACACAGCACCGTCCTTGTTCGCCTTGTGCTGTAGCCTGCTGAAACCGCAGCGGGCCTGCGACCCTTATAAACTCCGCCCACCCCGACTGTTTCGGGAGGTTTGGCCTGTCGTCCTATCTCCGCCGCCAATTCTCCTCCCATTTACTAATTGTCTGCCGCCGTAGATGGTGTAAGCAGTTAGTTGGCCAATTGATGCGATTCTGCCGCCTTCCACGGTCACGTTTCGCCCGTGGTCACGCTCTGACGATAGCAGCCATATAACGCTGCCTTCGCCACCGTTTACTCTGACCAAGGCTACCACTGAACAGTCACACCCAAACCATTGTTCGCTCCGCCAAACGCTGCGAATTTTTTCCCCTTCCCTGGAGAATTTAAACATCGCTACCGCCCTGTGGGTCGCTTGAACCACGGACAAACATCGCCCACTCCACGCACAATGGCAAACTCCCCGTATAAGACGCCCCCGAGCCACCGTCTGACCGTTTCCTCGCTCCTCTCGCCTCCTGAAATGAAGCGATCAGAGTCATTTGGCTCCTCGAATGCACCCGCATTCCCTCGCTCGCCCTTCTCCTCGTTCAATTCCGTGTCGTCGAAGCGTGCCATGGAGACCGACATCATGGCTTACCAGGCAGCAGTCCACTCAAATCGCGACGCCTACGCCTCCCCACCGATCTCGCCATTCGATTCACAGTCGCAGAAGGAGAACATAGACAGCTTGGAGGATCAAGGCCCGCGCGATCCACAGCTGTTCGTCGCAGGCGACACAGCGATTCCTGTCGCTGATGTCCCATTGTTTCCCCAGGAGTCAGCAGAACCGGCCTCTCAGGATATCATCGCCGAACACATGAAGTCGTCCGACTATGCACGACTGGAGAGCAAGCCTTCTCGCGAAGACTACGAACTGGCAATCTCCTTTCGCTCCACTGTCTTCGGTCAGGCTGTGAAGAACCCGCGCCAATGGTGGGAGCAGGAGCGCCGATTCGACCACTACTACGGACAACCAAGTGGCGTTCAGAAGCGGCCGGCATTGAAGAAGCTGGCTCCCGCCCCATCGTCCCGGCCCCGTCAGCCCAAGGTCGCTCTGCCACGGCTGCCACCTCGCACTCCTCGTGCACCGAAGGCGAAGCGAACCCCTCAGGCACAGGTCTATGACTCATTCGAGTACACCCCAGCCTCGGCGTCTCCAAAGCCTGTACGGCCTGCAACTAACCGCGACGACACGGACTTCGACGCCCTTCCCGACTATTCGCCACCCCTCGACACTCTCCCCAAGGGCAACAACAAGATACTCAAGGCTGAATGGAAGGGCACGATGCTCGATCTTTCGCAAGATCCTTACCGCCATATGCTGCATGAGGCTGAACTTCATCTCGCCGCCACGCTCCGCCTCAATTGCGCGACCTACCTTTCCAGCAAACGACGTGTTTTCCAGGCTCGCATTGACGCCCTGAAAATTGGAAAGGAGTTCCGTAAAACGGATGCCCAGCAGGCTTGTAAGATCGACGTCAATAAGGCTAGCAAGCTGTGGCAATCGTATGACAGGGTCGGCTGGTTCAACCCAGACTACTTCCGCCAGTATGTCTAAGTATTTGCTCCGATATCAAGTGCCTCGTACACGTAGCGAACTTTCACTTTCGACCATGTGGCCTTTGGCTTTTGATCATCTACTCACTTAGGTAACAAGTTGCATATGATGGGTCGGTGTTTTGAATCGTTAGTCTTGGCTAAGACTGACACGAACACACTGGAGACGACGGTTGTCGTCCTTTTCCTCTGCACGAATCATGAACGGCGTTTTCTCTTTTACCGTTGGATATGGGCACATTGTTGGCATGCACGGGATGTTCGGCTCTGGCACGATCCTCTCTCCATGGCGTTTGTTGTATACTCCCATCATTTTTCCTTTGTCTGGATCATGCGATACCCCCAACTCAACACGAATTGATGTTTATGATCCCATATGGATCCTGCCGCTGCGATGCTGGCCCCGTTATTGTTAGGTAGCACTAGACCGAGAATACCATTTTCTCTACACGATTAAACAGCAACCTGCTTCCTGCAATGGTGTACATATATTTGCATAAAGCTGTGACGATTAAGACCTCTTGGGGCGTAGCGCATCTAACTCGCAGCTTCGAATCTTCTTCACCCTCAGTGATGTTTGATAGTTGTATATGCATTAACGAACCTGTGCAGGATCGAATCTTGACACAATTTTCAAAGAGAAAAGATGCACATTGTGCAGATTACCTTGTAACATGCACTTCACCGTGACCAAGTCCGACAGGTTCAGGGTCTCGGGGTCATACGGGGATGTGTAAGCTCCGCGCGGCTGCCACTAATTTGGGAGCATGTCTTGGCCAAGCTCAAACGCTCCGCCGCGTTCTCACCATCTATCCGCGAACCACGACTGCACCTTTTCTCCCACGCACGGAGTCGCGGAATCGCGCGGAAATCACGACAATGTCGCAAACACAGCAATTCGAACACTCGGATTCAATATCGAGCCAGGACCCGAACCGCGCCGAAGAGCCCAAGAAGACGAAGAGCAGGAGGCCACCGAGTAAGCGATTATGGGCGGACACGGTTGCGCGCAAAGGACAGTGATACTGATGCATGCCTAGACACTGCGTTCCGGCAGCAGCGATTGAAAGCATGGCAGTGAGTGGAGAAAGAGGGTGCTTGTGCCAGTACAACCACTGACATTTGCGGCGACAGACCCATCTTAACCCCGAAGACGGTCCTCCCTCTGTTCTTCATTGTCGGTGTTATATTTGCGCCCATTGGCGGGTTGCTGCTATGGGCTAGTGACAAGGTGAGGGCTTGGAGATAATGCAGCCAGAGACAGCGGACTGACTCCTCCACCAGGTCCAGGAGATCTCCATCGACTACACCAACTGCAACACGTCGTCGCCCTTCACCGAAGCCGACTTCGATGCCTCAAAAGAAAGCACACTAGAAAATGTGCCTTCAAACCGCGTGTCGGCTGCATTCAAGTCGCCCATGACAGTGCAGCCTCAGTGGGGTCATTCTTGGGAGAACTATACCTGGCCATCGGGCGTGACGCAAAACACAAGTGTCTGCATCCTGAGCATCACCATCCCGAAAGACATCCACCCTCCCGTGCTCTTCTACTACCGCCTCACCAACTTTTACCAGAATCACCGCCGCTATGTCAAGTCCATAGACACCGACCAACTGAAAGGCAAGGCGCGGTCTGCCGACGACATCAAATCCGGCGATTGCTCGCCTCTCGGTGTAGCCCCGGATGGGCGACCATACTATCCATGCGGTCTGATTGCGAACTCCATGTTCAATGATACCTTCGGTAACCTGATTGCCGCGAACCCCCAGAGGACCGAAGACGGCGCCGCAGCTACATCCTACAACATGACCAAGGCGGGAACCTCGTGGAGTCATGAAGGCGATCTATATGGAAAGACGGCTTACAAGTCATCCGATGTCGTGCCCCCACCTAATTGGCAAGAACAGTACCCAAAAGATGGCTACGACTCTACAGACCTCCCTAATCTGCATACTTGGGAAGAGTTTCAGGTTTGGATGAGAACGGCAGGTCTGCCCACCTTTAGTAAATTAGCGCAAAGGAACGACCAGGACATTTTGAGGGCTGGTACCTACCGGCTGAAGATCTTTGATCGTACGTTAATCGCCGTCCTGTATACGTAACAAACATGCTAAGTCGGCTCTAGGCTTCCCAGTCGACAAGTACAGCGGTACTAAATCCGTTCTGATCTCCACGCGCACCGTCATGGGTGGCAAGAACCCTTTCCTCGGCATTGCGTATCTTGTCGTTGGCGGTATATGCATTCTGCTCGGTGCCGTGTTTCTCGCCACTCATCTCATCAAGCCAAGGTCAGCCGCACTGTAGTTCATGCAACCAGCACCGAAAGCTAATAGATTGACAGGAAGCTCGGTGATCACACCTACCTCACTTGGAACAATGAGCCCAGTACGGCCACGACGACCGGACACAACGTGGGTGGCGCATAATCATCACCATTACCGTACTATTCCCATTCACTGTAGCGTTTCTACTTTCTCGGCCGCTTTCCCGTTTTGCTGAATCATGATTGAAGCCTGGGTCCTCGGCATTGTATATGTACTATGGATTTCTAATGGCTTGGGAGTTCAGGTGTTCTAGCGAAGAGACCAGATCTCGGTCTTGATTTCCTCTTTAATGCAACTCATGACGTTCGATGTTCACTCTACTGAATTAAGACTAATTCGATACGACAGTGAAGCTTCCTGTCAAAACCGCACCAGCGGGTTATATCCAAGACAGGTCTGATGTATCAACCGCATGCATCAGCCCAAAAACTCGGCCAGGTATACGGCGGTTGTCAAAATAAACCCACATGGACATTCTGAAACTTTGGAATCTAGACTGCCTCGTGATGGAGGATATAAGTTGCATCTTTCATCCTCAACTTGTGCAACTCATCTGCGACTTACATTCAAAACATTCATTCTGGCCTGCAAGCAAACGTGCCACAAGTGTTCCTGGAGCAATTAGAAACACATTCCTGAACAAGCTTCGGTACCCTATACCTACTTCACCACATGCGTGCGCTTCTCCTCCTTGCCTCGCTAGGCCTTCTAGCTACGGCAACCGAACCCTCGCAGCCACCCAAGAAGCCATTTGACTGCGGCACCGACACAGCCCACGCTTCGGATGATTTCCTCAAAACTATCCAATCACTCCATGGCAAGACCAACGATGGCTCACCAGCGGCTCGCGCTGCCTTCGCTGCGCGTGGAGCGGCTACGGGCCCCATCGCCGTCGACGCCGTCTTCCACGTTGTGGCTACAGCCGCGAGCAAAGACGCCATCACGAATGACATGCCCGCCGCACAACTCGACAGCATGAACGAAGCATACAAGCCATACGACATCACCTTCAATCTCATAAACGTGACATGGACCACGAACGATGCCTGGGCAATTGGCGAAAAAGCCGACGACGCCGCAATGAAGAAGGCGCTGCGCCAGGGCACGTACAAGACTCTGAACCTGTACTTCCAGACCGATTTGTCTGGCGGAGTGCTCGGTCGTTGCACGCTCCCCTCTGCCATTGCAAACGGGAAGCAGGATCCCACTGTGTACTTCAACGACGGCTGCAACATCAACGCGCACACCATGCCCGCTGGCGCAATGGAAGGCTACAACAAGGGTAAGACTGCCGTTCACGAGACGGGCCATTGGCTTGGACTACTCCATACTTTCGAGGGCTACAGCTGCGATGGGCCCGGCGATTATATTGACGACACGCCCATGGAGAGTACCGCGACGGATGGGTGCCCGACCGACCCGGCAAAGAGGAGCTGCCCGAACCAGCAGAAGGCGGGAGAGTCGGACCCGATTCACAATTACATGGACTACTCGGTGGATGATTGCTACGAGGGGTTTACGGACCTGCAGGTTCAGCGGATGCAGAACATGTGGTCAATGTACCGCGATGGGAATTAGATCGTGGAGCTTCACATCTTCGACTTCTCCCGGGTTGAGGTGGGTTTGGATGGATGGAGTGGTGGGTGCGCGTTGCTGCTTGTACTGTTTGTTTTGATGATTTTTGGTTCGATTTAGTTCTTTGGGTAATTCTTTGATTGCTGGTTTTCATTGTAGATGTTGCTTTACTTGCTAAATTGTACATGTTTTTTCGCATTGCTTCGTGCCTATAGATTCTTAACTTATAGTAAATACACTGAGATGCTTACTTCAATTCTTCGCACACTTTCTAACCCATCGTATTTGCCTTTAGCAGTGCATACCAAGTTCAGAACTTGCCTAGATAGACGTTGCCGGACGATGTCATTCCTCAGTTCCAAGCGTCAGGGCCTAGGTTGCCATGTGTAACGTTCGCCGTCCGCATTGTGTTGCCTCACATTCCAGACCGTTTTGCACCTCCCTTCTTCGTTTAGTACGTGAGCTTGTCGGCCCATTCTGCGTCCAACAAGACTCCTCCGCCCTTCTAGCTCCTAGTCTTGACTATCCGCAGTCCCCACTTGGGTGATGTTTGGTTCTACCCGCTTTTGGCGCGAATATCCCAATCTGGATCGCAACTACCTCATTAGTTTCGCATGCGAGCCCGCGAGCAGGGCAACCGCTGTCATGCTCACCAATGCAATGCTGACTCTCGCCACGAGGAAAAGAAGATCTGCAGCGTCACGAGGAGGAGTCTAGAACCCAACAATCTCTCAAATGTCTTGGAGAGGAACAATCTCTGACAGCTCCGATGGTGCGACTTTGGCCTGGATCCCCATAAGGCAAGACACCACAACGTTACCTCGCCAAACCCTATGACCCAAACCCCCACATTTTCAGGCACTAGAAAGATCCCTACCTAAAACAATCAGATCTAGAAAGATACCAAGTGCAGAAGTTCCTGGTCATGATGATCGGCCAATCAAAGCGCGATTTCCGAAGCCGTTCAACTGTTCCGGATGCGGACACAGCGAACAATGCATGCGCGCATACGGGGCGTGACATGACATACCATAGCACCGCTGCGGGGAAGCGAGCACCATGACTGGTCCCGTCATGAAAGAAGGTACAATATAAAGCAAAAAGACGGGTACGTGGCTGAGATCGCTGGACTGAGACAACGAACGCCTCGACGTCGAACCTACCGATTTGACCTACGCGAACCTACACTTTGCCGTCTCGAGACATATCTACGATATCCGTTACGCCATTTGATTTGTTTGACGATCTTGTCTAAGTAGACAGAAAGAACGAGAGAAAGAAAGAGAAAATACGAACCAAGAAGCCACACCACACATAGAACCCCTTGCGCAACACGGCAGCAGCAACAGCAAACCCGCCCGTCCGTCACAAAGCCAGCCATCCAACGCCTTCTTCCACTGCTCTCCACCAATCCTACAAACCGTCCTCTACCCTTCGACCTATAATCCCTCTCCACCCATCCACCCCGCCTCTCAATGCATCACACTTGCTCACAAATTCTCAACTACTACCGCCGCCGCTCCTCCACAACGTCCACATCCTCAACAGTATCTTCCTCTTCAACAGCAGCAACAGCAGCGTCAAAACCGCCCTCCGTCCTCCGCTACACGCTCATTCTCCTCAAAGCACGACCCACACCTACAGACATCGACGTCTTGTCCGACTACGCGGAGTCTAAGAGCACAACGCAACAGTCGTCAGCGACAAAGACGCAAAGATCAACGGACGCACCACCTCCTTACACGCCCTAATCCTCCAAAATCAAACCACACCAAACCAGACTACACGAAAAATGAATTCCTCTTCCTACTCTTCGCACCCCCACTGGCTGCACGACACCCTCTCGCGCGTCGAGCTCTGGAGCAGCGGTGTATGCGGGAGTCTACTCCGCTGGGAACTACGCGCGCTCCTCGTCGTCGTGCTGCTCGGGTTCATGACTTCGGCCGTTTCGTGCGCGTGGAGTGTGCTAGGGAGTAAAGGGCGCGAGGCGACGGCGAGTCGGTCGTCGGGGTGGAGTAGTGCAATTGCAGTGCTGGAGAAGAGTGGGATTGGGAGTGTGCCGGCGAAGTTTAAGGATGCGGGTGTTGGGGGGGAAATGGATGGGAAGAGGAGTAGCCGGAGGAAGATTAGGGATGATGATGATGGGCCGGATGTGGAGGATGCGTGTGTGGTTATGTAGTGAGATGCTGTCGAGTTTGGATAGAGAATGTGGTTCCTGTGTGTTCTTTGATTTGAGGAATTGAGTGTACAACGTAAAGCGCTACTTGGGAGTAGGGTGTTGTGTGAGACTTGAAATGCGGTTAGATGATCACAGAAATCGGAGTACAGGGAGGTGACCACAAGATTCGAATGTGGAAAGCTCAACAGTGTGAACAAGAATAAACATTAACATTTACAAGAATGATAGAACTTTTGCATCAAGGTCGTAGTAATACAACAACATCCTCGCCCATTATCATACCATCCATGATCGCCAAACCAACCTAGCTCACCAACATGAACAGTCCCAGCGGAGGATTCGTCATCTGGAACCAATCCATATCCAAGCCATACAGAGAATCGACTTGGTACCCAACCCTCTGTCCAGCTTCACAGGGTGCACTGGCGATATTGTATTGAAACCCAGGCTGAATCAAGGCCACACCGCCGACAGGACTAGAGTCGCCCACGTTACTGGCACTGATTTCCGCAGATACTTGGTTGTTGAGGCGTGACACGCTAATGCCACCAGGAGCTCTGCTTTTGATCGGAGCAATATCTGGATATTCAAACGCTGGCGGCATAAGGAAGGCGAGCGTGCAGGTCTTGCCTTGATGGGCTGGAGAGACATCATAGACGAAGACGGTGGAGATAGTAGGTGACAGCTGCGCGGTGTAACCATTGCCAATAACCTTAGTCGGATCGGCCCTGTCGATTGGGACGATTAGGTGCGGCGCTTCGAAAGGTTCCGGAAGACTGTGCGGGACATTGGGGATGGGCAAATCTGTGAGAGAAAAGCCACGGGACGTAGTTGGTGGTGAAGGAGGAGGAAGTACGGTTGGTGTCGGTCGATCAAAGGTGATCAGGGGAATGGTGATGATCAGGGGCGTGGATGTTGGAAGCGTAGAACTTAGTTGCGCTGTTTTATGTTAGAATCAATTCATGAATAACCATAGCCACCCTAGTTCTCTTACTAGACAACTCAGTGCCTGTCGTTACCCCAGTAGTGCTGCTGCTTGCCGAACTAGACTCGATTGGCAATGACTTTGCATACCCATTAGCCCGTGCAATCCAACCTGGTGACCGTGTGGCCCAGATGGATGTGTGTACGGGCAGATGTCTGGTGTGTATGCAAGGACAGTTGCAACGCGACTGGGAAGCAGGCAGAAGGTACAGGAGTACAGATGAGGCGACTGAGAGATTGTATAGAATCAAGAACAGAAGCGGCGACAGCGAGGACGAAATGAAGAGCGGAAGGAACTAGCTTACCGGCTTGGCGCTGGCAGGGCAGGACAAGTCGAACAACGGCTTCACCTGCTGAAGATCTCCTGCAGGCTTGATACCGAAAGATGGGACCGGGTTGCCATACTGCACATCTTGCAGGGTGTAGTAGTAGAGGTTGACGTTGTCCTTGACGAGCTGGCAGGTGACATCCTCCCAGTAGATGCGGGCATTACCCGAACTGGGCTCGCCCTGGTTCAAAGTCTGGCCAGATACGGGCCAGCCGGTCTCGGTCACCTGTTTCAGTCGTTAGCAGAGCTCGGTTACAGCGTGCAGTGAAAAGTCTCTCGCGTTAACGAGAAACCGCGAACGCTCAATCACCCTGGAGGCGAAAACTTACCCAAACAGGCTTGCCTTGAGCGGCATTGACGGTGGTGTGGTAGGCATCGAAAAAGAGCTGGCTAGCGCTACCGATGCTGTTTGCCATCGTAGACTGGAAGTACGGGTAGGCATCCACACCAATGAAGTCGAGAGCGGAGATGACAGCGCTGTTCGAGCTATTATCATATGCAGTCCATGTATCAACATGGCCGATCGGCTTGCCCTGGAGAGAAGTGCCACGAATGGCGTCACGGGTCTGCTTGATATAGTTGACCAACTCGTTAGGCTGAGCACCAGCACCGGATTTGTTCTCGATACCGGTCGGAGTGATACGGTAAAGATCTTCGCTGCCGACGGAAATTCCAACAACCAAGTTGGTAAAGGCAGTGCCGTACTGCGAAATAGCAGCTTTGAGAGCGGTGAGCTCATTATTGATCACCTGCTGACCGGCTGAGGCCCACAATCCGAGCAGGAGCGTAGTGTTGGTGTTGATGGCAGCCTGGATCGCCTCGATGACAGTGTTCTGAGAGCCATGCTGAATCATTGTGTAGAGGCGGGCGCTGGTCCATCCATCGGTTCCTGGGAGTTGCTTCGCGGCGTTGAATTCATATTCAAAGTCGACGAGCGTCTTCGCTTGATCGTCGTTGAACTGAGCACCGTAGTTGAATCCTTTGATGGCAGCATTGGCAGTGGACAAGAGGCCCGCTGTGGCCAGGATGGAGGAAGAAACACGCATCGTTGCTGTATAGGAAACGAAGGGACGGGTCGATGCTAGAGATTAAAGAGCAAAAATGAATTAGGTGTAGAGGAGGTCAGTGAGTGTAGCGTGGAAGGATAGAATGGGACGGAATGAAGAAGGAAACATTTATTGCTCGGTGACGTCTCCTTCTGGGGTGATGGGCAAGTACGTGCATTAGCCGCAGGGGAAACCTAAACAGCGAATAGGTGACGATCATGGAAAGAGCATGTGCAGGGATCGCGCAAGGCAAATCAGATCCCGCCAGCATTCGTGCTTTCCTCATTCGGCTGGAACGTGCAAGAAATATTGAAAATTTCCTCTGGCGGCAACCGCGATGCAGTACGCTTTGCGATACAGTTCAACGCCGCGCTGTGTATCGCTGTACGGCAGAGTTATTGATGATGTCGTGGCTGCATACATTCTAGAAATCCAGAATGTGGAGAGAAGAAGTGCCCGGCTTAGCTAGTCTCTGGTTTATGTGGAGAAGCCAATACTCAACGGTTCGCAGGGACGCGTAAAGGCCCCGGTCAACAGTCGTTTCCGGATAAAAATAACCTAATATTCGATCATGAACCTGCACTCAAATAATGCTCGACGCACAATCCTCGTGGTATGTGGACAGGGTCAGGGTCAGGGTCTGGAATCATCTTATCAAGAGATTGAGCTGGCGAACCTCAAAATGCGAATGAATCTATCCTTCCGTTCTATCAGGGCTCTGCGATGACATCTGTCCGATGTGTCAACGATCAGATCGTGATCGTCACCTGACGTTGTACACTAGAAGAAACCTGCTCATTCTGTCGTCCAAAATCCGATGATGATGGCCGAGGAAGTGTCGGCTGGAATGATGACGTGGAGAGCGCTGCTGGTCCGGACTCAGGAGAAACGAGGCATGCACCGGGATTCCCGGCGTGGTGACAACACGCCTCAGCAGGGATGGGCAGAGCCGCAACACACTAAGTAAAAGAACGCCATATCTTTCATAACGCTGGCGATGCGCAAGTGAAGTGGAAGAAGGAATGTCCGCTTTGTGGTTTCTGCCCTACATGATTGATTTACGCTAAAGGCGCTATCATTGATAGGCTGGTATCTAGTTGACATCCCATAGGACTAACCTCGATTCAGATGGTTTTTGATAGATGTGCTCCAGCGTTCTCTCAATTTGTTCGGAGCAGTTTACGGCCGTTTATATTTGTATCTTAAAGCTCATTTCAGTTTCCTGTCGCTCTCACTCTCACACCATATTTCCACTTACGTGAATAGAGTGTAGTGTCCACGTCCAAGCGGGATCCCGCCAACTGTGGCCTTTTGATACGAAAAAAGCATGCGCGGCAGTGTTAATTGAGTGGGCCGCAATGTCAGACGCATCAATGTTATCGAAGGTAAGTAAACGACCGTTGATTGAGAGGTTGGAGTCTGTATCCTGTCGTATATCTTGCCACTTGATGCCACCATCACACCGCTGTCGGCCGATCTAGGTTCATAGGGTATAGAATTGATCGGGTGCTTCCGTGAAGAGTCCGTAGCTCGGTCTCTTGAGTTCAGCCCGGATTGAACTGATTCCAGCCCTTGGCCTACTATCTCTTTGCCAGTTGCATGAATTTTCAGGTGGACTTGGAGAAGCACGGATCTATAGCGGTCAGAAGAGTTTTGTCGGTGTCATCCATACCCTCAATCTCGCTACTCCTTAAGCTTGAGCGTGTCTTTGATGCAAAAGCTGCACAAACATGATCTTTCTAGGATCCACTAAAACTTGTGCACCATATGAATCGATGGAGAAGTAGAGATGCTTCGTCGCCTTGCTACATCCAGCTCTATTCCCTTGCAGGTGGCGACCTCCGCGTTGCAGTCGATTAGTTCCTAAGATTAGTTGCGTCCGAAAAAGTGGTCTCGAAGCAATTGTGCAAAGGAAGAGGTATATCGACCTAGGCTTTGATTGCTGCGAGACGTAAGCTCATTAGATCTATCAAGGAACCATGTATTCGCACTGGACTGTGTATGGAAACTTATTACTATGCTTGGAGCAACAACGAGTTGATATATCAAAAACAGCGAAGGAGGATGATAGCACTAGGTTAAGAGCCGCGACGTCTTGGCATCAAGCTCTAGCGCGGATTCGCGGTCATGTTGCCTTGAAGCTCAAGCTCAAGAAACACCAACATCGACGACACGCTGCCTCCTTCCCCCAGTACTACTCTTTCGGCCTCGATAGCTTCCCTCCTAGCTCAGGCCATAACCTAGCCTCACCCTACAACCTCTCAATTACCGACCACACCAACAGCCACCATGGTATGCTTTCATCGAGCCCCGCTGGAGCTCTCTTCGCTAATATGAGCAGTTTATAGCACGAAGCGAATATGGTGAGCACCTCAAATGATCAGATATCACAAGGACCATGCTAACAACGAGCTCCAGATCGCGGTATCAAGTCCGTACCCCCACACCCTCCCATCCTCAGACCGCAAACTCACAAACCCGCAGCACCTTCTCGCCCGAAGGCCGCCTCTTCCAAGTCGAATACTCCCTAGAAGCCATCAAGCTCGGCTCAACAGCGATAGGTGTACGTGAAAAACCCTCGCCCTCCCTGGCTCTGCAACAAATCGGTCATATACTCACATTGGGGTCCTTTACAGGTAGCAACCGGCGAAGGCGTAATCCTCGGCGTAGAAAAGCGCGTAACCTCCACCCTCCTGGAAACTAGCTCCGTCGAGAAGATTGTCGAAATCGACCGCCACATCGGCTGCGCCATGTCCGGCCTACAGGCCGACGCACGAAGCATGATCGAGCACGCCCGCGTTGAGAGCCAGAACCACGCCTTCAACTACAACGAGCCGCTGCGCGTCGAGAGCTGCACGCAGGCGATATGCGATTTGGCGCTGCGGTTTGGTGAGGGCGCGGAGGGAGAGGAGAGTATTATGAGTAGGCCGTTTGGTGTGGCGCTGTTGATTGCGGGTTATGATGAGGATGGGCCGAGTCTGTACGTCACACATACGCATATTCTTCTACACGGAACCTATTATCTAGACGAGGATCTAACAGAGATGTAGATATCACGCCGAGCCTTCTGGCACTTTCTACCGCTACGACGCCAAAGCCATCGGTTCCGGATCGGAGGGCGCACAAGCAGAGCTCCAGAACGAATTCCACAAGTCGCTTACTCTGCCCGAAGCCGAGGTGCTGGTGCTCAAGACACTGAAGCAGGTCATGGAGGAGAAGCTAGACAGTAAGAATGTGCAGTTGGCGAGCGTTACCAAGGACCAGGGCTTCAGGATCTACACCGACGCGGAGATGGAGGAGGTCGTAGGAAGGCTACCCACGAACTAGAGGGTCTTGATAGCATACGGGGGGGTACAATTCCGATAGGTTGCGATTCGAAGATGTAGAGGATATCAAAAGGAAGCAACTTGAAGCCTTCAAGCGCCGAACATAGTCACGATCAAATCAATGAAGACATGCCTATATCTAGCACATGACTGAACAATGGGAAATGTCTATTCCGCAATCACAGCCGCTAATGTACAGCATGCCATTCGAACTTGATGCTCATGCCACAGCCCCTGTATGGTACATCCCTACTCCCTCCATATCCCCCAACCTTTCTATATTGCGAAACTATTTAAAATGGGTTGTCCTCGGGCGCAATCTCCTTGGTGAAGAAACGGTCCAGTACCGGTACCTTCTTCATGATATCATCGCGGACCTTGGGCACCTCGGCGAAGAAGAAGAGGGCGAAGAAGCCGGCTACGCCGCCGAAGCCAGCCGCGAGAACACCGCTGCGAAAGAGTCACTTGCTGATGCTTATGACGAATGTGGGTGGTAAGAGGTGTGGGGTGCAACGTACGCCTTCATGACTGTCCGGGCGGTGAATCCATGGTAGTGCTTCGCAATGGTGTATCTGCGTGGATGCGTTAGTCGTGTTCAACTCCCAACATGTCCGATTTGCGATCGCCTGGACACTGCGAGACAAGCTTCTCCACCCCCGATTTCGGCCATTGATGCGCAGCATGTATAGCTGCGCAGCAATGCCTCCTCCCATCTCTTATACCGGTTGTTCTCCCGCCATCTTCTTTCTCTCTCTCCACTTCCACCATCCCTCCCCTTCCCTTCAATCCTCTCCACCCCATCATAACAATTCGAAAATACATACTGAGGACCAAACGGACTCCGATAAGCCTTATACGAAGTACGCTGGCTCTATTCCCACACGTTAGCCCTCTCATCCAACACAAACGTTTTCCCACCGGCCCTTCCTCTCCGGAATCGGGCCAATGGCTCTCAAAAAGATCAGGGAGCTTACGAAAGCAGCGGGCGTCGCGCCGTGATGCGGAGGTGAGGACATTGTGGCGGGCGTACGAATGGTGGTGAGGTCAGAGGTGTGTGCTTCGATGGGGTGCTGCTGCGGGAAGAAGTTGATGTTGGCTGGGCTGGCCGAGGAGCTGGATGAGGGCTTGGCACTGATGCGACCAATGGCGTGGGTCGGGAATTTGCGGATGTCAGCGAGACGAGATGTGCGAGTTGGAAACTTTGAAAAGGGTATTTTATGAAATGATTTATTTCGCTAATCACAGTTAGTTTGTGCAAATGTCTATAGTGAGAATTTAGGGTATTGAAGATGGGTGACGTGATAATGCATTATAGCTTTTCTCAATAGTAAAATGCCTTGTTACCTGTATGATATAATTGCGCGAATCAAGTAAAGGAAAACGTCTATGGTATCATTCTTTCCATGTTCCAACCATTCCTATGCGCTCAAATCTCACCTATAATCTTCGGAAACATACAGCAGAAACTCAAGCCATTGACAACATGACGGACGCAAACGCCTCAAGCACGCACAAATACTAAACCAAAGTATCAAAGTCCGGTGTGAACCCCCTAGAGAAACTCCTTCACACCATACCGATCTCTTACACCTGCGCCTCCCCCTCCTTCCTCGCCGCCTTCTTCTCATCAATAGCGAGGCGCCACTTTTGTCCATACTCGGCAGTAACATACGTGCACCCCGCGCCAGCAACCAGAAACAGCGCACTGATGGTAGAAAACCAGCCTACGCCAATAGCCCTCACGGCGGGGAGACATCCCGCTGTACCTGCAGCGGCGAACATGTAGCGCATGAAGTAGTTACCAGCTGTACATATCAGTTAGTCTCAGAACTGGGAATATGGAAGATGATCAGGCAAAGGGGGGAGAGGGGAAGGTATATGGGAGCTGAGACTTACCAACAACCTCCGCACTTCGACTCTGCATAACATCCAAACAATACGTATTCAAACTCGGAAAACAAAACAACTGCGCCACGCCCTGCAAAAACATCATGACTACGGGTAGTGCCACACCACCGACCCTCTTCTCCACACTCCAGCCATAAATAATCATACTCGCCGGTATCACCCCGCCCATGAAAACAAGACAGCTGCGCAGCCGGTCCTCAGAGACGCGATGGCCGCGGATGCGAATGTACTTCTTGACAACGTGGTCGGCGTAGCGGCCCCCGAAAAAGGTGCCGAGTAGGTAGCCGCAGCCCGGGGCGATGTAGAAGAGGCCGGACTGAAGTGGGGATTGCAGGTTGAAGCGTGGGTTGAGGACGTAGCGGATAGGGGTTAGGAGAGAGTACATGTTCCAGACGAGGGAGGAGGAGGATATTGACTATTGGGGTGTTGTGTTAGCAACTATTCCCTGTCTACCTCCCATTCTCCAACTTCCCTCACTCGGATAGATTGGGTTATGGTAAGGGAAATGGAAATGGAGGATACGTACGACTAAAAGCAAATTCGGATACCGATATAAACGTAAAACGCGAAGCGGGTTCAGCCACTGCCACATCTTCTTCGCTCTCTCGCCGGCTGGCAATCCCTCGAGTTCCTCCGAGCGCTTCGTGTGGATTGTCTCAGGTTGCAGGAAGAAGCAGAACATGGTTGCCGCGCCGGCCAGGGCGGTTTGCAACCAGAAGATGTCGCGCCAGGAGCGGAATGTTACGATGATGCCGCCGATAAATGGGCCTGGGATGCGTCAGTCAGCAGCCTTGATGTCGGTGATGTTGGAAGTATTTACCTAGTGCAGGTCCAATCAAGGTTCCAGATAGGAACCATCCAAGTGCTGTGGCGCGCTCGGTCTGCAATGCCGTTAGTTGTGGTGAGCAGAGAGATGTTGAGGGATTACCTGCTGCAAGATGCAGTAGTTTGTTGCTTGTCCCCCGAGTCGAGATGGATACCAGCTAGCTCTCGTAAAGCGCCATTTAGAGGTATGCTTGTAGTAGTAGGGAAAATTTACTATGACACGCGACAAGGAATACTCACAGGCTTGTAGATGTCTCCAATGACCGCAGAACCAATAATCAAGAACGCAGTGCCTTGGAAGGCCGTGAGGATTCTGAAGACGAAGAAAGATGCTAGGTTTGGTGCTAAGGCGGTTCCGACTGAGAAGGCAGTGAAGAGGGCGGCACTGACTACAGAGACCTAAGGTAAAAGTCAGTGGATCAAGTCTCGAAGAGTCAAATGTTCTGTAAAGCGGGACTGTTTGTATTGGTTGATTGGTTATGACATACCCACTTCCTGCCATAGATATTCCCATACGGCCCATAAAAGCAAGGACTAAGCCCCATAAACAGCATATACAATGCATTTGACACATTGATAATGCTTCCATCCGTATTAAACGTCGCTGCTACCTCAGGCACTGCCGACAAAACAGTTGTCGACGAAATAGGAGCCAGAAAGCCACAAAACGACACGACAGCGACAATGATCGTCTTCCGACGCTCAGAAAACTTATTATACGTCTCGTCATTGTCACCAGTGACGACATAGCCGACTGTCGGCATGTCATGGTGACTCATGGACGACGATACGGTGCGCTGGAGCTGTAGGCGATCTGCTGGAGAGATAATGGACGCGTATTGCGTTTGCTTCTCAGGTTCGGTGGCTATGGGGCCAGCGGGTGCTGAGGCGGATGTGGTAGAGGGTGCCATTGTATGTACTCATAAAAGGCAAAACACTACGTGGAGCTAGAGACAATTGGTATTCAAAAAGCTACTGAAGCAGAAGGATTTGTGGAGGTGATGATGCTTCGGAAGGAAGACTTGAGGAAAACGCTTATATGAATATAAAAGCGGAGAGGAAGAAAATGACTCAAGCAATAGGAACTATATCTTTGAGTTACATGTTGGGGTATCTTAGTGAGTTAGCGTTTTCCCGCTTGCTTGTTATCCGCGGCTGGCTGATTGTTGCCGTCATAGCCTCATCCAAAGAGGTACTTTTCCGTGAAGAATCTGCGCTACCACCACAGGGTGTATCCGAAAGGCGGAGTCGCACGACAGGGGTAGCGCACAAGCCTTGGCCGGATCTGGCGTCCCGATTCAAGATCGAAACGGTGATTGGCAAGACTTACCGTTGAAACTCATTACGTGAGGTGCGGTGTGCGATAGAGGAGTCAGTAATCGGGAATAACGAGCCGACTTGCGCACTAAATCTCTTGGCATGTCATTCACGTGCATGAATGACTACGAAACAGAGTGAGGAAAAGGTACTGAAGTCTGCTATTGAGGTACGACTGCTCAGCTAGCTGAGATATGTACGGTTCGTAAATATAAACCTTGAACTCAACCTAGCCTGGTATGTCCCTTGGGAGCCCTGTTCTAAACGCCTGTGCCTGATCTTCTGCCAAAGACCCGATAATACCGAAGAATGCCGTGAAACGCCTGCCATGCAGCCATGCTTTTAACAAAGAGAGCTCCCTCACTTATATACTGAGTTTGTCCAGACTCAACCGATCCGCGCTCCTGTGTCTCTTGACCATGCCCAGCTTGTAGAATTTTTCTTCCCCATTTGCTGCGCGGCCACCGATGTACCACTTCTCAGCGCCCATGACTTCGTGAAAGCCCTCGGATGAGCTATCTGACCCTCTCCTACTTCTTTGCGAAGCCCCGGGTATGGGAAATGCTTTCGCTTGTGGTGATGTGGAGCGGTGGTAGGGTGCTGCATGCTGCCTTGTCGGTTGGAAATGGCCAGTTGCTTGTACTGACACTGTGGTTGCGCCTGGCGACGGCGAGCGTGTCTTTGTGGTTATTGTCCGCGTGGTTGCTGTGTCATGACTTTGGCTTTGAGGTGATGTGGTGGCGTGGGAGTATGAGGCCACGGACGCTGCCTGCGACGTCGCCGCCTTTTGTAGGGCGGGTTGCGCTCGGAAGGCGGCAAGGAAGCTGCCAAAGAATGGCCTGTTGGTAGTCATATCGTGCTCGGGAGCCTGTCGCTCTGAAGAAGAACGTTGCCGGTCTTCGTGCATCAAAATCGCCGTTATGCAGATATGCGATTTTGGGCGGCTTCTTAGAGCGCCGAATCTGGCGAAGGACCCCCAAACCGACTTGAGAGATTCCAGAGAGCGCAGTATGTAATAATGATTTATGCGAAATCCGAGCGAGTTGCGTGAGAGGTTGGCTTTGTGCTATGTATCGGCTACGGGCGGGCAGCGTGCGTGTGACGTAGGTCTCTTGCAGCTCGGTGTAGGGGTATAACACGAGAGGGCTGGCGACGTGGTGGTTGGAAGACGGCGGGGTATGGGAGCGCGAGTGTTTATATGTGAAGGCGGAGCAGAGGAGAGGGTTTGGTGGACCGTGGGAGAAGGGAAGGTAGGAATAAGTCGGAGGAGCTGGTTATTATTTGGCTGCGCCTTCCGAGCCTGCCCCGAGGCGAACAACGCTGAAGCCGGCGAGCAGCACAAGCAGTGTCCGCGGGCAGCGCAGTCCCATGGAAGAGTATCCCCTCGGAGGAAAGTATACTGCTGCAAAGCCTACACCTACCGGAATCTGGCGCACTCTCGCTTCGTAATGGTGTGCAGCTGCAGCGAGGTTTGCTCATCTCGTCGGCCATTATGCACGCAACTCTGCATGGCGCCCCTCCATCTGACGAATAGTGGCACGCTGTATGGCTGCACAGATCGCTTTCGCGCCGCCGACGGTTCGCACGCTTTACCATGACATAGCGTGCATTCACGACTGGTTCGCAGCCGGCTACTGGCCGCTTTACCGCAAAGAGCAAACCTGTGCATGTCTACACCACGATCTTCTGCCTGCGATCGCGATGGGCCTTGTCCTTGGCCGTCTCAGGACCATGTCGCGTCTCCTGATGTTTGCGCTCACGCAGCTTCAGTCAGCGCAGAGTGGCCAGCACACCAGGGCTAGAATGCGACGAAGAATGCTTGGTAACCTGTTGCATCTCATGGCAGGGAGCAAAGAGGCCGTCAATAGTAGTGTCGCTGCCAGCTGCCACCAGCTTTCTGCCCCTTGGTAACGCTTATCGACCAAGACAACGCGGGGTAAACCGAGAATCAATCCGGCTGCCAGCACTGAAGGAGTTGCATCAAACAAGAAAGTATACACGAACAGCCGACCCGAGCCGCGCCTGCCGTTTGCATCATGCATAGCGCTTGCCTCTACTGTTAGCTAAGGCATGTTGGCAAGGAGAAGAGGGACCTTAGGTTAGAGAGTCAATAAACAATGGATGAGGAGAAGCTATCCTCAGACCTAATTACTACAGCCTACGAAGTACTGTAGTCATCTGCTTCTTGTGAACCGGCGATCCATTATGCACGGGCCATGTGGCAACTCTCACCCCTCATTCTCTCCAGGCATCACTGTTCGTAAAATGGAAGGTTTGGCTTTTCGTCCCCTCACCCTCCAGAACTATGCCTGCTTTCTCATACCTCCCGGCCGAGCTCGTTGAGTATGTCTTGTCATACCTCTCCCAGCCAGACATTTCCGCTTTCTCTCGAGCCAACAAGAGCCTCCATGCACTCGCCATTCCCTTCTTGTATCGACATGTTGATCTGTTCATTCCCCCAGGGGACAAGCTACCACGAATCGACAGGTTCTGTCTCAACATCATTGAGGACAGCCGACTGGCACGTCTTGTGGAATCCATTCGCCTAGGTTTATCGCCGCACGAAGGAGTGAAAGATGGTCAACGCTGGTTACCGACGGACAAGCACTTTGACAACCTCGTCATGTTTAAAAAGGCCATGGAAGCCTTGAATAATGAAACGTTAGTCTCTGCAGGAGACTATCTCAGAGACGCCATCGGTAAGTATGGTTGCGGTATATAGCTTTGCGATAGACCACGTGCTTTGTCGAGGCCTTCCGCTATTGCAGAAGAAATGCGAAGTCATCTATAGGATAGCTAGCATGTATTGAATTAGTTCCCAGCGTCCAGTATCGTCTAACAATCATCAATATAGGCATGCGCGAATACTCGGCGTACGCGGCGCTTATCCTCTTGATCCTTCCAGCCCTGCAACATCTAGAAATCGCAGATTTCAAGTACGCCAGCTTGGATCATTTCCACACGGCTCTGCGAAATGTGGATGCAGGATCGAAGTGGAATAACCGCTATCCATCCCAAGCTCTGCTTGATCGACTGTCGTCCATCAAGCACGTCTCACTCAATGTGGATCGCTTTAGTGGTTTGATCTATCCAAAGGAACTCAATCACTCTCCTCTTGATCATTTCTTGAACCTACCTGGCATTACAACGCTCGACATCTCAATACCCAGCGGCCAACCCCCAGGGATTACCACCTTCAATCCAGGTCATCCATCTTTACGACATGGCCAGTTGATCACTACCATCCGGCCGACCAACATTACCACATTGATAATCAGACACTCCGGCCCTCTTCTTCAGGTACTTTGGTCGCTTTTTAGCTGCACTCCACGGCTGCAGTCCTTCACCTACGATCTGTTCTACGATGGCAAAGAAACGTCGACCACAGAAGCAGGTATAATCAATCTAGCAGCGTGGAGTGATTTGCTGCAAGAAGTCAAGGCAACGCTTGAGACATTGGTGTTTAGCATCGAATATTGCAATACTGACCTGTACTCCTTCAAGCAGCCTAGGATCGGGGACAAGCTATACGGATATTTGGACTTGACAAACTTCTCGCAACTACACACCCTCGAGGTTCCTTTTCCCTTTCTAACAGGCGACGTTGAGTTATCAATCAACACCGAAATTTACCCACTGCTTCCGCAAAATCTGCGGCACCTGTCACTAAGACCGGATTTGTCTCATGCTCAGCTCCTATTTCCCTTCGACTCATCGATCCTTCCGTGCGCACTTTCGTTACAAGAGTCTGAACTTGAGGCCCGACATCTGGAGTATGCACGGATGGACGTATCTTATATGTTCCATGCAACTCTTGTACTTCTCGATCACGCCTTGGGACTGGAGACCATCTCCGTTTGGCAACCTGCAGATCCTTCAATGAACTGGTTTGATGGTCAAGTGGCGGACTTTGCTACAACGTGCAGAAATAAGTCTGTCACCGGCAAGATCATACATCCGATGTTGCTCCGTTGGAAGAAGCCAGAGCATTGGAATTTGATCAAGGAAATTACAGTCTTCGACCGGACCACTCCTACACAAAGTTCAGTCGAGAAATTCTATCGAGAAGAGTGGGGAGGCATCCCTCTCGGTCGGACATCGCAATACCATCTGCATGCGCTACAATCGCATCGAGTTCGATTCCACCGGTAGAAGCAGATCGCGTAGAACAAACGCTGCCAGAATTGCGACCACTTAACCTCTAAGATTTGGGTTTTGTGGCAAGATGCTTTGAGGCGTCGAGGGGCTAGATCACGTTTAATAGCCGTGTGGCTCGCAGATTATCCGAGATCCGGAGGCTGATCTCCGCATTTTAACACGAGCACCGCAAAAATGGTTCATTTTAAGCCTGGACCACTCAAGAGGCGAAATACGACACCAGAAAAATCCAAGTAAGGTTTGCGATAGGATAGGCTCAGCTCTGAGTTGATGGCGATCTATTGGATGAGAGTGGCGCTTACACAGTGGAGCCACTTCTAGGGTACTTCAGCTCAGCTCTTCTCTTTTGTCAGATTTATTATACCCTTTACTTATCAATCGGACACTTTCGCGAAACACTGCATCTGTCTACTAATTCTGACTTCTACTCGTCACGCTTACTGGAAGGATAGCCCGATGTTCGAAACCCTTGTTCACTTTGTCCCTACTAACATCTTTTAGTGAGGCTGGAAACTGCGATGCTACACCTTACGGACCTGCCCTCGAACTTGCTTTCTTCGACCTTCGACCTTCTCTCCAAAAGGGAACATTTTGCCTTAGCAAGAGTGTGTCACGCGCTTAACACTGAAGCCACCCCTCATCTATATCACAGCATCAGATTCACAGCGACCAAGTCACGATCATGCGCCCGAAAGCTTGCATTGCTGCTACGAACACTACTCGAGAGGCCACGGCTTGCCTTAAAAGTCTCTACCTTGGGGTTATTCGGGGCTCAAGAGTGTTGGCAAAAGTACGACCCATGGCCGGAGAACAATGAACGTCTCACAAGTGTCAAGTTGTGGGGGTTCGACCGATCTACCCGAACCCAGTCTCTTCTTACGGCTGACATGTTCCATCATTTTGTTGACGACGACATGCAGCTATCCCAAGCAGATCTCCGTGGAAGGAGCAAAGACGCCCTGGCTACGCTAGTTATGACACGCTTGGTAAAGCTACATACTCTGGAGCTTGGCGACGGCTTTCTAAGACATTCGATATTCCTACCTCAGATTCTCAAGCGAACAGACTACCTATTTCCAGACTTGGAGCGTGTCGTGCTGGGGGACAGACAGCCCGACCGAGACAGTACGGTTTCATACACCGATCTTAACCTGATACGACCAGTTTTCTACTCATCCACCGTCAAGACTTTCGAATGCACTATGGCGCAACCCTGGAAGTTCAGCTGGGGTGAAGCAAATGCCCCTTGGAATACCAACCTGATCAGCTTACGCCTTTTCCGGACGAATATTGAGCGCTCAACGCTGCAACAACTGCTATCTGCCACGCCTAACCTCAAGAGCTTTTATTATGAGCAGGAGATCGCCTTCAACAGCTCTACGCCAGGGGCGCCATCGCTCGCTCCTTATCTCGATCTGAATGGACTGAACTCTGCTCTGGCTTGTGTTAGTAAAAGTCTCGAACAGTGTCGGCTTGTCCTACGCCTGGCTCCAGGTTCCATTTCGGCCTCCCAATATGCCTCATCCGGGATCGAGTTCCCTGCCATCGAAGGCACGCTATCCGCTTTGAAGGACATGCGGCGGCTTACAAAAGTCGAGGTGCCCATGATCATGTTTTTTGGCTGGTTCCCAAGGACATCTGCGAGGCTGGAAGAAGTTCTACCTCCGAACCTCACCGAGCTGACTCTCCGGGACGACTTTGTACCCTACTGTTACTGGTCAAGGCCCTCAAGTCGTGAGAGGAGGGTTGCCCGGATCAGAAAGTACATCAGGGATGGAGCAGGCCACGCACCGAACCTAACACTACTCAAGGTTCGGCTGACGACTGCGAAAGAATGTTTACAGGACGGTTTGCGGGAGTTGAGTGTGTCTACTAGCGAAAAGAACATACAAACCACGGTGCTCCGCGGTACAAAGTCGGAGACGTATTGTTGGCGATTCGAGCAGGTGAAAGTGAAGCTAGGTAGACCTGACTTGGGAGCAAGAGTGGACAGTGTGTTGCGCGAGGACAACCCTTTATCACCAAGGGTACATTTTGCATAATTATACACTTGGATAAATGCCCTATTCTGCAGATGATAGTGGATATGCCTGTTCATCTTCTCGATCAGGACAATACTGCTTCATAGACGGTATTGTCAGGAAAGAACGCCTCATAGGAGTCTTCAGGTCACTCTCGATCCAAAGTCACTCTCGATCCAAAGTCCCGAGTTCTCGGGACGCCAAAACGGCTTTGGCAGTGTCTGCCTAAGAAGTCTCCCTTCACCGTCGCTCTCGAGCCGGGTGCGACTGGGTACGTGCTTTTTTCCACACAACTATACTTGCTCAATCTCTCTGGTAAGCCCTGCGCTCCGCATCTCCTGCAAGTAGTGCATGATTGCTAATCAAGACATACGCGGTAGGTTAGTAACACGAATAACAGTCATACACACGATGCGGTGGAGGCTGCCCGCCGCGTTTGAGAGGTGGTCAGCGGTGGATCAAGGGCGAAGATATAGTCATCGGGCAGATCGTATACCTGTATTGGTGGAATATGGGATGCTATATAGACTCCAAGAATGACATTGTCTATCACTATTTTGGTTAACCTTGTGTGGATTCGCGACCTTGTGTTATACCTAAGCCTAGCATTATAGCTATGCTAGGAGGCCTTTAGCGCCTTCTAACCTTTTTCATTTACTCTGCAAAAGGCCTTGAAGATATCCAGGCTCTACTATAATTATTGGAAAGATCCGTACCTGTCCCGCAGTAGCCGCCTACGTGTAACATCGCATGTGGGTAGGATCAAGGTATCTGTGAAGCGCAAGGGGCCGGTTCATCAATGAGACGAATGTAAGTCTGAAGTCACAGCTGCAATCATATTGAACATCACTTTCGAGTTGGACAAGAATAAGTCGGCTCTAAGGATGCTCTCCGGAGGAATCACGATACGATAAGGCTAATCGTGTTTGGCTAGCGCGGGGTGCGGGCGGTAATCCTCGGCCCAACAAAGAGCGAAAATCCCTCGCCTTCCAGTCATTGTCGCCGCTACCCGATGACCGCTTAAACATATTCTTTCCTGCGCCATCCGGTGTATCACCTACCACGGTGCAAACATGTCCACAACTGGGGAGCCCAATCCCGGCCTAGGCCAACTGGACGCCACGAGCAAGAAGCGGACCCATCCGGAAGATTTCAAGCGTGCATACAAGGCATGCATCAATTGCCGGCAGCGAAAAGCAAAGTGCATTCTGGGCACCGGACCAGATGGCGGAGAGCTAAAGCCGCCCTGTCAAAGATGCAAGCGAGAGATGCGAGAATGTGTCTTTAGGTCTGAGCGGTCCTGGGTGAAGAGGCGCAAGCCTGGAGAGGCGAGAGACAATGAGGATGAGGAAGCTGACCAGGTTCAATCAAATCCTGCTCCAGCTGTCCTACCATCGCCAGGCCACAGGGAGTCTATTTCAGGGCATGGCGGAACGCCGGGATTCTCCCCACATATGAACGGCAGCCATCGCTCTGACATCCTATCGCCCTCAGGTCAAATACGCCGCATATCGACGTCGCAGCCAAACCTAGCTCACTCCGTGATGAGGACAGTCGTATCCAGCGGCAGCGATGCGCTGAACTTGCTGTTCGAAGCTGCTCATCATCGAGATGCAATCGATAGTCAAGAGCAGTCCGGATCTCAGGCATATGAGACCCCAAGATCAGGACCTTCTGGGTACGACAATGGCGTGCCTTCATCACCATTCCACACATTCAGGGCACAGCCAGTGCAGATGTCAACACCGTCGCCCGAAACCCTCAAGGTATGGACGTCGTGTCGATTCGTCCAGATGGGCTGGTTTTCTGCACATGAGGCGGTCACCTACGTTGACCTATTCTTCAAGAATTGCTCACCTTTGTCACCAATTCTTGGAGAATTCTACTCTCATCATGAGAATCACTATACGCTAATAGCCCTGGATCCATTCCTCTGCACTACCATACTTATGATCTCGTCACGGTACAACATTCTCCCGGGCGTAGGAGGAGCATCTCGCGGCTACTTCGTGCACGATAGGCTTTGGGAGCAGTGTCAACGCTTCATTATGAAGATCATGCTCGGTCAGGTCAAGCCTTCCAAGGCACAGAGCCGGACGATTGGATCGATTGAGGCGCTTCTACTACTATCCGAATGGCATCCTCGTGCGCTCCATTTCCCAACGGCTGCTGATGGCTGGGACTGCGAGCTGATGATTGGCGCAAACAATACTACAGAGGAGGGTGCGAAGCTTCTTGAAGGGGATGCGACCTCTAGTAGATGGCTTGAGGATGTCATCGAGCCGGCTAAACGCTCGGATCGCATGTCGTGGATGCTGATGGGTTGTGCACTATCACTCGCACAAGAGCTGGGGCTATTCGAGGACAATGCGAGCATCGATAAGGACCAGGTATCTTACCCGAAGTTCACTACGGAATTCTTGATACTGCGACGTATTCGGGCCCGAAAGCTGTTGTACGTGTTGTTGGAGCAGCTGTCGTGGCGCTTGGGTTGCACGTCGATGATACCACAGAGCCTCAATCATGCCCTGATGGAGAAGATCCCCGTGGACTCAGCAACGGGCGCGGTAGAACAGTGGCAATCGTTCATGAGCGCGTGGGTGGAGCTTACGAAGCTTGCGCGGTCTGTGTCAGATACTATCTACCCGTCTACGGCGACAACACGGAGTTTACTACGCACTGGCCGCTATATTGGTCTGCTCGAGCACTTCCAGCCTCTCTTGGTATCATGGAGGAAGAAATATCTAGATCCTTGCAGTAAGTCATCCTCACGAGTTGTTGCTGGTGTCATGTGCATATGCACGCGCACCGTAGCGCGCTTCAATGTCTTCAACGTGCTGACTATCCGACAGAGCTCAAAGTTGGACTTCACGACATGCTGCATATTGAGTATCAGTACGTCCGCATCTACACGAACTCGCTGGGTATGCAGGCTGTCGTCGAGCGCACGCTTGCCGAGACGGACCCTGATGTCCCTCAAGAAGACAACCTCCCTTTCAACCTGGAACCAAGGGACTATGACTTTATCCAAGAAGTGGTTGATGGAAGTTGTCAGATACTGCAGAAAGTTTGCCAGCTCTCAGAGACAGGGGCCCTTCGCTATTCACCAGTCAGGATCTTCTTGCGGATCACAACCTGCTCGATCTATCTCATAAAGGGTTTAAGTCTAGGGTCGCGGAATCAGAAGTTGCAGTCGTCGCTCGACATTTTAGATGCAGCTATTCGGGCGCTGCGAGCAAGTAAGTAGCCTTTGCTTCCATCAACCCTCTTTTGCCTAACAAACACAGGCACGCTCGATGACATGCACCTCGCTTCACGATACGCCACTCTACTCGATCTGCACGTTGCGCGTCTCCGAGAGAGCTTCGTAGTGTCGTCCAGGCCACCACGACTCCCTTCGCATGCTACATCTGCAGACATCAAAAACGCGACGTCAGGCATGGACTTTCTGAACAACCACAATGCCAGCCAGTCGAGCCTTTCGTCACTCGCGGTGGCTGTGACCGGCCTTCTGCCCGAGGATGATTGGCTTGCGCTACCTTTCGATCCGGCAATGGCGCCGTTTGGGCTGGACCATCAGCAGAGCTTCCAGGGCTTTGATGATGGGACACTGGATTTTATTTGGAACTTGCCGATGTGAGATGTAGGATTCAATTATCGATATTCGATAATTGCCATTTGAACACAAAATATGCACCATACGATGTTAATGTAAAAGGCAACCGTGTATTATTCATGCACATGATACGATATAAAACTATATAATGCTAGACCCACGCAATGAAGCCATGTATTTCAAACTCCAGAAAATGCCACACCGCTAACCCTCACCATCTTAGACCAAGTTCCCCCTCAACTCCTGCTCCCTCTCAATCGCCTCAAACAGCGACTTGAAGTTGCCCGCCCCAAAGCCATCAAAGTTATTTCTCTGAATAATCTCAATAAACACCGTGGGCCGATCCATCAAATGCTTAGTAAAAAGCTGCAGCAAGTAACCCCCCTCATCGAAATCAATCAGAATATCAAGCCCCTTGAGCACCTCAAAGTCCTCATTGAGCGTCAACCCCGCCTTCTTAAGCCGCATCTTCATATTATCATAGTACGTCTCCGGCACCTTGATGAACTCGACGCCCCTCGCCTTCAGATTCGTAATATCACGCACGATATTGTCGGTGCGCAGCGCAATGTGCTGCACGCCGGGGCCACCGTAGAAATCCACGTACTCTTCAATCTGCGACTGTTTTTTGCCCTTTGCGGGCTCGTTGATGGGCATCTTGACCACGTCGTTGGGTGAGCTCATGACGATGGACTTGAGCGCGCTGTACTCTGTGCAAATGTCCTTATCATCGACGCTCCAGAAGCGGTGGAAACCGAGGACCTTCTCGTAGTACTCGCAGGCGTTCTCCATTTCGTCCCAGTCTTGGTTGCCGACGCAGTGGTCGATGTGTGAGAGGTTGACGGCGGGGAGGTAGCGGGATAAGGGGTCTGCGGCGGTGGGTTCTGGGCGGTAGCCGGGCAGGAAGATGCCGGCGTAGGTGTTCTTTTGGATGAGCGTGTGAGTTGTGTCGCCGTAGGTTTTGATCGTGGCGAGCCGGACGGAGCCGTGGGTGTCGGAGATGTCGTGTGGTGCGGCGATGGTGACTGCGCCGGAGGAGATGGCGGCGGAGTAGATGGCGTCGACGTTGTCTACTTCGAAGGCGACGTCTACAGATGGTCGTTAGCTTGAATTACCGGTCACCGAAGCTATTCCACGCCGGCTTACCTTTAACGGCATCACCATGTCGTTCTTGATGCTCGTGGATCTCCTTCAACAGCTGCTCATCCTCCTTACTGAACCGCGTACTTTGCTCCAGACACCGAAGCGGCGATGTGAGAATGAAAGTCACGTTGCCGTTGCGCACGACATGAGAGGCAGTGGCTCTTGATCCGGTCTCTAGGCCACGGTATGCGACGCGCTCAAAACCCATGCGAGATACATAGAAGGAAGCAGCTTGCTTGGCGTTACCGACGTACCAGTGGACATGGTGGTAGCCTTGATATGTTGCAAGATCTGAAGAAGGGGCGTCCGACGGACGTGGTGAGGCCGGGGGCGAGATAGCTGCGGGCGCCATGTCGAGTTGAAAAGGAAGATGGATGAAATAGAAGAAGTCGTCAAGTACAGTTGAGTTGAGAAGAGTCGTCAAGTCAAGTCCTCAAGAGCTTTTAATATATGCCTGAAGAATATGCAAGTGATGCTGTTGAGACTGCGAATGTGAGATGGTCGAACCGAAGCATCGATTCATAGCCATCTTTATCTTTCACTCCCCCGCAAATTCTCTTTCCTTGAAGAACCGATACCTCTTGCACGTAATCACCATGCGTCGCAATCAGCGTCATCAAAGGCCCTTATGCCGAGCTCACGTGCGGTGACCTTCCTGATGTGAGGTCCTTTGGCCGTTGGTGTCCGCCAATGAACGCCCCGCCGGTATCCGCTCGGTCGAACATGCCGTTCATGCAGGCTGCGGCATAGTTCCATCGTGCTTCGGGTCCGTGACCAGACATCTCCGTGGACTTTGCAACGCATTTGGCGATATGGAGACAATGTCGCTGTAAGGCTGAATGTTTGTTGCGCGAAAGATGCGGGTGTTGGTGAGTAGAGTGTTGGTTCGCTCGTTTGGGCAGAGGCTAGGCTGTTCTCGGGTAAGCGCGCGCGGTTTGCCGTCAAGAGCCGCTCCTGATGCTCGGTCGTTAAGCCGAAGCAGTGAACATCATATGGAAAGACATATTCCGAAAAGAGAGAACTCGGATTCAAGATTTTCGAAGATATTCTCTCAACAATAATCACCGTTACTTCCCCCATCGACCTGTACACCACAACACGCAAAACACGCAAAACCCTCAAAGATCTCGAACACACTCCACTATCCACAATGGCAATCGACGTCCCCAACACAACCCTATCAGCGAACGACGCACGCATCCTAAACGCCCTATTCGATCCAGAAACACTCCCCTCATCAGTCGCAAAATCAAAAGACTCCGCTGCAATAAACGCCTCCCTACCACCCCACCCTAGCATATCTACCTCCCAACTATCCAGCCTCGAAACGCAGCAAAACAAAATCGTGCAACAAGTCTCCAGCAGCTCAGACATCACGATGATAGACAGCGCAATCGCACGACTAGATGATGTGATAGCCACTTGCCCCAACTACCCCAGCGCATACCTAAACCGCGCTATGCTCCGACGAATGAGGATAGAAGCCACACTACAAGACACCCAGAGCCTATTCTCAGCATCTCAATCTCCATCATCACCGAACGAAACCTCAGAGATTGAAACTTTATTCACTGACCTCGCCCGCGCAATTCAACTCTCCCTACCTTCCCCACCATCATCAGCCACACCATCCGCCGTTTCCCCCTACCAAGCCCGCATACTGCGTACCGCGTTCTCGCACCGCGCATATCTGTATCTCAAGGCCGTGGAGACAAGCACGGAGTGGAAGGGCATGGGCAAGAGTGAGCTGGAGGAGGCTGCGTCGAAGGATTTTGCGGCTGCGGCGAGGTATGGGGATGAGGTTGCGAGGGAGATGAGTGTACGGACGAATCCGTATGCGAAGATGTGTGGGGCTATTGTGAGGAATGCGTTGAGGGAGGAGAGGGAGGGGGTTAGAGGGTGAGCAGCCGGGGTAGATGTGGTGGAGTGTAGGTTATCTCGACGAATATGGCGTTCGAGCCAGTGAATGAATGTAACATAGCGGGAGTTTTTGATGACCACTTTTTTGCATGTATCAGGACGAACGCAGTTATTGTAAGGTCCTGTTGAGTCACTCAGATGTTTTCTCGAAAAACTCATTATTGTTCCCTCTGAAAAACACGGTGCAATCGTCAAAATCTTCAACACCACCTTTCAAATGTCGATCTCTAAAAAATTTGTCAGCGTCTTCAATGCCCCAGTCCCGTCGCTAATTCAAGAGAACCTTCTTAGATCTCCCCGTCTCAACCTGCGACACCCTGCGCCAGAACGCGGGCCGCAACGCGTTTCAAGAGCTAACGAAGCGAGACCAGCAAGTCTCAAGATCAGCACCTATTGAAACACACAAACCTCTTGTCCCTCCCAGCCAAGAAAGCGCCAAGTCAAAAGGCAGTGCCTAAGTTTAGCTGCCGACGCCTGTCCAGGCTTGGAGTCGCGAGCCCGTGACGGCTTAACTCAGCCAAGGTGCAAAGGCATCATTGCTTAGTGTCATGCTTCGGCACTTTGCCTTTCGGTGATGGCTTGTCCCGTGGGGGTGATATGTCCGGTGGTGATGGGATCCGGTTGCAAGCTTGTGTCGGCATTTGAGTTCAGTTGTCACTCGATGTTGTGTATTGGCACGGTACTTGACATTCACATATAAAGAGGTGACAGATCAAACAGGAATGAAGCAGCAAGACCAGCGCCGAATGATGATTTTTTCGATCCAGAAGCGGAGCTCTGGTTATTTTTTTAGGGTTTCGCAAGGAACCTCTATTTGACAGTTCTTTTTTGTTTAGGGCGAACCTCTGTCTCGACATCTCTTACTTCAAGAGGCGAACCTCCGCTTCGAACATTTCTGAATGGCCAGTTCTCTGTCACTGCTTCTTATCACTCTTCGAACAAATATTTGTTCGGAATCAATGCCGAGAAGAGCCCAGGGAACTATTAGGCTCCCCAGTGCCATACTAGAGGCCCTACACGCTTCAAGTTCAGTGTAGAGATCTTTGAGTAACAGAAATTGTTTAGAATATTCGTGAAAGTCATGATATCTAGTCTTAACGCTCTTCTACTCGTCTCAATTGGAATCCACTAAGAAGTGGTAGTACATAGATGTTGATAGGCAACGGATTACATGTTATTATCCACTAACAATAACCACGAAAAGAATGAATGGTTGCCCCATTTTATAAGTTCTTTAAGTGTATTCAAAGTAAAAATACGCCGCACATAACACCTGATGTTCCATATTCTTACAATGAGCGTGTCTTGACCATACCAATGCCCAGAACGGGATGTCGTCTCTAAAGGGAATAAAAGAGAGAAAAGAGGATCTAAAACGCCTTTGCGCCGCTGGGTGTAGTGGCGTTTGAGCATTTTGGGACTTGACAAAGAGGCGGAGGACCTGAGGTGGGCGGATGGGCTGTGACACTTGCGCCTGATTAGTGCATTGACCATGACAAATGTCAGGGGTCGATTGCAGAGGCGAGTAGTCAAGAATGGTTTATGCGAATGCACCGACGATGGACATCCCAGCAGCTCCAAGGAGAACGTAGATGAAGGCCATCTTTTTGTCCCTGCCGGTCAAAGTGTGCTGAGCCTCTTCGGAAAGGAAGTCCTCGGCAAGCAAGTCGACAAGTGCAGCGTAGATTAGGAGACCAGATGAGATAGCGTTGAATACACCCACAATAATCAAGCCAAAAGCACTGTTTGGGTCATAGGATCCACGTGTTACTAGTCCGATAGCCTGGCCGATGGGAGCAGTCGTTCCAAAAGCAACGACGAGCATCCAGGGCTTCCAGCTGTTTGACGGGTAAGGAACAGCGGCGATACGGGATCCAAGACCGAGACCTTCGAACATCTGGTGAAAGACGATGGCGATGAGCAGGATAATGAAACCTTCCGCAGTTATGGATATAGTCATACCGACGAAGACAGAGTGGAAAAGGATTCCGCCCTCGATGAGCGTGATCTGCATCGACTGCTTCTTCAGGGCCATAGGATCCACAGCCTGCTCAACATCCACATCATTGTCGGGCTCGAAGTACGAAGTTTGTGCATTTTCTTGAGTGGTTTGTTGCGGGTAACTTGGTAGAGCGGGCATAGCGCGGTTAAGCATGCTGAGCATCTCGTCACGTTGGCGGACATATTGCTCGTAGAAAACGATGAACCAGGGCGGCATCTCGGACTTGACATCCAGCTCGTCGCTGACGCTTTTGGGGAATGGGAAGTTGTCGACCGGGTACGTTTGTTCAACCCATCCTCGCTTTTCGTCTCGCATAGCCATAGTCTTCTGTGAGTCATAGCTGTCTGTGCGTCGGAGGGGGTTTTCGAATGCAGCTTGAATTGGGTTGTTGAATGCGGCCTGGATTCCTGCGGGTGCTGGTCCTCCCGCGAACTCCTGACCTGTTGCGCTCCCATGGCTGTGTCCTCCAGTCTTGGAATTGAGCCACATTTCGACAACAAAGAGGATGAAGAGCGCGCCCATCATGATCACACCAGGCAGGGCGGGGTACTTTTCGGTGAAGAGATCTGGAAGGCATGGGTCATTGAGCGATGTGAAGGCGGTAGGCAGGAGCTGTTGAGGTTAGCGGTAATCCAAAGGAGCCTGTGATGGCTTCGTATTTCTTTGCTGTAGAACTTACATGGACGAAGGCAGTCGCTATCAGAACACCGGTACCAAAGTGCTTGCAGAAGAAGAAAACTTTCGGAGGGATCTTCATCCACTTGACCTTCTTTGCAACGACTGGAAACCCACATCCTCCGATGGAGGCAATGAATACAATGACTTTTGGGCGCGTTAGTTGATCTCATGGTACTCAATGTTTGCAAGTACACTTACAAACAGCAGCAACGTGCAGAGGGAAGTCATAGACAGCACCGTCCGCATCGCTTCCACACTGGGGCTTCTCCATGTTCTCCATGTTGGTGGTCTTAGGTAAAAAATTTGCAGGTGAAAATACTGTCCAGGGAAAGAGTGTTGAATAGCTCTATCCCAAACTTGCCAGCAGTCTCGTCGCCGGCGACGATGGACAATTAAATAGAAGCGAAAAGGAAAGGAAAGGAACTCAAATCTCTCCCAGAGAGAAGCAAAGTCAACGAACCACAAAAATTGAAGTTAGTGAGTACCAGGCTCGGCACTGGCAGACTATGTATGGTGTTTTAAGGTGTTGGTACCATAGGAGACACTAACCGCATCAGACTGATCAACATGTCTCCAGAACATATAGGTGGTTGTGACCAGTAGTGGAGCCTCGATACAGTGGTCTGTGCATCAAATCCATCCTTTGGATAGGTGCTTCACACATGAGAACGCGGAGGTCCAGACGATGCCAGGAGTTCCCAGCAGAGCCTGTTCCAGGAATGCGCAGACATCTGAAGAGGAACTCCCATAAGGCTACCAGGCTTCATCTGGAATTGCTGCTCGCCGAGCGTTCCAAGCCCAGTGCAGACGAAGTTCAAGCGGTTAGGCACTCGGCATGTCGGGGGCTGATCTACGGGGGCCCGGCAGTGATGCGGCTCAAGTCTCGTTTCTGCAACGTGGGCCAGCTTCCGAAATGTGGACCAGTGGGGCAATGGGCTGAGGCGTCCATAGAAGGTTCTGTTGCATTTTCAGTTCGAGGACATTGGTACACAAATTGGGCCCGCCAATGAGAAGTGTCGTGAATGTGTTGACGTAAATGGCCAAGCACGGCTGGAAACCAGCCGCTTATGGACAAGCTTGGCTCTGTCTTAGACGGGAGTTTTGAAACCTGGTCGGCCCAGAGAAGAAACGTGGGAGGGAGATGTGCAGCACTCGTTATAGACCACCCAGCAATAGTCAAGATCCTGTGCGCTGATCACTGCATCGCTAGTTGCTTGGCGCATGCGATGATTTTGCCGGCGATGCCACCTGCGCTTGGCAAGACGTCGAACCTCTTACCAACGCGCAAGCAACAACTCTGTGCGCCGGAGCCCGTGAATGAGAACACATTCATTCACACTACCGTCACTGAGATATCTCTTCATCATGATAACAGCTTTCTCGCCGCTCTTGATATTCACAGCACCTGTCCGTCAGTCTGCGATTGGGGTTACCTATGGCAGATTGTAATGTTTGTACGCATGGCGCTTCCGCACCTGCAGATCGCCAAGACGGTTTATAGTATCAAGACTAGGCTAAGCATGTCGACTGCTTCTGCTTTCAGTAACTTTGCTCGCATAAGGGCCGGTAGCGAGGCCTGATGAATGCTAAGCGAGTTTCAAACTCCGCTTCATCCCTCCGCTGTCACGCACCGTCGTGCATCTGCACATTCTCTCGTGCCTTGCAGATGACCCAACCACCCCGTATGACTCTTGGATTCACTAGCAATTCCTGCGTGGGCGGGGCAGCACCGCGGTGGCGTTTGTGGTGGTGCTTTATTATATCGCCTTCCCATGTCTGAGGCAGATGTCTTCCCTCGTAACTCCATCACACAAGATCCCAGAGATCGCTATACCCTCACACAGAAATCCATAGACGACACCCGGACAATATGTCTTCCGATACTCCTAGTAAGTCTCAGGTATCCAACTTCACGGTGCTCTCTTCTGACAGCCCGTTTTAGCCTCACCTAATGGCCAATCCCAGGGCAAAGCGGGGGAACAAACAGTTGTTCCAGTCAATGCTATTCCCACATCACCCAAGAGTTTATCAAACCAATCCACTACCACTGCCGAGAACAGGACAGATGCTATTGAGCAGCTATCATCTGTTGACAATGCATCCACTCGAGAAGCCAAGGATGATGTTACTGTCACCGTTGATGGTGCAGACCCACTCAATCTTGGGCGTCATCGGAAAGAAACCGTGACCCAAAAGCAGATGAAGGCGGACTACCCGCTAGCTAAGCCTAAGCATATGAAGGTAGAACATTGCTAAATACCCATTGCTATAAGTCTGACCAAGAACAGAAATTCTACACCAGGCAAAATGCATTGATCGATCAATTTCTCCAGAGTGGAGACGAGGAACGACTAGCAGCTCTAGATCACCTTGAAAATGGACCTAAAGTGAGGTTCGCTGTGAACGCATCGTTCGTAGTCAACTTCTGCTTGTTCATCATTCAACTCTACGCCGCCATCTCAACAGGTTCACTGTCGTTGTTTGCAACAGCAGCAGATGCTTTCATGGATCTAGTATCATCATGTGTCATGTTGATCACGTCCCGTATGGCGGCAAGACCGAGCGTCTACAAGTATCCTGTCGGAAGAACACGCATTGAAACGATTGGAATCATCATGTTTTGTTGTTTGATGACAACTGTTGCTATTCAACTGATCGTAAGCTCATCGCTTGAATGATCTGATCCCTCGACTGACATATCTCAAGATTGAATCTGGTAGAGCCTTAGCAGGCGGCGCGTCAGAGGCGGAACCGCTTCACATTATCCCTATCGCATTCGTGGCCGTAGCAAGTAAGTGCTCCGGCATACAGCATTCTTCAACCTCCATCCTCAAGTCTTACTGACGGTCCTAGTCTTCTGCAAAGGATCTCTTTGCATCTTCTGCTTCATCTACCGCCGCTATCCCGCCGTGCACGTCTTCTTCATCGACCATCGCAATGACATTGTCGTTAACGCTTTCGGTCTTGCGATGTCTATCGTCGGCACCCGCGTCATCTGGTATCTCGATCCACTCGGTGCTATCCTGATTGGTGTTCTGATTCTCGTCTCATGGGCTGCAAATGCATTCGATCATGTATGGCTGCTTGTGGGTAAGTCGGCGCCTAAGGACTTCATTTCCAAGTTGATCTATCTGGTCTTGACGCACGATGCGCGCATTCACAAAGTTGATACGGTATGTGTTTCGACGCCTGATTTGATGGCATTGGCCAAGGCTAACTCGGAAATAGTGCCGAGCATATCACGCTGGGCAAAAGTACTACGTTGAAGTTGATATTGTGATGGATGAAGACTTGCCGCTAAAGATCACCCACGATGTTAGCCAGACGTTGCAACGGAAGCTCGAAGGTAGGTCTATACAGTTGCCTATACGCCATAAAATTGATGCTGACATAGCACAGGTCTCGCAGACGTTGAGCGAGCCTATGTTCACGTTGATTATGAAGACCAACACGACATCCACGAGGAGCACAAGCCGCTGTACGAAGTCACGCAAAAGCGGTCGATCAAGGAGCGCGTTAAAGCTCTACAATTCTTGTTCAAGAAGCAAGAGAAGGCAGCATGAGCAGCATGACTGTTTAACGATACATTCGGCAGCTCCCGCAATAATGTGTGAGGCCCTGAGAGAACTCGCGTACTCAGTGGTAACCCGTACATGCGCAGCAGGACTCGCGTTGCAAGGCAAAAGTTTGCTTTTCCACCAATTAAAATGATACCCGCTAAAGTACAAATACGGAATTTTGCTTTTGGTCATGTTTTCAAGAAAGGTTGCATTCACGTCTCTATGGTAGCATTTTTGACCCCCAATAAGAGGTCCCAGGAGGCGTTTGGTAATGTTAACAGCCGAACGGGCTAGCTTGAGGACGTCCTTTTAGTTATGGAGGATATTTCCGACCATTTCCTCCCCTTTTGGAACATCAATGACGGGTAGAAGGTCTCCCGAGCTCTCTTTGTCTTCCTCTGCCTCTTCGTCCATTGCGTCGTCTCACAAGTTCCTGTCGTCATCATCGCGCTTCATCATGTTTGTTTTCTTACTCCTCTGCCGCCCAAGCTTCTCCCGTTTTCTCTCGGCCTTCAGCTCTTCTTTACCCGATTTCCTCCGCAGAGTGGTATACGTATCCCGCCTAAAAAGTGCACGCTCAGTTAGAAGTGGCTCCTCTTTGGCTCGTACCGACTCTTTTGCTGCTTTACCTTTCTGGATCTCGGTTGGCGGATCCCAGATCACCGTCTCTACAGACCTGATACTCTCATCCGACTTCGTCCTTCTCAGCCGTGACCGCATCGCAGCCCCATCCTTCACCTGTCTCCCTTTCTTCTCCTCCGGGCTCACCTTCCTCGTTCCCGTCTTCTCCATCAGTTTCTTGACCTTACCGACCGTATCTTTTCCCGAAGCCACCTTTTTCGCACTCCCCTTGGCAAATTTCTCCGCAGCTGCCCGAAGCACCTTATCCTGCACCTCGCCGAACTGTGGGAACTGGTCTGCCAGGCTCTTGAAGAACAGACAACGCTCCGCAGTTCTCAAATACCAATCCCTGATCACCGAGAATTCGCGGTGCGTATACTGAATGTTTATGTGCGAGCGTATAAAGTTCAGGCCCATGGCACGTACGATTTCTGACGTGTGTGGGAAGACGTTCCATATTGCCATCATTTCCAAGAGTGTAACGGCAGGACCGAGCATCAGCCGGGTGTGGATATGTGTGAGGAGGTTTTGAATGCCGGCAATGGGGAGGTCGAGGGTAACCCAAGCTTGGTAAATGGAGGTAGATGTCAGGATCGTGGGGTCGATGAGGAAGAGTGATTTCGGATGGGCCAGCCCAGAGGCTTGCAGCATTTTGCACACGATCCACTCAAGGCCGGGGGCACCAATGTCGTCGGAGAGGATATCGATACCGATGTAAGGCGTGCGTAGCGTGAGGTGGGCAACCGGCCGAGGAAGAGACGATGTTGCGGGAAGCGGAAGCACCCATTGCTTGAGTTTCGGCGCGAAGTGTAGAACGACGTTGAGCGGGATCCGCGGCGGGAGTTCATCGACGATGGCCTTGCCTTGGATAGCAAATACGACGTAGGGTGGTGAGCGGATATTGTAAGGAAGCTGACTTGTCGGGAAGTCGAGAAGGTAAGACATTGTGGCGCGCGGTGGAGATGGTTGTTTTGTGGTGTGTAAAGATACAAGAGCTCCGACGGAGACAGAAGTCGTTTGATTAGGTGCTATAGGCCTGCGGTGAAGGCGGCGAGCTGTTGTCTTCACTTGCGGTGAATCATCACTCGATGATTCGCGCTCAGTGACCGTGACATCGCAGGCACTTTGGCCGTTTGCTCCCTCTAAGTCGTTGTTGGTACTCAATGTCTCAGCACCACGGAACAGAATAATATATTTGGGCTTTATTTACCACGTTCCATCTCTTATCATATCGAGCTTTGATCCATACTCTCCCCATCCCGTTACGTATCAGATATTTCCTCATTTCCACACCAACATCAATAGTACCATCTGAACAAGTACCCACAAATGGAACCGAATCGTTGGGTCGGTAGATGCAACCACGGTACCATATCAGAGTCATCGGAGCAGCAAACCTATCCAGAAGTCGCAACGTAATCACAGAGATCTCGGCTCTCAAAGTATACTCAGACCAGCTGCGGCAGAAGCTACACTCAGCATGCCGGAGCAGACTTTTGCATCTAGGAATTGGGAAAAACCGTCAGCTTACAGTGAAGGAAGAGGCTAAAACGAATGATGAGAAAGCGGACCTGCAAGTGACCGACCTCGACATGAGGTTCCATGTCGTGAAAGAAGCTAGAGAAGCCAGTGAAGTTACTGACGACAACCCTGTGACCAGCTCAACTAGTAACCAAATCCTTCTTGTTCCAGCGCCTCCCCTCAGTGTCCGTCAGTTGGCTGCAAAGTTTGAAGGCAAGGCAATGCAACTAGAAGTATTTGAGTGGGATGGGAAGATAACGAGAGTATCGGCCAACGATATACTTGGTTCTGTTGGGCCATGGAAGTATGGGCCATTCTGGCTTGGGAAGGAAGCTGAATACCTGGGCGGATTCAAAGACTTTAAGGTGCACAAGAAGTTGTAAAGTTAGAGGTTGAGATAGTGAACTTATTTCTAGGGCAGCAGTATTTTCGTAGAGTTGGACATTTATCCACGCACCCCGCCCTGCGCTACATCTCCACCTTCTTTGGCACCATCACTCTCGGCTTCGGAATAACCTACATGCTCTACCCACAAACCACAAACGCAGCGGAATGGGCGGTCATGGAGCGCGTCATGATCCTTTACGGTGCAAAGAATATATTTATGGCCGCGGCGATTTACGCATCGACGTGGTATGGGACGAGGAAGAGCGCGGGATTAATGCTCATGGCGGCGGGTGCGGCGGCTGGTGTTGATGGGTATGTGGTGGGTAACGAGGTGGGACGAATCATTGGAACCATTGGGGGTATGGGAGTGTTATGACTGTGCTTGGAGCTGTGATGGCGGGGTTGTTGGGGTAGGATAGTGAGGACGTGGATTGTTGTAGGAATTTATAGATACGGAATGTTACCTTGTTCTCAAGCTGAGATCCGCGTCGATCTACCATTTGCAGTCATCTTTAAAATTTAAGTCTACTTAAAAAATGTAATTTCGATTTAACGTTTTCCGAAGCCATGGTTAAGCTATCCAACATTGAGTATCTCGGGATCGACGCAGTTCCATGGTTCCTCTGGGATTTTTTGGTCGAGTACTAACACTGTTGATCGTTGCAAACACCACCTTTATGATTTTTGGGAGCACTAGGCGAGTCTCAAACTTCTTCTTCTTCTCACTTCATGATTAAACGCGAAGCCCCGTAGAATGATCTTTCAACTCAGAGACAGTTACAGTGGAGTTGAATACTGTGTTAGGGCATAGACACTGACAGCGAACCAACTTGAAGACGCTTTAGTTTATGAAAACAAGCAAGCTTCTTTTGTATCATACTAGGGCTGCTTCACCTACTCCAGTTATTCTGATGACTTCACTGGGACTTGGCGTTCGGTGAAGGAGCAGCAGCCACAGCCCACAGTCTACCCCCAACAGCGCTCTGTAGCGTACATTTATCAGCGACAGCCTGCGGACTCAAAAGGTTGATCCACCGCGGACCGCCCAGCCACGCGTTCAACTTCTCAACCTAAGGCAGCATGTCGACGCGACGACTTCGTTCCCACACCGCCGCCGAGAAGCGACAGCTTCGCTCCAATACTGCAGTAACTGCACCGGCGCGCCCCATCAAGAGACGAAAGAAAGCCGAATCCGTCCTCTATCGATGCCAAATCTGCGATGAGGCCAAACCGGCCAACCAATTCCCGAATTACAACCCCTCGAGCGAGTGTAATCATCTGATCAATACCTGCAAGGAGTGTCTAAAGACCTGGGTTGATGTCCAGATAGAGGGTGCCCTCTTCAAGACCTACGATGAGGGCAAGACTTTCGGTATCGGCTGCCCAGAGTGCCCTGCAATCATGAGAAACGTCAATGTGCAGATAGCAACAGACAAGCAGACGCACGAGCAGTTCGAGAAGATGGAGCGCAAGCACATTGCCGACAACACTCCCGGTTGGCGTTGGTGCCTTGACCCCCGCTGCACCGCAGGACAAGTCCATGAGAGCACAGAAGAGGCCGATGTCGATATCTTCACTTGCCATCAGTGCGGAGCGCAGGCTTGCGTTACGTGCGATAGGCCAGTCCATCCGGGCGAAACCTGCTCAGCCTACCAAGCGAGGATTAAGGACCGCATTGAGGAAGAAGACAGCTCACTCAAAGAGATCAAGCGCATCACGAAGAAATGCCCGAGATGTAACGCGAGTATTGAAAAAAATGGCGGCTGCTCTCATATGATTTGTAAGTATATCAGATACTCCTAGAATAGGAAGACGATGTCGCTAACTTGCTAGGTGCATCCTGTCATAAAAGTTTCTACTGGGTCTGATTGTGGATCGCTTGGAGGCAAGTACGGGTACCGCTGGTGCCCCTGGGCGACTGTCAGACTAAGATAGCAGTGTCTCCGTCAATAGAGGGATGCAATCTGTTGACGACATGACGGCACTGCAGATGGAGCAGTAGGAACATGATGTATGATTAAGAGCAGCCTTGAGGATGACGGAATAGAAAGTACGATAGCGAAAAATGATATAGAACCTAGGTGGGACTTGCCGCACGCCTGGACGTTGTCAAATTCTTTGTAGGTTACTTTCGATCCTCACCCGGCATCCGATAGT
This sequence comes from Parafenestella ontariensis, assembly GCA_021596325.1. NCBI lineage: Eukaryota > Fungi > Ascomycota > Dothideomycetes > Pleosporales > Cucurbitariaceae > Parafenestella > Parafenestella ontariensis. Next base: position 502,334 of record JAKGDA010000024.1, read on the forward strand.
ATCTCGCAACCATCAATGACATTGACTTTCGCTCCGGATATAAATAACTGAATAGAACAACTTTCCATCATATCGGCACTGGCCTTATGTGCAATGGTAGCGCGTCAGGTCCGACCGCATTAGAACTTCCTGAAGGTTTTGTGTTGCCCCATTTTTATCTGCCGTGTCTGTCTTCCAGGTACTAACTGCTGTGGGACAAGATATTACTTCATTTACTGCAATCGTGATGGGGTGTAGTCGCACACCATCTGGGGGTTGAGATGTTGTAGGAGTGGAGAAGTGAGTGCACGTGCAGTCGCGTAAAATAGCGTGAGTGCCGGCGCGTCAACCCCAGTCTTGGATCCCGCGTTACCTCAACCCGAACACCACTTCTGTGATGGCTGACATCTGGAGCGGAGACATTCTGCTCCCTGATGGCAATGCAATCAAAGGTAAAGCTGAGAAGTCTCTCTGCTGTGGGGTGCTAATACACATGCAGACGTCGGCCTCGCGTCACATAACGTCGCGTCTTCACTAGCCCTTCCTGCCACCACCATTCGCTTCCTTTCGACTGTCGACACAGCCAAAATTCCGCTATATCTTGCCGCAGGACCGAGCTTAGATGTCAGGACCACTAGCGAAGAGACCGAAGCATGGTTTGAGTCGCTTTTGCTCAGCAAGCCTACTACATCTACCGATGTGTTGAGCAATGCTACTACCCACGAGTGGTGGCGTCTTGCGCGCTCACAGTCGCCAATTGGAATCTTAGTCCAAGTCCAGAATGCCGCACAAGAAGCTCCAAAGCCCAGAGTGACTGAAATACTCTTTTACGGTACTATAGCCGCGCCTGCCACCGCTGCGTTCCCAACACCGCCGTCCTCCTCGCCGCATCTTCACGATTCGCTAGCCGAACAGCTACCCGAGCTCCGGGTACATGCACTGCCATTATCCTCCGATCTTCTATACTATCAGAGTGCCGAACCATCGGCCGACGACGAGGCTCAATTTCTTCCCCCGTTGCGTAGCACCCATTTCACGCCGGAGTCACCGAAGCGAAAGCGAGATATATTTGAAGAGGCGACTATTGCGAACAAGAAAGCGAGGGGCAAAGGTGGGCAGGGTGTTGCAGCTGCAGCTGCTCGAGCGAATGAATTACAGCAGCAGCCGTATAGTCACCGGAAGTCACTATCTATCGATACCAAAGGTTCACCTTTCCCGGACACTAGGCCACCGTCTGCCAATGGCGTCCTGTCCCGTACCAACTCGCGACAACTCTCTCGCTCGCCAAGTATATCTTCGGACACACGGCCTCTGAGTCGAAAGGGCACAGACGGACATGCCAAGCGCTCGAACCTTTCACAGGTCGCCACCGTACCTGTCCAGTCAGAGGAGCCCACAACAGAATCGAGGAATAAGGAGGCTCTTTCACGAGTAGTCATGGCGGCAATGCGCATGCACGGGTTGCAACAGCGGAAGAAGACCAGGTCCCGCCACGCATCTGTGGCTCCAGGCCTCGAAGAGAGTCAGCAGATGAACGAAGAGGCTGCCACTGAAGAACTCGCCAAAGATGACGAGTTCAAGTTGATCTATCATCAGACGTACAAAGGCGCGGCACTGGCATTGGTAGGCGGAAAAGCCTTACTTTTAGAATTCCTATCAGCTAACAATATTTCGCAGCGGAAGCACATGGCGGACAAACCATTGCACGCCCAACCATCCCGGTTCCGCGACGTCGTGGAGAAACTGCTCACGATATTCCTTAGCGACCCGCTGGCGGAAGCGTTGTCCTCGGAAGATACTGCAAACCCTGTAGCTACGCCTGGCAGTAAACAGAAGCTCGGCGTCCCTGGGTCAACAAATAGTCATGCTAGTCCTTTCGATCTACCTAGTATAGTTCGCCCGAGCGTGACTAGGTCTGTGACCGATAGCCATGTGTACACAGGGTCACCAGTGAGCAGGCGGAAGATCGATACGACTTGAGCACAGTCTTTGTGATGACATAACGTCGTTCAAGAGCTCTGCTTCTCACCTAATTTACCTGCTGCCTAAGACGGCATATGCATGTCGACGAGATCAAGTCAGGACCGTCAAGCAGGAAGGAGCGCTTCTTTGCTCGCCAGAAGCCTCTGTGAGGAGTCATATTCGAAGCGTTCGGGTGGTGAATACAACCACGGTCCCGTACCAGAGTCATCGTCAGGCAAAACCAGCCTTTCTGGAAGCCGCAACCGACGTAACCACAAACATCACTGTTCTCAAAACATATCCAAAAAAAAGCGACAGTTCATCAGGTTCTCCCTGGGGCGAAGGCGCTCGAGAAATCTCAGGACCGTTGAGGTATATGCCATATTCGCCATGATACATAAGAAGACCCTGACGCCATCAGCATTCGCAACTCCGTATTCATCCTCCATACTGGAGATGGGTTGTCCAAAGGCGACGAGAGGACAATAGGATTACTATTGCCGGCACACTCTGCTGACGGTCGTCCACTGACTACCTGGTGGAATACGAGGCTCGTCAGCACTGCACTCCACAAGCGGTAGTTGTTAACTTAGAGCGGCTGTGGCGCTGTTGTAACCGTATTGCAGCGATGTTATACGTTCCTTGCAGCATAGCATCGTGTATATTGCCGGTGTTGCTCTCGACTGGACACATGCTGGACGCGAGCGCACACCTTTACGTGCTCCGAGCAATTGCTGTTTCCTCGTATTCGAGATTGGTACGACACAGAAGCTTTGACTAAGGTTTAAACAAGTCGACTGGACAGCGATAGATCTGAGCTGAATGCTGCAGTAGAGGGTATAAAAGGGAAGAATGGCCCAGCACACGCCAACTCCCACCAAACACCACAAGCGCATCAACAACCCCAACCTTCAAAAGTACTCTTACAGAATTCCCACTCTCGCTTCCTGAATCCCACCAGTCAACATGCTCTCCAAGCTCTCCGCCCTCGCTCTCCTCGCTGCCAGCGCTTCCACCGCCGCTGCCAGTACCTGCCCAGCACCCGCACCCGCCACCTGGACCTGGCAAGTACACGGCTTCACCAGCGTCTGCAGCGCAGCGACATGCCGTTACTCCCTGAGCGTCTCCGCACCTGCAGGTCCATCCGGCCAGCCTTCATTCGATGCCAGCGGCTGCGCAGGTACCAGTGTCCCGGGCGAATACAAGCCCTGCTCTGTAACTGGAATAGACGTACCGGGTGACGTGCAAACTGAAGAATTTAACCGCGGAATCGACGTTGGAGCGACAGTCAGTGTGCAGTTTACGTTTGAACAGTAAGTATACTTCGAAGGCGATCGAATGATGCTTTGAGGGTGGATGAGGCGGACTGACGTGGTGTTGTAGGAACGGTGTGAGGTATACATACACGGGTAACAACTCTGTTGCGCATACGGGTCTCGGCCCCGCTATTGACTTTAAGATTATTCCTACGGAGGTTTTTGCTGTTCCTGTTGAGGGGTAGAATGTTTATGGTGGTACTGAAGCGCAGATAACAACATGACAAGATGGTTGAGAAATACCATTTATTCAACGCAGAGACGGACGAAACATTCTATCACACAAGTATACATGTCCCGTAACTATACTACCAACACCAAACGTGCACCCATACAAGTTGTCCCCCTGCCCCCCATGCTTTTATCAATTTAAGTCCAACCCCCATACATCCCTCCTACCCCCCTCTCAAGAGGAAGAGACAGTAAGCTGATACAGGGTGAACAACAGTACCCAACAATAGCAAACGCCCCTCTACCCGCGGAAGGTTCCGGTCGCGAGTCGTTC